>CM032125.1:28105710-28712050 GCA_018894105.1 Jacaranda mimosifolia | reverse complement strand
AAAGTTCCAATTCAGTATTATATGCAAGTTTTTTTGGTACAAAAGTTCAAACTTTCAATATTTAAATTATGAGTTGTAGTTCCAAAACCTTCCAATGTAGTATTTATGTAGTTATATGAGTCTCTCTTTTCTGCAAAAATAATGGCTAAACCTCAGGACCTCTACACCAAATTACCGAAGGTAACAAAGACTCCAAGCTACATTCTCAGTGCTCTTCAGGAGAGCAGATTGTTATGAAAAAATAGAGACATGGACTATGGAGTTTATGTATGTCTTTGATCAAAGTGTTATGAAAAAAAATAATAATAAATTAAGGATTTATGGGAATATGCAAATAATTGTTCTATAGATGTGCATCAAACACATATAGCTGCAAAAATTTTGATCGATAAGCATGATTAATATATTCCAGAGCTCAATGATGATGTTCGGATAGTTATTATCTGGATGAATTTACTTTTTGTATATGGATATTGAGGTAATTATTTCAGTATTTCTGACATTTTTACTAAATAATATTTATAATTTGTGTATGTGGATGATCATAATGGATGGTGTTTACAATTCATAGTATAAATTGGAATTTTATTTATACATAGATACTGGTAAATATATTTATATATATGTTACATGTTAGATCAAAATAAGTACACAACTAGTGATAATTCAGTACATAAATGCAGTTCCAAAGTACATAATTGCCAAAACCAGGTACTTTTTTTGCATATTTCCAATATGAATGAGAGCATAAGCGGTTGGATGTTGGTGTATGTGTTCCCAACCATTTCAACATGTGCTATCACAAGCATTATTTGAACAAAAGATGATTCTATTGTATTAGAGTGTCTTATGTGTTGTTCCAAGCATCGAATTGAGGTTAAACTCGGCCTTTAGGAAAGCAAGTACAAAATCACGTAAAATAAAACATAAATAAGGGAAACTTAGTATATAAACACAGTTTCGAAGTACATAGTCACCAAAACTGGTTGCTTTTTTGCGAATTTCCAGTATAATTCTCAATACATAAGGGATCAAGTTCAATTCGGCCTAATCTGCCCATTGCATGATCATAAAACCATGATGTATTAGTCTTAGGACTCATATAGTCATTATAATATGTTCAGTAGTTTTTGATCATATGGTTGGGAGGATTCATTTGGCTCAATCATTTTAACATGTACTATCACGACCATTTCTTCAACAAACCACGATTTTATCACATTAAGGTGTCTTATGTGTTGTTCCACATATCAAATTGAGCATAATCGCAGCCTTTGGAAAAGTAAGTACAAAAACACATATAATAGGTACACAACATTGACAAATTAAGTACATAAACGTAATTTTGTAGTACATAAATGCTAATATTGGGTACCATTTTACAGATTTTCAGTATCATTCTCAACACATAAGAGATGAGCTCAATTCGACCTAATATGGTGATTGCATGATCATAAGACCATGGCATATTAATCTTAGGACTCATATAGAATGATAAGTTCACTAGTTTTCGATGATGGTGTCGGGATGATTCATTTGGTTCATGCATCATTGGTTTATACTACTATGAATGAGAGTGCAAATGGTTAGATATGGGTGTTTGAGTTTCCAACCATTTCAACACGTACTATCACAATCATTTCTTAAAAAACCATAGTTTTGTCGTGTTAGGGTGCCTTATGTGTTGTTGCACGCATCAAATTGAGCCTCATATCTGTCTTTAATAAAGTAATTATAGAAACAGGCATAATAAGTACACAACCTTGGAAAATTAAGTACATAAATGCAGTTTTGGAGTAAACAAATGCCGATACTGGGTAATTTTTTGAGGATTTTTGGTATCATTCTCAGCACATAAGGGATCGAGTTCAATTCGATCTAATCTAGCCATTGCCTGATCATAAGACTATGGCATATTAGTCCTAGGACTCATATAGTCAAGATAGGTTGACTGGTTTTTTATGGTGGTGTTGGGAGGATTTATTTAGCTCATGTGTAAATGATTTATACTACTATGATAAAAGCGCAAATGGTTGGATGTGGGTGTTTGAGTTCCCAACCATTTCAACACGTACTATCACGATCATTTATTCAACAAACCATGGCTTTGTCGGGTTAGGGTGTCTTATTTGTTGTTCCACACATCGAATTGAGCTTCAACTCAATCTTTGGAAAAGCAAGTATAGAAACACGCATAATATGTACATAATATTAGCAAATTAAGTACATAAATACAGTTCCAGTTTACATAAATGCCAATACTGGGCACTTTTCTACGAATTTTAGGTATCATTCTCAGCACATAAGAGATTGTGTTCAATTCGGCCTAATTTGGCCATTACATGATCATAGGACCATGGCGTATTAGTCTTAGGACTCATATAGTCATGATAGGTTTACTGATTTTCAATGGTAGTGTCGAGAGGATTCATTTGGCTCATGCATCAATAGTTTATACTACTATGGATAAAAGCACAAGTGGTTGGATATAGGTGTTTGAGTTCCCAACTATTTTAACACGTACTATCACCACCATTTCTTCAACAAACCATGATTTTATCGCGTTAGGGTGTCTTATTTGTTGTTCCACACATCAAATTAAGATTGAGCTCGGTCTTTGGAAAAGCAAGTATATAAACACACACAATAAGTACACAACATTGGCAAATTAGGCACAAAAATGCAGTTATGGAGTACAAAAATGCCAATACTAGGTACTTTTCTGTGGATTTTGGGTGTCATTCTCAGCACATAAGGGATTGAGTTCAATTCGGCCTAATTTGGTCATTACATGATTATAAGACCATGGCATATTAGCCCCAGGACTTATATAGTCATGATAGGTTTACTGGTTATCGATTGTGGTGTTGTGATGATTCATTTGGCTCATGCATCAATAGTTTATACCATTATAAATGGGAGCGTAAGTGGTTGAATGTGGGTGTTTCATTTCCCAACCATTTCAACATGTATTATGCAACCATTTCTTTGACAAACCATGGTTTTGTCGCGTTAGTATGTCTTATGTGTTATTCCACGCATTGAATTGAGCCTCAACTCGGTCTTTTTAAAAGCAAGTACAAAAACATGCATAATAGGCAGCCCAATATGGCTATTGCATGATCATAAGACCATGGCATATTAATTCTAGGATTCATATAGTCATGATAAGTTCATTGGTTTTCCATGGTGGCATTAGGACGATTAATTTAGCTCATACATCAATGGTTTATACTACTCTGAATAAGAGCGCAAGTGGTTGAATGTGTGGAATGTGGATTTTTGTGTTCCCAACCATTCCAAGATGTACTATTAGGGCCACATATTCAATAAATCATGCATTTAACGTTATAAGGTCATCAATGTGTTGTTCCACACATAGATTAAGGTTAAAATCGGTATTTGAAAAGCAAGTACAGAATTTCTTACCACAAGTACACAACATATGCAAACTGAGTACATAAACCCTATCCCCAAGTACTTAAGTGTAGAAAATTGTGTGCATTTTTTCAGATTTTTGGTATCATTCTCAGCAAATAAGGAAACATTATCCAATTTGCCTAATCGGCCCATTTCATGATCATCAGACCATGAAGCATGATCAAAATGTTTTATTGGGTACTTTTTTCCACATATCCAGTATCATTTTTAATAGAAAATAGTATTTTTATCTGTATTTAAGGTATCCAACAGATTTGGTAACGTATCTAAAAAACGTAATACATTGCACTACATGTGATACCAAACATTCCAACATGTATTATGTTTTATTAGATTGCTCCACACATTGAATTAAGGTTAAAATTGTTCTTTGTAAAAGGAACTATAGAAGCCCTGATTATAAGTATACAACAAGTGCAGTTTCAGGACATAAACGGATATCTGAAGTACATAAATGCCTAAAATGGGTACTTTTTTCCGCATATTCAGTTTCATTTTTAACAGAAAATGATATTTTTATCTGCATTTAAGGTATCCAACAAATTTGGTAACGTATTGTAGACGGCTTAATTTTTGGGCCAATTGAAAATTGACATGTGTAAATAATATATTAATTATTAATTTAAAATTTTCTTTTTATGTATTGGAATTTATTAAGTTTGATTCCAAATGATAAATAGTTAATTTTTAATTAATATTTTAATATTTATTTTATACAAATCAAATGTTGACATGTGTCAAGATGCAGATGTATTATATCAATCAAATCAAGTCTGGTGGCCCAACATTCTCAAGCTAATCAAGTTGGGACACGTGGCACATCCATGTATATGGACCAATCAAGTCAAGAATGTTTGATATTATCTTTTAAATGTACATCAAAGAGATAATTATCAAATGAGTTCAAGTCATTTCGGAGTCTCTTGCTGAGCACCTATATAAAGGGATGATTGGAGACTTATATGGAGATATATTCTCATATTCACATATATTCTCATATCCTCATATTCATATTCTCATATCCACATGTTCTCAAATCAAAGACTCAAGTCTTCAAGTTTTCAAGTTTCTGCTGCAACGACGTATTGCTACCGCGAAGGTCCTATACCTCTTCAAAGCATCAAGTCATCAAGTCCTTTGATCTCGAAATCAAGGTTCGAGTTTAAAGAAATCTCGTAGTGTCTTTTTCAAGTCAAAGGATACTACACCATATATCTAAGAATAAGCTTTATGCCCTTGGATCATATATATTGGGAGAAGAATCAAGGGATTAGTTTTATTAGGGTATTTATATTTTTTCTCTGATAAATTGTAATTCTCATATTGATGAGGGTTCGGTTTCGATGACGAATATGGATCGGGTCTGAATCACGATCCGAGATATGATCCTCTGGATAGGTTTGGGATTGGAATCCTGCAATCACAGCAAACGTTAGGCTAGCCGAGAGGCCCTCGGCTTAGGCCCTCCGATGCTCAAGTCAGTATATATTCAACCTCTGGAATCGAGCAGCGGAACGTAGGGGCTTTTGAGTGTATGAGTGCATATCTGTGAGAGACAATGTTGAGGGTTTTTATACTCCTCTCCCTGGTAGGAAATGTCAGGGAAACCCTTGGATTACCCAAGGGACCTCCAGCCTCCTGCCGGGGGTAATTGGTCAATTCCCCCGTTTGAATATTGCCAGCTGGATGTCCTTTTATGCTGCAGGACAAGATGGCACACTGTTGCGGCGTCTGCTGTGTCAGACGGTGAGGGGAGGGCATGCGCCATTAATGCGGAGACGTGTTGCCAGTCAACGCATTTAATGCGGTGGTAGAGTACTGTGCCGGCTTCGACTTGCGAATCGACCTTGACGGGTAGACAAATTTCGAGAGAGGTCGATTAGCTTCGAGGGCCACGTAGCGCCTTGTGGATTGATCGACCAGGATCGACGAGTCACTTGGGTCCTGGGGCCATTGATTGAGTGTTGGGCCTTGCTGATTTGGGCCATTTTGGGCCATCCTATATCATGAGCCCCCCCACTTTGCAAAGCCGAATGAAGAATCGACGAGCGGCGTTGGGAAGTAGCGAACATTAGCGACCATCGACCAGGGTTTTTGAAAATCTGTCAGAGTATTGCGCATTTGCTGAGCGGTTACATCGTGGCGCGCATGGGTCAGCATGACGTCTCCTCCCATTAATGTGAACGTTTAGGTAACCGTGCCTGGACACTTGGGTAATCGCGCCCCCTTCCTATAAATGCTTAATGTAATTCTGCCCATTTTTACTTTTACCGCTTCAGAATTTCCGAGAGCGTTTAGGAGATATCTTTCGCTGCAAGACTCCCTAAACTTTGCGTTCGTTTCGCAGATTTTGTGGGCTTAACCTTCATATCCAGTAAGTTCTCTTTATTTTCCTTTTGAAGAAGATGCTTGGGTTATTCAGTTCTGAGGGTAGCCAGGGGGGGGACAGTGAGGCCACCTTGTCCGAGAGGCGTAAGGAGTTTCCTACTCCTTCTGGTGGGTTGTCCGGCGGTGGTTCCGGTTCGAGCGGCTCGAGCTCCCAGAGCTTGACCAGCCCACATGGTGGAGAGGCTGCGCCCAGCTGGGTACCCCTTTCTCGTGGGCGATTATTCACCCCGGACCACTATAGTGAGATAATTTCCGTAATGACCCCTATGGATTTGGTGCGCTTGAGGGAGCTTTACCATATTCCTCCCGAATACCAACTATTAACCCCCGGGCCTCCTGATCGAATGCACTGTGCTCCCGCCGGTTGCATAACAGTGTTCGAGGACGCATTCAAATGTGGGTTGAGGTTCCCCTTAAGTAATAGTATGATAGGCTTGCTTAGGGGTCTTCGAGTGTGCATAACTCAACTATTACCCAACTGCGTTGCCACCCTCTGTAGTTTCGTAGTTTTGATGCGTCTGTTCGACCAGGCTCCTAGCTTCAAAAATTTCTCGAACCTGTTCTATCTCTGCATGTCACGAAAATCTGGTAGTTCCGACGAGTCGGGCTTTTATTATCTGACTGCTCGACCTCGTCGCAAGTTTCTCGTGGTTCCCTCCTCTTCATATGGGCAGGAGTGGAAGAAACGTTATTTCTTCGTTCGAGTAAAGGGGGGGTTTGACATTCATCGAGAGTGGTTGGGGGGGCAGGTCGAGATACCAGGGAATCGCACCCCCACTTGGCCAAACACCTTCGTGAAGGATCTGGTCGAGTTTGGTCCCGTAGAGGCCACTGTATTCCTCGAGGAGCAGCGGTTAGTGCTGGCTGGGTTGTCACCGGCCCCTCTAAACTTTCCAGATGATTATGAGATAGGTAGATGAAACGTGTGCCATGCTTTGTTGTTTAGCTGCTTTCATTTCTGTATTTGACATCTGTTGTGTTTGTTCTTTGCAGATCGGGACGAAATCATGAATCGATCAAGGGCTAATGCACTGGCTCGCGCTGAAAGGAACCAGCGGCGCAAACAAGGCGCTGCGTCTCGACAAGAGTCGACTGGAGCTGACGAGACACGTCGACAAAGTGCGGTCCCAACGCCATCCCCGACCCCCTCGCCTGGTCGAGTAGTAGCGGTCGAGATGGTCGCGGGTCGGGGAAAAAGACCCATGGGCGAGCAGAGTGGGCCCCCACCCAAAAAGATTGCTGCTGCTAGAAGGGGGAAAGGAAAATCGAAGAGCGCCGGGTCGGGGATGCCGATGGGGAACGATCTCTTCGGGGATCGAGGTGCGGAGAACTTATTCGGCCTGAGGAAGTTCCCGTCTCCTCGTTTCGGGTCGAACCCCAGCCTACTCGTGGATGACTCGTCCTATATGCATGGATCTGGGCCAACTGGGATCGACCCCTTGAAATGGTTGTTAGCTGGTTAGTTCCTGGCTGATCAGAAGAGGATAATGGGCCTGAGTCAGCCCGGGGCGCTTTGCGAGCTTGCGTATCACGCGAACATGGTAAGATCTCATAAGCTGTGAACTTGTGTAATCGATTTTTCCTGCATGGATAGGAATGACTTTTATGTTTCAGGTCGGGCAAATTGCCTACAATTTTTATCGCCGCTCCGAGTTGGCGCTCGCTGATCATGAACAGTTGGACTCTGGCTGCGATGCCGAGATGCTGAAGGCTCAGCTGGATTCATCCCAACTGTGGCTCAAGGAAGTGCAGAATGAGAATGCCAAATACGCCGAAATAATGGAGGCGAAAGACCGGCAAGTCCTGCTGGCGATGACGGAGCAGACAAAGATGGAGGCGAAGCTGAAAAAACTCAAACTGGACATCCATGTCGCCTATGAATCTGGCCGGGCGGCTGGTCGAGGTGAGCGCCTGGTCGAGGCCAGGACAGAGTTCGAGTGGGTAGTTCCGAAGATCCGCAAGGAGGTGGTGCAACAGTTCATGGTGAGCCTCGCCTTTCAGGATGCGAGCGTGGTGCTGGCCCTGGACGATGCCCGAAGTGCCTTTAATAAGGCTATTTCACAAATACAGCACCTGGGCTATGCGGTTAGCGACGAAGATCGCTCGAAGATAGGCCTTGCTTTTGACGAGCAGTTGCGCCCAATTGGTGATGAAGATGTCGACGAGGCCGAAGCCAAGATAGAGGCAACGGAGGAGATCGACATGACCCCTGAAGAGAGGCGAAAGGCAGACCTCCAAAAGAAAGTGAAGGCTGTAGGTCGAGAGTTCGAGTTCGCCGGCGACCTCGCCTATGAAATCTCCGAGGGCCAGGCCAACACTGCCTCTTTCTTCCCAGCCGTCGAGCGGCTGTTTATGTCTTCTGCCGCCTGCCCCTCTCGCCCTGTCACTGCGGCCATGCCCGTTGCAATGGCGCCGCCTGAGCTTCTGTCTGCTCCTGCACCCGCATTACCAATTGAAGGGTCTGGCAGTTCTAGCTAGGGCTTGTAATACTTGTTTTTGTTTTGATGTACATGCCTCATTGAGGCTTTTTGAGAATGAAATAAAGTTTATTGCCCTTCATCGGCCAGCTGTTCATTTTCGAACGTTGTTTTAAGCCGTTGCGAGATAAGTTAAACTTTGTTGCCACTTATGACTAGCAAAGTGTAAATTGAATTTGTCGATGGGGCTCGATTTCGAGCCTTAGCGGCTTTTCTGCGAAATGTGACGTCGGCCTTGTGATCCTGCCTCAGGGGCTTCGACGTCACTTTGTTGAGAATTTTGGGCAACTACGGGGTCGCCTTACGTGGTCGCGGCTCGTCGCCTTGACTTGATGAGTTTAAGCCTTTCGTCGACTACGGGGTCGAATAAGGTGGTCGCGGCTCTTCGCCTTGACTTGTTGAGTTTAAGCCTTTCGTCGACTACGGGGTCGACTAAGGTTTTACTGCGGTTGTGTCGTGCTTTTTAATCATGATGGAACTTGATTGTTCTTTAACCAATACAAAGATGCCAATGAACAGTTTATACAAAGAACTTTTTTAGATTTACCGCATTCCATGGCCGAGGTAGCTCGTGACCTGCAGCATCCGCTAATCGATAGGCATTATTTTTAGATACTTTGATGACTGAGTATGGCCCTTCCCACTTCGGGTCAAGCTTGCCGACGGGCCTTGATACTTCCACTTTCTTTAAGACGAGATCACCCACCTTGAAATTCTGCGAACGTACCGATTTGTTATAGCGGTCCGCCATCTTTGAGCGATACCTCTGCATTCTGTTGTAAGCTGCTTGGCGCTTCTCATCTATAGTTATTAGGTCCAGTGCCCTCTCCGATGTATTTGCTTTTGGATTGTAATGGATCACTCTAGCGGTGTGCTGGATTAGTTCTGATGGGACCACTGCTTCGGATCCATAAACTAGGTTGTAAGGGCTTTGACCTGTGGCTGTCCGAGGGGTGGTTCTGTAGGCCCAAAGGACTCCTGGGAGGTCGTCCGCCCAGCTGGTTCCCGTCCCCGCTATTCGGCTCTTAATGTGGTCGAGGACAGTCCTGTTGATTGCTTCGGTCTGTCCATTAGCTAGCGGATTTCCCACTGAGGTGAAGTGCTGCGTAATGCCTAAGGTCTCGCACCATCTTCTTGTGTTTTTGCTTTGGAATTGGGTGCTGTTATCTGAGATGAGGACTTTAGGCAACCCGAAACGGCACACAATATTCTTCCATATGAAACTCTTGATGGCCACATCAGTGATCTTCGGGATGACTTCAGCTTCCACCCATTTTGTGAGGTACTCAACGGCCACTATGATAAACTTCCGCTGGCCGGTGGTCTTTGGGAGAGAGCCGACTATGTCGATTCCCCACTGGTCGAATGGCCAAGCAATATCGACATTTGTCATTGGTGCGGCTGGTTGATGCTGTATGTTCGAATGTACTTGACAAGACGGGCATTTCCTAGCAAAGTCGACAGAATCCTTCAACAAAGTCGGCCAGAAATACCCATATCGCGTGATCTTATGCGCCAGGGACCGGCCTCCTGAGTGGTTTTCGCAAATGCCTGCGTGTATTTCCTGCAGCACTTCTTCCGCCTGGTCGGGATCCAAACATCTGAGCGGCGGTCTTGCGATCGATCTTCTGTACAACAGTCCGTGATCATCCAGTACATATTTGTGCGCTAAGCCCTTCAGTTTACGAGCCTGCTTATCATCAGCGGGTAAGGTACCTTGGCTCAAATAAAGCTTGATCGGGTGCTGCCAAGAATGGGTTGCGTCTTCGAGGCACCCGACCAAACCTGGGCTAGGAGCCGAGATGCAAGGCTGGTCGGTGATAAGAAATGTTATGGTTCTTTCTCTTGTGCCTTTCGTCGAGCTTACCAGCTTGGAAAGTGCGCCTGCTCGCGCGTTTTCTGATCGGGGGACTTGGCTTAGTGAAAAATCTCGAAACCTCTGCCGTAGCTGTCGGACTTCTGCGAGATATTGTGTCATTTTATGTTCTCTCGCGTCGAAGTTTCCTTCGACCTGCTCTGCGACCAACTGTGAATCGGTAAAGGCCGCTATCTTATCGACCCCGCGGTCTATGGCCATGCACATTCCTACAATGAGTGCCTCATATTCAGCTTCCTTATTAATGACTGGGAAGTCAAGTTTTACTGCAAAATCATAGTCTTCAGGCAGCGGAGATCGGAGGGATACGCCTATTCCTCATTCAGTAGATGTCGCGGACCCATCAACGTGTAGGATCCGCCAAGGTGCGTCTTCTATCTCGTGAACCGGGAGATCGACTCTCTCGAGGATGAAGTCCGCTAGTATTTGTGCTTTTATTGCTGCTCGGGGTTGGAACTGGATGTCAAATTCTCCTAGTTCGATAGCCCATTTCGTGAGTTGACCTGAAGTGTCTGGCTTCGACAACACCTGCTTTAGCGGCTGGTTCGTTAGTACCACAATTGTATGGGATTGGAAATAAGGCCGCAGTTTTCTTGCTGACGTGACCAGGGCCAGGGCGAACTTCTCGATCTCCAAAATAGTTATGTTCGGGCCCCTGATGAGCCTTACTGCAATAGTAAACTGGAGAAGGGTTTCCAGCTCTCATCGTTGTTAACACTGAACTGATGGAAGCCAAAGAGACCGCGAGATATAACTGTAAAATTTCTCTGAGCTCAGGCTTGGCGAGGAGAGGTAGCAAAGAGAGGTGTTGCTTGGGGTCGATCAGAGCTTGGTCACACTATTCGTCCCATTTGAATCCCGATTTCTTTGTGTTTCTCAAGATTTTGAAGAAAGGTAGGCTCTTGTCTGCCAGCCTAGCTATGAACCTGCCCAAAGCAATAATTCTGCCCATGAGGCGTTGGACTTCCCGAACGGTACGCGGTGGAACAATGTCTAGAACTGCTTAAATTTTCTGCGAGTTGGCCTCGATACCTCTCTGACTGACCATATACCCAATGAATTTTCCTCCTCGAACCCCGAATGTGCATTTGTTAGGATTGAGCTTCATACCGAAAGCTCTCAGAATGGAAAATGTGTGGCTCAGGTCGACCAAGTGGCTTTCTGCTTTCTTTGTTTTCACAATCATGTCATCGACATAAACCTCCATTGATTTCCCAATTTCATTCTTGAACATGAAGTTAACTAATCTTTGGTAAGTTGCTCCGGCATTCTTAAGTCCAAACGGCATAACTAAAAAGCAATACACCCTATTGGGAACAACAAAAGCGGTTTTATCCCTATCCTCAGGTGCCATGAATATTTGGTAGTAACCTTGAAATGCATCCATCATGCTAAGCAATTCGCAACCAGCCGTGGAATCAACAAGTAAATCAATACGAGGCAAGGGGTAAGGATCCTTAGGACATGCTTTATTCAAATCTGTGAAATCATTACACATCTTCCATTTTCCCTCGTTCTTGGGAACAAATACTACATTACGAAGCCAAGAAGGATATTGGATTTCTATAATATAACCAGCCTCTAGAAGTTTGCTAACCTTATCCTCGATGATCTACGTCCGCTCAGCATTGAAAGTTCTCTTCCTCTGCCGGATTGGCTTGTGGGCAGGGTCCACGTTGAGCCTGTGGACAATGATGTCGGGGTTGATGCCCTTCAGATCGGCAGCTTTCCATACGAAGACATCGATATTGCGTCGGAGGAAGTCGACCATGAGGCACTCCAGTCGATCCCCCATATCAGCTCCGATCCTGGTTGTCTTGTCAGGGTTCCTTGGTTTGAGCTTAATTGTTTTGAATTCTCCTGTTGGCTCGACCCTGGTGTCCTCCAACTTCCTCTTTTTCGATGAAGGTCTCTCATCGAGTTTCGCTACAGGGGCATCCCCCGAGGCCTTCAACTCTGGTCTCTTTTTCTGCCCGCTGGAATCCACCGAGATTGTGTAGGAACGCTAGGAATCTTTGATGTTGCATAAAAGCTCACCAACTCCCGCGGGGGTCGGGAACTTTATTTTCATGTGGTATATGGACGCGATGGCTCTGAAGTCATTCAGGGCTGGTCGACCAACAATAGCATTGTAAGCAAAAGGGGCATCGACCACTAAGTAGTTGATCATCAAAGTTCGGCTACGATGTCCCTGCCCGAATGTAGTGGATAGGCTAATCGACCCTTCTGTATAATTTCTGATCCCCCGAATCCAACTAGGGGAGTTCTGACTGGATCAAATTTCAGTTTGCCCAAGTGCATTCTGTTCAAGGTCGACAGAAATATGATGTTCGCCGAGCTACCATTGTCGACTAACACCTTTCTCACCTCGAAGTTGGCGATCTCAATGGCGATCACCATTGGGCAATCGAGCTTCCGGTCTGCGGCCAGACCTTCGAGGTTGTCTAAATCTGTATCAGTAAAAGAGATCGGCTCGGTACTGGTTGTCAACTGGAACACAGTTTCGACCTTAGATGGTTTGGTCGAGTCAAGTTGCCTCTGGGTTTGCTTTCTTGCGTTTCGGGAGTCTCCTCCTGTAGGCCCCTCGGCAATCGTGTCGATGACACCTATAATGGGCGGGTGGGTTTCATGGGCTGGTTTCTTCCCTTTGTCCACCCGTCGCGGGCTGACCAACCTTTCTCTACGGGGAGTCCGGTCGGTCGCCCTTCCTCTCGTTGAGCTATCTCCTCGACAAACTTTTTCAAATGTCCCTGCTTGATCAGCCTCTCGATCTCATCTTTCATATTGAAGCAGTCCTCGGTGTCGTGCCCTTTTTGCTTGTGAAAATGGCAATACTTTCCGGACTTCTTCATAGCCTCAGTTTTTGTAATTTTTTGAGGCTTTTTAAGCAGGTTATCATGCTGTATGGCGAAGAGTACTTCCTTCCTCGGCATGGAGAGTGGGGTGTAGTCATAGAAACGTCTGATCGGGGAGTGGCGCCCCTCCCTGTTCTGCCTCTCCTCTTTCTCCTTGCCCTTCTTCTTGTCGGCCTCTATGCTGCCATATTTCATTTTTTTTCATCTCATCCTGGGTCATGTACCTCTCTGCGAGGTTGAGGAGCTCCTCCATTGTTCTTGGCTGCACACGCACCAAAGCATTGGCGCACTCCTTGTGTCTTAAGCCCAGAAACAGCACATCAATCAAAAATTCAATCCTCGGGCTGTCTATCTTCAACACCTCGGTGTTGATCTGGTGAAGAAGTCCCGCAGAGACTCACCCTCAGCCTATTTTACCGTGTGCAGGTGGGTGTGCGGTAGCTTCGCCCTCCTCCTGGTGGTGAACTGGTGCAAGAATTTGTCACATAACTGGTCGTATGAGAAAACGGACGCCAGTTCCAACTTCACAAACCAGTCTAGGGCCACGCCCTGTAGTGTGGTCACGAGCATCTTTGCATGTATAAACTCGTTATGCCCATGCAGTTGCATCATATGCTCAAACTGCAGCAGGTGCTCATTCGGGTCCATGGAACCGTCATACCTCGGGAGCCCAGTGGGGAACTTCGCATCAATGGGAATGCGTTCATCGATGATTTCCTGGACAAAAAGGGAGTCCTGTTCCCTCTGAAATCTTGAAGGCATATCCGGTTGCATGGTCCTGTCAACATTCCTCTTCGAGAGTTCCTCCAGACGCTTATTCAGTTGTTGCACCTAGTGAGAGACTTCTTCCCACTCCTGCTGGTCTTGGTTCTGCCTGCCTCTGGAACGCCCGGCCCTCTTGCGCTGCGGGGCTCGAAAGGGCCGAACGTCGTGGTCCACGGAGTCTGCCACCTCCTCCCTCGGCGGTGGGCGGGCTGTCTCCCTCGAAAAATGGCCCAAGCTCGCTTCTCTCCGGGACGAACGTCTAGGGGACTCCGGTATCTGTGCATACTCTTCTGGCTACACCCTTTCCGGGCTTGCGGGCTGAGGTGTGGCACTGGCCGTCGGCCCCGGTTGCACAGCATGTCTATTCAGTGCGGCCGAAAGCTGGGCAGAAATCTGTGCTGAGATTTGCTCGCTGATGAACTGCATCAGTTGGGGCATTGTGAGAGTGACCACAGGTTCCGACTGCGTACTGGGTGCTTGCGCGTCTTGTCCTCAGTTTTGGCGGGTGGTAGGAGAGCTAGATCTCCGGTTCTCCTCCCTCCCGGATGGGGCTCGCCTAGTGTTCACCATTTCGATAAAGGATTCTCAGCTTCCCACAGACGGCGCCAAATGATGAGGGTTCAGTTTCGATGATGAATATGGATCGGGTTTGAATCACGATCCGAGATACATTCCCCTGGATAGGTTTGGGATTAGAATCCTGCAATCACAGCAAACGTTAGGCTAGCCGAGAGGCCTTCGGCTTAGGCCCTCCGACGCTCAAGTTAGTATATATTCGACCTCTGGAATCGAGCAGCGGAATGTAGGGGCTTTTGAGTGTATGAGTGCATACCTGTGAGAGACAATGTTGAGGGTTTTTATACTCCTCTCCCTGGTTGGAAATGTCAGGGAAGCCCTTGGCTTACCTAAGGGACCTCCAGCCTCCTGCCGGGGGTAATTGGTCAATTCTCCCGTTTGAATATTGCCAGCTGGATGTCCTTTTATGCTGCAGGACAAGATGGCACACTGTTGCGGCGTCTGCTGTGTCAGACGGTGAGGGGAGGGCATGCGCCATTAATGCGGAGGCGTGTTGCTAGTCAACGCATTTAATGCGGTGGCAGAGTACTGTGCCGGCTTCGACTTGCGAATCGACCTTGACGGGTCGACAAATTTCGAGAGAGGTCGATTAGCTTCGAGGGCCACGTAGCGCCTTGTGGATTGATCGACCAGGATCGACGAGTCACTTGGGTCTTGGGGCCGTTGATTAAGTGTTGGGCCTCGCTGATTTGGGCCATCCTATATCACATATATTCTTTAATATAAATCCAATATGTCCATTATTTTTCTTTGTCTTGTGATTTAATTTTGCAAACAACGAAATTTGTGTGAACAAAATTCTGGCACGCTCGGTAGGACACGAATCTACTCATCATCTCTTCTCCTGTTTGAATTTTGAAGATATTTTCAACCACTCAATGGCACCTAAGAGGAACCAACTCACCTTGGCCAGGAAAGATGCTGCTGACCCTGCTGCTAAATCTGTCAATCAGCCCATGACTGGGGGCAAAAATTCTGATTTCATTCCGTCTGATAGTTCTAACTCTAGAAGTCCAGGGGAAACAAATTCTAAGGTATTATCTTTTGTTGAACTACTAGCTATAGCGACTGGAGTGGCAACGGTGGATGAACAACTTGCTCAGATAGCTTAAGCTATAGCTGACCTCCAAAAGATTGTAGAAGAAAAGGATCTACAAATTGCACA
This sequence comes from Jacaranda mimosifolia, assembly GCA_018894105.1. Classification (NCBI taxonomy): domain Eukaryota; kingdom Viridiplantae; phylum Streptophyta; class Magnoliopsida; order Lamiales; family Bignoniaceae; genus Jacaranda; species Jacaranda mimosifolia. Next base: position 28,696,507 of record CM032125.1, on the reverse strand, counting down.
ACTCATGAGCAACCAGGAAGAGAAAGATCTTAGAGGATTTAGCCACAACCATCAATCTTCCCTTGGCCATATAATGATGTAGAAACAAGTTGAGGATATGCCTTATAAGCGAGAAACTGATCGAAAGATCGACCATTCTACAACTTCTATTGCTACATTGTCTGTTCAACAATTGCAGGACATGATCATCAATACTATTAGGGCTCAGTATGGCATGTCTTCTCAAAGTTCTATTGTGTATTCGAAGCCCTATATAAAGAGGATTGACTCGTTGAGAATGCCGATAGGATATCAACCACCAAAATTTCAGCAGTTTGATGGGAAGGGAAAACCAAAACAGCATGTGGCCCATTTTATTGAGACATGCAATAATGCAGGGACTTATGATCTTCTTGTGAAATAGTTTGTGCGTTCATTGAAAGGAAACACCTTCGATTGGTACATTGACTTAGAACCTGAATCTATAGATAGTTGGGATCACATGGAAAGGGAGTTTTTGAATTGCTTCTGTAGTACGCGCTGGACTGTGAGCATGATTGAACTTATCAATGCAAAACAATGGAAAGATGAACCAGTGGTGGACTACATCAACCGTTGGCATGCATTAAGTTTGAATTGCAAGGATAAACTCTCAGAGACGTCTAGGATAGAGATGTGTTTTCAAGGTATGCACTGGAGACTTCTCTACATTCTTCAAGGAATCAAGCCTCGCACCTTTGAGGAATTAGCCACTCGTGCCCATGACATGGAACTTAGCATTGCTAATCGCGGGGTTGGAATTCCTGTTGAAGACCAAAAGAAAGAAAGGAAGGATTCAAAGAAAAGCAAAAAATATGCCAAAGCAACTACTAAGGAATCCATGGCGATCAACACACTATACAAGAAAAAGAGCTTTTTATTACGGATTTTTTTACTATGTGCAAGATATTGTTTCAAAAAGTATTTTTTCGCTACAGAAATGACTGTGTAGCAAAAGAAATATCAAAACTACATCGTATTAGACAATTACTTGGTACACTATAAAATTCGTAGCAAAAAGTGTATTTTTATGTAGTAAAAACATTAGTTTCAAAAGTTGGTGCCAATTTTCTAGTCAATTTCTACCATCAAATTTTAGTATTCACTTTACTTAAAATTCACGCACAAAGTCTTTTTCTTTTTCTTTTCTTTCTTGTTCTTTTTTTGGTTTTCACCCACAGATTTTAGTGCCCATCTGCAGCTCACATGCCCGGTCGCCACCCACTCTCTCAATAATGCGCTATCACCAGTCTTATGCACAAATCCATGGTCCGAAAGGCGAAAAAGCATGGATAGAAGAAAACTCAAGCCATTGGAACAACTTCCTAGTAAAAATGGTGAAGCTTAGTCTATTCCTTATGTTTTTCTGGCAAGTTTTCGTTACTTTACCGCAATTTTCTCGACCATATACCTAGGTTCTAAATGATTTTATTTTTATTTTTAGAATCGCCAGAACATTTTATCTGGTAAGCTTTTGTTACTTTATCTTAATCCTATGGTGTTTGTTTTTTATAGATCTTAATTATTTGTACATTTTGTTATTTGCTGATGATATTCTGCATTTTCTAGTTTGAATTTCTCTAATATGGTAAGTTATACTTATTTCTTACTCCAGTCACAAAACCCCCAATTCCTGGTAAGTTCTTATTCACTTGTTATTTCAAATTTCTCCATTTTATTTGTTAATTTACTCATGCTTAATAATATCAATTTTATTCCACCTTCTCTGCGAAACCCTAGCTTTATTGAAGGTTGTTCTCTTGCAGTTCTACTTCCTTGATACATGTAAATCACATGAATATGAGGTGAGATGTTGGAGCTTTACTTGTTTTATGATGTTTTCAATCAGATACTAAATTAGTTTTTATTTGGTATTTGTGTATTTGTGGTAAACTAGTTCCTTTTTGGTCTTAGTGTATTTGTGGTAAATTAATTTTTGTTGGTATTTGTGATATATAGTTGGAGTTTGCATGGAGTCACCATCTGTTTTTGCATTTTAATTCTTCAATGGTGACTTCTTTTGCAACTTTATTTTTCCTTTTTGTTTTCTTGGGTAAAGTTTGAGTCATTAGCTGAAATTCCTGTTGAATTAACTTGATGGAAATAATTAATTTTAGATTGTTTAGTATGATTGACAAGAGAAGAGTTGGTATATTAGACAATTTTCATCTCCTTTTGATAAATAAGTACTTGCCAAACAGATTGAAAATAGATAATAATGAATTGATGTACTGGAGATTATTTCCATGCTTGAATTCCTAATGATCGTTTGCTGGATTGCTGTCGTTGGTTAATCTTTTTCGTATGTTAGCCTCATGTGTGGCAACATCAATCAACCCTCTTGAGGCTAAGTTGATTTGAGCTTGGAAGCTTGAATACATACTGAGTTAAGGCTCCCCTAAGCTTCCTTATTAGCCTTAAACTCTTTTATTTTTTGAAAGTGCTCGTAAGAAATAATGTCATCATTTGTGTCTGAAGAGGTATTCTTGCTATTGCTAATTTCTTTTGAGCAAGGAGACTGCTAGTGGCAGCATTCACTAGTCCCTAGAATCAGAAAATTTTCTTTTCCATGCTTTTGATTTATGGTTATCAGCATGGGATCCTTCCTACTAGTGGTATTAGTTTCCAGTATAATGAATTCCTCGTGCTGTTCATCATCATCATCATCTTCCTCACTCTTTTCTTCATGAATGACATCATCAATACCATAATTATTATCATCTTTGCCAGACATTTCGTCATCTGAAATACAAATTTATTTGTTGACAAGCATAAAAGCAACAAACTCCTTCATTCCTCTATTGTGCTCCATTCTTAGCACCCTTGGTATCTATCTTGTCTGAGCACAAAATCACTCACTTTTTGAAATGTAGCTCAAGACTTCCTCTCTAATTTTGTCAAATATCAGCCTCATCCAAGTCATCATGATTGTGGAATTGCACTTGCAATGTTCTAAACTTATGAAAATGCCACTGCACTGTCAGTCTATAAATATAATTTTTGTTCGCTACTCAAACGGAATCGTATCACTATGAAAATTGGCAGAGATGTTCCCAACACTTCAAAGAGTACCCCAGAAAAACAGTTTTGAAAAATTCCACCACTAAAATCCTCTGCTCCACTCATCAAATTCCTGGTCGTGCACTGGAAATACTGCAACAGCACCTACTGAAACTAATTATTATTGTTAAAGAATTTCATTTTCCTTTTATGAAAATTCAATAATTGATTTAAAGCATCATAGAGTACTTTCATTCAATAAAGTTAAATTGATCGATCGAATTGGATACCTTATCTATTCTGTAAAAGAAAATGTTTGTTAATGGCAAGGAACCAACCTCATTTAAAGTGTGCCAATTAATTTCCAAAAGGCTTCCTATTATATAGTAACTCAATAGATGTAACTTGGCTCTTTTCGAGCCCATTCAAATTCCAAACTCGCATTCACTTGAATTCAATTACAATAGATTCTTAACAATTAGGTGTCCAACACGAGCAAGCCTCGGGGAAAAAAAACTTTATGTATGCTCTGTCGAACTTAATATTTGTTATTCAATGATCGCCAACAATTGGTGTCCTAACTAGCAAATTAACCTAAGGAGCAATAGTGAATTATGCTCATGAAGTGGAGCAGCAACTTAATATTTTGTATCTAGTAGTATATACTAACTTACCATATGAGACCTTTCAATGTGATACTCCATTTAGGTACCAAAGCTCAATATGATACTTAATTTGGGTACTAAAGCTCATTAATTATTCTTCTGATCTTTAGTCCAGATAAGTGTGAGAAAGATGCATCAAGATGAAACTTGTAGGTTCAAGATGCATCAAGCTCCCATGAACTAAACTTGAATGGGTCTGATGATTCTTTTAGAATTGAAAACTAGGAGGTATTTATGATGACTTATTTTTCTTGTTGGTTTCTGATGTGCATATTGTTTTTGGATTGTGACATCAATACCCACCTTCATGGAATAATGTCTTATAAATTTCTTTCTTGATTGTTGCTAGTTAATTGATTGCACCTTAGTATACATTCTAAACAACAAAACTACTCTTTTTGGTTTGTGCTTTGTTCAATTTGAATATTTTTTTTCTTTCCATACTCGCTGTAATATAATGGTGCTCTCTTAGGTTGGGACTCATGTATACATATTTTGTCATGAAATACCCCAAAGATTTTGGCACACGTCATTGTTGTTGAGATAATATTTGTTGAATGAGAAAAGCCTACTTGTGAAGGTCTATGTAGGAAAGGCTTTGATGCCAAATGCTTAATTATTTATCCATCATGATGATTTAAAGACTATTGGAGAAGTTGTTCAGAAATGAATTGATTGGGAATTGGCCGATGTACTTATAAGACTTTACTTATTTTTTTCTGTTCCAACAATTTAAAATATGTGTTCGAGAAATTATAATTTCAGCTCTTTATTATTTATTTTGCCTTGTTGCAGGTTATGGAAATGTAAAGACAAAATCCGCACATGTACCTAGCATTTTTGATAAGTAGTTGAACATATAATTTATTGTCAATGATGATATATTCTCCTCTAAACTTTTGTTAATGATGATGATGTATTTTTCCTAGCTTCCAAAATGTGGTATTAATACTTATCGACTTAGTAATTTTATGAATTTGAAAAATAATGTATTTAATGTTTTGCAATAGGAATTCTTGGTTATTATGATAATATATTAAAATTTTGAATCAATGAAATTCTTTTATGCTTATGATTTTTGTATTTTGATTTGCTGGTTGTGGTTATTATTAATTTAGGTGTTCCTATTGAAATAGTTATAGAGCTTTTCAAATGCCAGCAAAAACTATAATCAATAATTATAATAATATTATATATAGGTATATAATAAAGATTTTGGCTATGCCAAGCTAGCCCTAGCAAATAAATTTTGAATTATTTGCTACATGTGTTAGTTGTAGTAGAAGCATTTTTGTCTACGATCATCTACTCCGTATCAAAAAGAAGGCTTTTGCAACACTTATTTGCTACGAAAAACAAACCGTAATGTAAGATAAAAATTTCGTAGCAAAAAGCATTTGCTATGGGTTTTTTCCGTAGCAAAGTATTGGTCACGACTGTATTCTCTACAGGACCAAATTCGTAGCAAAAGACCTTTTGCTATAAATTTTAGCCTATTGCTACATTATTTGAAGCGTAACAAAAGAGCTTTTTTGTTGTAGCCTCCATAAAAATTCCCACAAGTGATAAAAAGGTTGGTGAGAAAACTGAAAATCAACACATTTCAACAGGCAAGAAAACACTAAAAGAAATGCAGGAGAAGGAGTATCCATTTCCAAATTCTGATGTTTCTCATATTTTTGATGAATTATTGACAAGGAAATTGATTGAACTGCCGGAACCAAAATGTCCTGAAGAAGCTGGAAAGGTGAACTATCCAAAATATTGCAAATATCATCAAGTTGTCGGCCATCCAATAGACAAATGCTTGATCTTCAAGGATAAAGTCATGGCATTGGCAAGAGATAGAAAGATAATCTTTGACATAGAAGATGTGGTTGGATCGAACCTTACTAGTGCTATAGCTGTAGCAGATACCACATGTGTTGCAAGCAAAGACAATATCTTCTCATCTTCATTCATGGGGGCATCAACAATGCTTCAGTTTGGAAGCTTAGATCCAGTGCTAGTGAAGACTCAATTCATTGATGAAGTGACTAAGCTGGAAACGAGTTCTACTACTAAAACTGAAGGTAGCAGTGAGTGGACTCTTGTGATGCACTGGCGAAGGAGAAGACTCGTCCATTGGCATTAAAGGTCTCGCATGTGGCCAGATGCCCTCAACCAAGGACGACGAAGAGTTTGAAGGCCACAGATGATAAGCTGGAAAATTCATTAGCAGGTTACAAAAGGAGCCAAGTGACTTTGAAGGATTATTTTCCTACAGGATTCTTTGATCAAAAAATTGAAGCAGTGCATACTATATCTTGTGAAATTGAAGAGTAATACTCCACTTCCTATTGTACGGCAATTGCTTTTACAGACGAGGACTTGCTGTTGGGATCGAAACCTCACAATAGGCCATTTTTCATTTCAGGGCTTATGCAGGAGCAAAAGGTCAACCGCATACTCATTGATGGAGGATATGTTGTCAATATCATGCCAAAATCCACTATGAAGAATTTGGGAATTTCTATTGAAGATCTCTCACACAGCCACCTAACTATTCAAGGTTTCAACCAAAGGAGGCGAACGAGCTATTGGTATGATTCGTCTAGACCTCACAATCGGGGAGTTGGAAGCAAGCACTTTATTTCATGTTATTGATGCAAAGACTTCCTACCATTTGCTTCTAGGACGGCCATGGCTTCATGAGAATGGGGTGATACCTTCCACTCTTCATTAATGCTTTAAGTATGCAAAAAATGGAGAAATTGTGAAAGTTGACGTAGATGTGAAGCCATTTACTGAAGCTGAATCATACTTCGCTGATGCTAAACTTTATCTGGACCCGGATTCAAGAGGTGAAGTGCAATCTGCAAAGGCTCCAAGCAACCACTCCATTGAAGAGAGACGAGATTGTTCTGAAAATTTCAATAAACTGACAATTACTGAGGTTTTGACAGGCAAAAATACGAATGCGGTGATGAGTCTAACTTACCATTATTCCGATATACACCGCAGTCATCTCAAGAGAAAAGGCAAATTCCACTTGGAGCATGTATTGAGGTGAATGATGTTGCTCGAAGCCAATAAAGATAGTAGAATCAAGCGACTATCAAGCTTTGAGGAAGGATTTGACCATGCCTATTATTGGCATTAGCTCATCAATCTATGATGGACCATCTGTTGCAGAGGTTTCTCACAAAGAATTTGAGGGTAATTTGATCCTAAGGCATATAAGTTACTTGAAAAATCTGGCTACGACTTTGTTAATCCACCTTGTCTAAGTAAGTTTAAACCTGAGTTAACTGGAGAAAAAGCTCATGGACTCAGTGAAGCACAACATAAACTAAGGAGACAGGGATTTTATGTTGAACAGTCAAGAGTTGGCCTAGGATTTAAAGTTGCAGAAATGGTCAGGATACACGTGACAAAGAAGGATAAGTGTGCTAATGTCCAACATATTTCTGCATAAGATCACGTGAAACAAAAAGAGCAAAAATAGAATAATCGTCGAATTTCTATATTTGACCATCTTAGTGCTCTAATTACTCGTCCTTCTATCTTTAAAAGACTTGGTTTTAAAGATCAAAGCAAGTTTAATACAGGTCCACGTTTGAGAGGTTATGTGTTCAATCGACTTGGGAATAATGCTGCAAAAAGGAGTGTTGACGATAAGACTGATATGTTGGAGCTGAAAAATAAGAGTCAAACTCTTTACTTATCCCAATCGAATGGAGCCAAATCTACAATCCTAGTCATTAATATAGACAAACCTGTGAAAATAAAGCAACACATCGTAGAACATTTATACAGAAAGAATGGTGCAAATGAAGATGAAGTGGAAATCACCATCAGCTCTAATTACATAAATGTTAAAGATGAGCTAAATCTTGCATCAAATGATCCGTGTCTTGAAGAATTCAATAGATTGGTGGCAAGTGGTTTTATACAAGTTACAAACTATCCAGCATAGATAATGGTGCCTACCCCAATTTCAAAAGCAGATGAAACATTAAAATGGAGCATCATATTCTAGAGAATGAGAGTTGTTGAGATCGAACAGCCATATGATGAAGAAAATGATGAGTTACATATATGTAATCATATCACCATTGATGAAGAGTCTGGTTTAGAAATTCCTGAAGGTGAAGTCCTAAAAGCTCCTCTACAACTTGAAGATGGTGGACATGCGACTATTGATGAAGTCAAAGAGTTGAATCTTGGCACAATAGGAGAGCCCCATCCCATATTTGTTAGAAAGCTTTTAAATCCTGAAGAAGAAGAACAATATTTCAAAATCTTGAGTGAATACAAGGATTTCTTTGCTTGGACCTACAAAGAAATGCCAGGATTAGATCCAAAAGTTACAATTCATCACTTTGGCAAAAAATATGGGGCTCGTCCAATAAAGCAGTCGCAGCGAGTGCTTAGCCAGGAGCTCGTCCCTCTAATTGACACTGAAGTCAACAAGCTTATTAATGTAGGATTTATAAGGAAAGTGAAATATCCAACTTGGATCTCTAGCATCATGCCAGTCAAGAAGAAAAATGGTCAGATATGTATTTGCGTTGATTTTCGAGATTTAAATAAGGCATGTCCAAAGGAAGACTTTCCACTACCTATTATTGAACTTATGGTTGATGCAACCACTGGACATGAAGCTTTATCTTTCATGGATGGATCCTCTGGGTACAATCAAATTAGAATGTCACCACAAGACGAGGAATGTACGGCTTTTCGCACACCTAAGGGTATTTATTGTTACAAGGTAATGCCTTTTGGGTTGAAAAATGCAGGTGCAACTTATCAATGAGCTATGCAAAATATTTTCGATGATATGTTACATACAAAGGTAGAGTGCTACGTTGATGATCTAGTGGTCAAGATTAAGAAAAGAGAGAATCACTTGGAAGATCTCCGGGTGGTATTTGATCGGCTAAGAAAATATAACTTGAAGATGAATCCGCTCAAATGTGCTTTTGGTGTCACGTCTGGCAAGTTTCTTGGCTTCATAGTTCGACATCGTGGAATTGAAGTTGATCCTACTAAAATCGATGCTATCCAAAAGATACCGCCTCTAAGGAATCTTAAAGAATTGCGCAATTTACAAGGCAATCTTGCATTCATAAGAAGGTTCATATAAAATCTCACAGGAAGATGCCAATCATTTAATCACTTGATGAAGAAAGATGCCCCTTTCGTATGGGATAAAGGACGTGAGAATGCTTTTGAGAACATAAAGAAGTATCTCATGAATCTGCCAGTTCTGGGAGCTCCTATACTTAGAAAATCATTGATATTGTACATTGCAGCACAAGAATGGTCGATCGGTGCTCTCATGGTTTAGGAAAATGAAGAAGGAAATGAGAAAGATTTATATTATTTGAGTAGGGCCTTGACTTAGAATGCGTTGAAATATTCCCCTGTTGAGAAGATTTGTCTTACCTTATTTTATGCAATCAGAAAGTTGAAGCATTATTTTGAGGCATATTCTATTCGACTCACCTCACGTGTTGATCCTGTCAAATTTGTGATGTCAAGACCAGTACTCTCAGAAAGATTAGCTAAGTGGTCTGTTGTATTCAATCAGTACGAGATCACATATGTACCTCAAAAAGCTGTTAAAGGACAACTCTTGCTAATTTCTTGGCAGATCATCCCATTCCTGCATATTGGGAAGTATCTGATGAATTAACCGATGAGGAGGCTCTCTTCGTTGATATCCTGCAAGCATGGACAATGCTATTTGATGGGCAGCTTGATCTGATAAAGCGGGGGCAGGGATTGTATTTGTTTCACCAGAAAGACAAGTTTTGACATATTCTATAGTGTTAAATGAATTATGCTTTAATAATGTTGCAGAATATCAAGCTTTAATTATTGGGCTTCAAATGGCACTTGAACTGGAAATTTTAGAAATTGAGGTCTATAGTGATCCAAAATTGGTTATTAATCAACTTTTAAATGTTTATGAAGTTAAAAAGGTTATTTGTTGAAGAAGTTTGAAAATGTTGTCCTAAGTCATATCTCAAGGAAAGAAAATAGGATGACAGATGCATTGGCTAACTTGGCTACTACTCTGGCCATTTTTTAAGAAGAAAGACAAATATCCCGGTGTGCAATCAATGGATTGTGTCGTCACCCATTGAGCTTGATTGTGAGGATGCAAATGCCGTATCAGCCTCAGTTTGTGAAGATGAAGATTGGAGGACATCGCTAATTGACTATCTAAAGGATGGGAAATTGCCACAAGACCCTCGTCACAGGATAGATGTGCATCGAAGGTCATCTCGATTCATTTTATACAAAGATATTTTGTATCTTTGATCTTATGAAGGTACTTATCAACGTTGTTTAAGTGGTGAAGAACCAACTAAAGCTATGGTTGAGGCACATTCTGGAGTTTGTGGAGCTCACCAGTCGGGTCCTAAGCTTCATTTTCAGATCAAAAGGATGGGATACTACTGGCCTACTATGGTTAAAGATTGTCTGAGTTATGCGAAGAGATGTGAAGCTTGTCAGATGCATGCTAACTTTATACATCAGCCTCCCGAACCCTTACATCCCACAGTTGCTTCATGACCATTTGATGCATGGGGTCTTGATGTTGTAGGTCCTATTGCTCCTAAGTCATCAGTTGGCTATGCTTACATATTGGCAGCTACAGACTATTTCTCCAAGTGGGCAGAAGCAATTCCCCTCAAGGAAGTGAACAAAGAAGTTGTTGTTGAGTTCATTCGTTGTCATTTGATTTTTAGGTATGGAGTGCCTCATTACATCATTATCGATAATGGGAAGCCTTTCTACAATAAGTTGATAGACAGATTATGTGCACAATTTGGATTCAGGTAATACAATTCTTCTATGTACAATGCGGCTGCAAATGTTCTAATAGAGGCGTTTAATAAAACTTTATGCAACCTACTGAAGAAATTAGTGTCAAAATTTAAAAGGGATTGGCATGAAAAAGTTGGAGAAGCTCTTTGGGCATATAGAACAACTCATCAGACTGCTACCCAGGCTACTTCGTATTCATTGATTTATGGAGTTAAAGTTGTTCTCTCTCTTGAAAGTCAAATACCTTCATTTTGTATAGCAATTCAAGAAGGACTTACTGTTAAAGACAATGTTCACCTTCAACTTGAGGAACTGGAAACATTGGATGAGAAAAGACTTGAAGCGTAACAACGACTTGAATGTTATCAAGCATGTATGACAAGGGCATTTAATAAGAAAGTTGGTCCACGATCTTTTCAGATTGGAGATTTGGTGTTGGCAGTAAGAAGGCCCATTACCATCACCCAGCGAATGGGAAGTAAATTCATGTCAAAATGGGATGGTCCGTATGTGATAAAAGAAGTCTACACCAATGGTACTTACAAGTTGGTTAACAAAGATGGATTGCGCATAGGCCCATAAATGGTAAGTTTTTGAAGCGATATTACCCATGAAGAAGTTTGCTCTTTAACGCACAAGCCTAAACTGCATGTTACTCTTGGCCCGCATGAGTATAAACTATGTACGGTAACCACCAAAGGCAGTACATGTGGTTAAACTGCTAGTTTTCCCCACCAAAGGCAGTGCATGTGGTTAAACTGCTAGCTTTCACCACCAAGGATAGTGCGTGTGGTTAAACTGCTAACTTTTCCCACTAAAGGTATTTTATGTGGTTAAAATATTAAATACCCGACCTAGTCCAAAGTGGTTAAGTAATGGATACTCCTGGCTTGCATGAGTATAAACTGTGAACGGCACCCCCAAAAAAGAAATGTTTACTTTGAACTATGTAATGACTTGATCCCCTTGTTGGGGTATATAGGCAGCTTGAGAGTTATTTCTCAAGTTCAGTCACATTAAAAAGAAAGGGCGAGGAGAGGCTGTTTGTTTTGATGGCTTCACAAGTTAATCATATCATTGGATCAAATGGGGATGCATTATTTCCCAAGTTCAATCACATCATTTGGACAAGTTTGGATTGCTTGCCAAGTTCAATCACATCACTGGAATAAGTTTGGATGGCTTGCCAAGTTCAATCATATCACTGGAATAAGTTTGGATGGCTTGTCAAGATCAATCACATCACTGGAATAAGTTTTGAGGATTTCCCAAGTTCAATCATATCATTAGAGCAAATTTAGATGACTTACTTCTCAAGTTCAATCAAATCATAGGAGTAATTATGGATGGTTTATCAAGTTCAAATATATCATTGGAAGAAGCTTTGATCGTTTTCAAGTTCAATTCATTAGATACCCAGTTTTACTCAGAAGCTTAAGTAAGTTCATTCCACTCCGTTGTTGGGGGCATGTAATGCAATTTTTCTTTGAAGTTGGTATCAATTTGAAGAAATAGTAAATAAAAAAAATGCACAAGGAGAATTCCTAAAAAAAAAAAAAACAACTTTTATTGCATATGTAGTAATCAAGTGTTCTTGTACATCAATTGTGCAAAAAAAAAAAAAAGAAAAGAAAAAAAGAAAAAAAGACTAAGTAGCTAAGTATTCATGTGAGTATATCAAAAGTTATTAGTTCCTTGCGAGATTCTTCAAATAGTGCCTCCATCCTATTTAAAACCTCAACCTCTTGATCAGTAAAAAATGGAGTATTTTCAAGCTTTGAAACTTTATCTCTCTTGGTGGCTACTTATCTCTAAATAGTGGACAAATTTTCTTCAGCCTTGTGGAGTGATGAGTTTGCAAGTTTTTCCTTACTGCTTAATTTGGCAAGTTGTGTTCTCAATTCCTCTTGCTGCTGGGTGATTTGAAGAAGTTCATTTTTTAGACCATTCACCTCTTCAACTCTTTCACTTTCTATTGCCTCAGCCTCAAATAGATCATGTTGTGCAATAAAATAGTGTTTTCTCATGGGTTTATTGTGTTTCTTTTTTAATCAAATTTAACTTAACCTTTGTGTAGTTGAAAGCACCCTCAAAGAAAGATCTCAAGTGGTTCTCCAAAGATGATGTATTTTTTGTGTATAATCTCATCTCTACGAACAAATCATCAATTGTTGGTTTTATCTCGGAGAGTTGCTCAAATGGAGTTTTCATGATTTTTTGACATATGCGTTCCCAATAGAATTTGAGTAACATCTGCTCACAGTTTTTATAACTTGAGGACAAAATTCAGAAACTTCAGCAATTGGAAATGCACAAGATGAAGCTTCACATGTCTTTTTAAGCTTGTCTTTATTGGCAAAAACCTTGTCATTTGAAATTTCAGGTAATCTTACCTTTGGTCGCTTGTTGGAATTAGCAATGTCATGAGTAGCTTGTATGCCATCATCAAAAGGTTGAGGAGTAATTGTTTCGAGCAAATCAAAAGGACTAGCCTCATTTATCGAACAAATACTACCTTCTGATGTAATCGGGACTGGTATCTCAAGATCTGCAAGCTCAAAAAAAGGGAGATTAGTGCAAAGGATTAGCAAATATATATGTAAAAAACAAAAAAATTAATAAATATAATAACTTTACATATTTTGCTAATTCATCCAAAGGTAAAGAAGAACTTGGGACATCTGCAAAGAAATTTGAATTAATATTGATGCTATCTAAATCCAAAACCTTTAGTTTCTTCTTGAGGATACATTGGTTGCAGGAGTCATCATTTGAGCAAGAAAGTGTGGAGATTATTTCATTTCCTTCTAATAGAGCATTAGTGGGGGATAAAACATTGAGTAAGCTACGGCGTCTTTTATATGGCAATTTGGTATGGTCAGCAATGTTATACTCCTTAGGCTCCAAATTTCCTCCTTTAACTTGTCTTGAAACAACAGGATCTTGTACAGGTGAAGCTATTGAGTTATTTGTGGGATCTTTCATTAAAGCTTGTTTAAGATGAGATGGATTCTTTTCAGGATGCCCAAGCTCAGATGCATGATGTTCAATTCTCTCCCCAAGTTGATTGAGTTGACCAGAAGTTGATTCCACATCTTTCTAATTGACTTTGAGAACAAGTTTAGTACCTTTTGTTTGAGAAGTCTTCCATTGTTTGTCCTACAAATCTGCATACTCCTTTGTAGCCAATGGAAAGGAAGAGGTATTACCAGGAATGATAAGTTTATTAGATGTGTTCAGTAAGGTACACGACTGCCAGAGTTGAACAAGTTCGTGCAAATCACAAGTAAGGATCTCTTTCTTTAAGTTGCCCGGGACATGTTGACAAAATCCACGTTGCTGACTAAATCAATTAGCGCTATAAACTTCAATGATATACTCTTTTCCACATCAAAATGTCAATTAGCTGGAACGTAAAGCCACAAAAAAGTCTTTAGAAGTATTTGATATGCATAGGTCATCTATTACTGTGAACTGCTTGCGTGGAAATGAGCGTAGATTTTGAATAGCTGAAGGATTGATACTGAGGAACAAACCTCGTGCCTCTGAAAGATCCAAATATTTGGCCATGTTTCCCCCCCGCATACTTGACCATCTCAGCTCCTCCTACATTAATCTTGGATAAAAAATGAGTGCCAAGGTAGTGCCCTATCAAACTGTAAACATAATGAATGGGAAAGATAGAAGAAGATCCCTGAAGATCTGGAGAAGTTGATATATTTCTTAAACCATGATAGATGCCCGCCAATATAGGAACTGCAAGAGAAAAACAATCACCATTTGCCATTCTACTAGCAACCTTGAAGATAGTGGCACAAATCATATTTGCTTTGCGATGTGGTAGAACAAAACTACATAACCAGCATGAAAGAAAAGCAGCCAAGTAGGTCTCCCTTCTAACATCTTATTCAACCTCCAGCATCATAAATGGCTCATCATATTCCTTGGTGCGAGGAAAAAGTAATGCATCAATTCTTCCACATAGATTGTGAGGGATCTTTGGCTCAGTAGATCTCTTCCGAGAAGACCTCAAAAGGGGCTCCGCATATCTTGTTGGTCCTTTAAACAAAAAGCCAATCCAATCAGAAATAGGAACACCATCAGAGTCCTTTGGAAGCATATGGTAAGCCAAAAATAGATACTTGCAGCCTCATGGTTGAGAAGGACCATATCTGTCGTCACTAAGTAGCCCTTTCACAGTAAGGATAGCTTCATCATAGAAATCTCCACGAATAGGCAATCCACCAAGTACACGAAGATCCCATAAAGAAATCAAAAATTCACCAGTAGCAATGTGCAAAGTGTTTATGGAAGAACACCATAGCTCAAGGAAGGCTTGGAGGATGTTCTTATGACAGACATATGTGAAGAGTGAGGCATGAACTACTGCATATATTCTAGCTTGACGAAGAGGATCTACATGATGGCCCAATACATCCTCCGTCCATTTCTAATAACCTGCATGAAAAGATACTTCGTCAAACCTTGATGTAGGAATTCTCACTGAGTGTCTACTAATGTTGGAATGATAACCTGCAAATAAAAATTCCGAACTAATGGTTGTGGCATCATGAAGAGATGACTTCAAGAGAAGTATTCTAGAACGAAATGTAATGCCAGAACGTGGACCAATCACTTCCTTAGTTGCCTCTTCAGACCACTCTTGAATTTTGGATTCACTGGGAGGTCGAGGTATGGAACGAAGAACATCATTAGCTGATTTATGGATAACCAATATGATATTTTTAACTTTGAGGTTGTCTTTGTCACTCCCAATAATAATACATTGAGATGACTCTATGTGATCATCAATATACATTTTCACGATTTGATCAAGAATGGGCCATGTTTCTTAATCTGCAAAAGAAAAAGAATAAGAAAAAGAAAAAAAAAGGAGGAGGAAGATGAGGAATGTTGTCAATATTTGTCAAAATTGTTATTCAAAATACCTGGACAATCGATATTGCTGATAGATAACTCAAGAAACTCCTTCAATGTTTTATGTATTGAAAATCTAAGCATGAAAAGATATCAGGTTCTTTGAGGAATTTGGTCAAATAGTTAACATGCATAAACAAGATAAAGGAGGAATGCAAGCAAGGAGAGATGAGCATACCCAACAATCAGCAAACCAATTTTCAATGTTGTGTTAATTTGTTCCTCAGTCAAGTTTTTATAGGTGTCTGTTGATAATAACCTGTCCAAGTGGGACTCAAATATTTGATCCATCATCAAGATGAAATCTAAAAGAAAAGAAGATAAGGTGAATTCGGACTCTACTGAAACTTGCTGTCTTGCTTATGGGTCTCCTGTTAAAAATTGAAAGAGGAAATTGTTTGCTTCATGGGCTGCATTAAAGAAAATTGGTGGGCCATATCTATTTTTTTTTTTTTTAAAAAAAAAAGGGAGAGAGAGGAAGAATTGGAAGCGGAGCGGCATTCCTTATTTACCTTCTGCAGCTTGTATTTGTTTTGCAAGACATGTTGTTTGCTTGATTTAAAAATTAAGTGGGCCACGTCAATTGATTAAGCAAAAGAATGGTGGGCAATTCAATTTGATTTCATATGGGATCGCGTGATTTGTTTACTGTGGGAAGAAATGGAAATTGGAGTGGGAAAGTATGTGGGCCACGTCAATTGATTAAGCAAAAGAATGGTGGGTTGATTTCACATGGCATCGCGTGATTTGTTCACTGTGGGAAGAAATGGAAATTGGAGTGGGAAAGTATGTGGGCCACGTCAATTGATTAAGCAAAAGAATGGTGGGTTGATTTCACATGGGATCGCGTGATTTGTTCACTGTGGGAAGAAATGGAAATTGGAGTGGGAAAGTATGCTGGGTTTACCACAGTAGCGTGATTTGGAAGGATATTTGGAATTGTAGAATTTGAAGATGTTGGAAAACATGAGGATTCCAAGTAGCTTTTGTAAAATATATATATATATATATTAGAAACTCTTATGTTATATATATATATATATATATTTTTTTAATTATGTACATATACATATATATGTGTGTATTATAAAGGCTCATATATTATGTATATATATATGTATTTAAATATATATATAAAATAATTATCGTGACTTATTCACTCAAGAATGTATTGGAAGACATAATTCGTGAACAAGTCTCGAGGGGGCATTTGTAGACGGCTTAATTTTTTGGCCAATTGAAAATTGACATGTGTAAATAATATATTAATTATTAATTTAAATTTTTTTTTTATGTATTGGAATTTATTAAGTTTGATTCCAAATGATAAATAGTTAATTTTTAATTAATATTTATTTTATACAAATCAAATGTTGACAAGTGTCAAAATGGAGATGTATCATGTCAATCAAATCAAGTCTGGTGACCCAGCATTCTCAAGCTAATCAAGTTGGAACATGTGGCGCATACATGTACGTGGACCAATCAAGTCAAGAAGGTTTGGTATTATCTTTTAAATGTACATCAAAGAGATAATTATCAAATGAGTTCAAGTCATTTCGCAGTCTCCTGTTGAGCACCTATATAAAGGGGTGATTGGAGACTCATATGGAGATATATTCTCATATTCACATATATTATCATATTCTCATATCCACATATTCTCAAATCAAAGACTCAAGTCTTCAAGTTTCTGCTGCAACGACGTATTGCTACCGCGAATGTCCTATATCTCTTCAAAGCATCAAGTCATCAAGTCCTTTGATCTCGAAATCAAGGTTCAAGTTCAAAGAAATCTCGTAGTGTTCTTTTATCAAATCAAAGGATATTACACCATATATCCAAAAATAAGCTTCAAGTCCTTGGATCATATATATTGGGAGAAGAATCAGGGGATTAGTTTTGTTAGGGAATTTATATTTTTTCTCTGATAAATTGTAATTCTCATATATTCTTTAATATAAATTCAATTTGTCCATTATTTTTCTTTGTCTTGTGATTTAATTTTGCAGACAATGAAATTTGTGTGAACACGTATCTAAAAAACGTGATATATTGCACTACATACCAAACGTTCCAATACATACTATGTTTTATTAGGCTGCTCTACACATTGAATTGCTGTTAAAATCGTTCATTGTAAAAGCAAGTACATAAGCTCTGATTGTAAGTATACAACAAATGCAGTTTCAATACATAAACAGATGTCTGAAGTATATAAGTGCCTAAAATGGGTTCTTTTTCCTCATATTCAGTATCATTTTTAACAGAAAATAGTATTTTTATATGCATTTAAGGTATCCAATAGATTTAGTAACGTATCTAAAAAACGTGATACATTGCACTACATGCAATACCAAACATTCCAACACGTACTATGGTTTGTTGGGTTGCTCCACAAATCGAATTGAGGTTAAAATCGTTCTTTGTAAAAGCAAGTACAGAAGCTTTGATTGTAAGTACACAACAAGTGCAGTTTCAGTACATTAACGCATTTGTGAAGTACATAAATGCCTAAACTGGGTGCTTTTTTCCGAATATCTAGTATTATTATAAATAGAAAACGGTATGTATTACATTACAAGCAATATCAAACATGCCAACAAAAGGTCAACTAATATTGTTATATAATAATCCAAATACTCTAGATATAACATGTGCTTCAAAAAAGCAAAAATTAGCAGTTGTCTTTAGTCTTTGAGCATTGTGCAATTATTCTTACATTAATTATATCCCCTTCATGCACCCTCTTCTTGCAAATTAATAATGAATAAAAAAATATATTAGTTACACAGTAATGACAAGAGGGTATAATAAGCAAACATATGCAACATATTGGTAAACAAATACATTAGCAAGGTCAAGCTATTCTAGGTAGTCATAGCTTCTTTGCATGTACGACGGTTATGCCCGGTTCTACCACAACACCTGTACCTCAATGCCCAAATATTAATTTGAGATGGAAATCTATGTGTCCTTTTGCGATCTGGCTGAGGTCTCATTAGAGTTATGCTCTAAAAAATGGACATGATATATAGTTCCCCATTGTATATACAACTCCCTAACAGTTGAATTTGAAGTTTTTTCCTACTACTCGACATTTTCAGACTAAAAAATATAAAATTAAATAACTTCTACTCGCTAAAGATTGCACTGCTACTTTACCATGCGACAATGGAGACAAAGTAGGCCTACTTCTTGCTAGTATGTTGTAGCCAATTGTAGAAAATGAGAAAAAAAAAAAAAAGGAGAAAGAAGCTTCCTTCCGCTGCAGGAAGATGAATAGAAAACAGACAGGAAAGAGAGAGATGGAAATGGGTGTCGGATAGCAGGGTTTAGGAAATAAAGGAAAGAAAAAAAAAATAAAAATAAACTAAAGTCATTTCAGTCATTTTAAGTTGATGGGGAGTAAAGTCAAAATTGAAACTTCACATGAGGGTGCAAACTAAAAAGATATGTCTAGAGACTGAATGCTAAAGTAAAAGTGAGTTTGGAGATTTATAAATAAGATGCACTTTCTTCAGCCCATACGTCATTTGGAGGGGGGAAAAATTCAAGAATAATATTCATGCCTAGTGTAATAAAGTACCGACCAAACTTGGTAAGGACATTATCATAATTTTTCGCTAAAACTTGACAAGAACAAATGAACAAATTGATATTGCTAATTTTTTACTTTCTTCGCGGAAAAATAAGTATGCTTAACAAAAAATCAAACAATACAATTTAATTATATAAATTATTTCAAAATCTATTACAAAATTCTACTAAAGACAACTCAAGCACCACCTTCATCATGTGATTCTAATAAGTGAATCGATGGTTCCTACTTCGTTCATGTCTTTTATCTCAAGTTTCTTATGAAGAATGCCTCATATCAATATTATGTAGCAATGCAACAACCCCACATTTAGAGGGTGTTTGGTTAAATTTATTTAAAAAGTCTTATAAGTTCCTACATTTTATAAGATATTTTTGGAGCTTATAAAATACTAAATCTTTTTTCAAAAATAAGTTCTTAAAGTTTTTGAATAAAACAAGATTTCGAAGCTTATAAAATATTAGTAATGATAATTTTGTAATTAATATGATTAAAATTAAGGAGGCTTGTTAATATCTTAAAAATAAGTTAGGAACTTCTTATTTTTTAAAGAGAACTTATAAATTCCTAACATTTTATTTTAGAAGTTTATAAGCTCTTTTTTTTGAAAAATTTACCATACACTTTTTAATATCTTATAAACTCTCAAACATCTTATAATATATTTTTGAGCAGCTTATAAACTCACCCAAACACCCTCTTAGTAGAAGTAGGATCCTCAAATATGAGTTAATTATTTCTCTCTTTCATCTCAAGATTGGAGTTGATCATGAAAAATTATATTATAAATAGTATGGTCAAAGAAAACACAAGTGATCTAGCACTTCTATTTCCACTTGGCCTTGTTTTCCACCTTTCCACTAGAATTTAGCACCTAAAAATTGTATTAAAAGCATTGAATAACATTAATAACTCTTAACCTTTATAAAATATGAAAATTGTCACTTCCTAACTCTCGTTTAAAGATATATTTATGATACATGTTTCAAAGAGACATAAAATAAGTTGAAACTTTCATTTGTATGCCCATACCTTCAAAAGAACTTTTAAACTTAAATAGCTTTACAGTATCACTACAAGCAAATGAGATTTGTATCTTATGTTTGTCAAAGAATCTTATGTATTCATAAGTATAGGAAAAAGACTTTTGTTATTAAGGATGATATTCGTGATACGATGATGATGTAATAAAAAAGAATTATAAACTATAATTCGTTATTTTTTATAGAATATTATAATATTAGTAAATAATAAATGAAACATTTTAAAATTTTCACAATATCAAAATTGTGAATATATATTATTATATTATTATATTAAAGTGTTTGCTCAAAAGAATCCTTTCTCATGTATAATACAACCACTTCGTACTTATAGAACTCTACAAGAGAATGGGTCATTCTTACTTACCGCCTTAAAGGCTTAAGCCCAACATTTTGAACAGAAACACAAATCAAGAGGATTAAGGCTGAAGGTCCAATTTGGAAAGGGACATTTGCTTGCAAATGGTTTTGGACTACTTATTCAGCCCATTTTTATGATATTTTTCAATTTTCTTTCTTTAAATGGCGTTCAATTAACTCGCATGTGTTTTAACTAATCCCTTTCAAGGACAAGCTAAAACCTCACAATTTAGAAATTGTTTGCAGAGTGAAATCAAAGTCCAAGAACATGTATTCTAATCAAGTTGAGTGGAGCTGAGTTAATTTTAGAATGAAAAAAAAAATTAATTTCAATCCAAGCTGGTTGAGATTGATTTTTAAATATAAACTTAACTCTATTAAAAATTTAGCATGATTCAACCCCATTCAATTTTAAAATTTTCAAATAAACTCAACGTCACTGTGAAGTGAAAACTCGAGCTTGAGCCTTGAACTATAAATTTAATTTAATAAAATAATAAAAATTTAATAAGCTAAATTTAGAAATATCAGAATATATCAAATAAGTTCATCAAAATTATAAAGTATACTAAATTTATATATAAATATGTATATTACTAAAAAGAATTATGAAATTATAAAGTTTTCGAAATTTACTTGACTCATTTTCACCCAAAGTGAAGAATTTATAAAGATGAATTCTTTTTTAAAAGTCAATATGAAACTAAAGATAATGAATAGTTCAAGTTCAATTATGCAAAATATAGAATGATACTTATAATATGTTATGAAAATATACACTATACTAGAAAATTAGTTAAAAGAATATAAAAAGCATTTAATCATCATCATAAACTAACAAAATCTCTCATAATTGTTTGCCATACAAAAAATAATTATCTCTCGTATTCCCCTTTAAAAATTATTTTGATTGCCCCTATTTATATTTCAATATTTGTTTATTAAGTACAAGCAAGGTTTTGAAAAGCAGACCGGACTAGCTGGTCTGACTAGTGATCGGAGGCCAGTCCGGTCTGTTTGAATCATAAAAATCGGTGATGATCAAAAAATAAATGAAAATTGGACCGGTTCAATCAATTCACTTTTTTTTTTTTAAATTTAATTTTTTGAAAAAAGAAAAGAAAAGAAAAGAAAAGAGAAAGTATGAGTTGAAGATGATGATTAAAGATTTTAGACATGTAATTTTTTGAAACATAAATTTATTTTCTTAAAATTTAATGAAGTGGTAGTTATATATGAATGCTTATGGTTAATTTGTAATTTTATTTTGTTTAATTTCTTTTAAATTATGTTGAATATTTAGCGTAGAAGAATTTATTTTTACTTTGAGTTGAATATGAAATGAATAATTATTTAAATTAATGTGAAACATTATTTTTTATTTATTTATAGTTGACTAATTGTGAAATAGTATTATTTTCTAAAGAAACGTACTTAAAAATAAGTAAGTTAAAATTTTTTTAAATAATATTTTTTCTATATTAATTGAAAGTTTTATTTTTTATTAATATTAAAATATTATATATATTTATAAAATTAAATATAATTATTACATTATTATAACATCAGTCAATTTTTTGTCTGATCCAGTTTTAAAAACATTGAGTATAAAAAATTATATGCTAAATAATGTATAAAAACATTATTTTTTATTTTTTAAAAACATTGAGTATAAAAATAAGGGAGTTAAAAAAAATGGATAGCCGCTCAACTTGGCAAACAGAGAAAGCAAAACCCTAAAAGCATCCCTTGCACTCCGTGTGGGAGCTGCAAATTCTTCGATATCATAAGTAGCCGACGAGAGGAAGAAGGGCTTTTCACCAAAAATATAAGGAAAACATGGCGAAATCAATGAGATCGAAGAGGGAGAAGAGGCTGAGGGCGATAAGGAGAGAGCTAGTGGAACCCATTTACGAGAAGAAAGAAGCCGCCAAGCTTGCCGTTCAGGAGGCTGCCCTCGCCGCCCCCAAGCTTCACGTCAAGCCAACTCCCTCCGCCACCTCTGCTTCCATGGATTTCACCACTGCCGCCGCCACTACCTCTTTTGCTAACCCCGACGGCATAGGTTTGACACTCTTTTTCGCTTCTCTAGTTTTCTGGGTTTTCCAATTTGGTCTTATTTTTTCTTCGCCCTTATCCTTTAAAGCTAATTATTGATTTGTTCTTGATGTTGGTGGGACGAATTTGTAATTTCTGAGATTATTGCTATCTCCAACTCCGAACATATTACGATTTCTTTTGAAGATTTTGAACTCAATCTCCTTTCCCTTCGCTGCTTCAAATCTTTGGGGTCCAAAAAATTTATATAACCCGCGTTACTCTCCATTTGAGGATATGTAGGAGCAAATGGTATTGATGTATTTCATTGCTTATTATCAAGTAGAGAAGTTGGCTTGTATGAAATTGAACTTTTTGCAGTTATTTCTGGCATTGTGTTATCGGTGGTATTAATCTTGATATTGCTGGTTAGCAGATGTGGAGATGGATGCTGGCAATCAAAGCTTAAAATCCTTGAAGCCTATTGGGAAGAAGCTCAAAAAGAAGATCAAAATGGCCAAAAAGAAGCATCATGGCAAGGGCAAGATCAGAAGGAAGCATAATGTGTAATTTTATCAACAAATATGATTTCTTTTTCTTTCCTCAGCTACCCTTATGGTCTTGTCTTGGAATATGGAATATGTGTAATTTTGGAACTTTGAATTGAGATTCTACTTTTTAGTTTGGAAATGACATACAAGCTATAAGCTGATGATGGCAGCTTCAGAAAAAAAATCTCTAGAGAGCAAAATTCTCATTGAGTCTGGGAATTAGATTTTGAGGTAAATTAATGCATCATTTTGTTTGAACACCTGGTCGATTTTCTTCTTTTTGTTTTCTTGAACTGTGTGGAAACGGAATCTTGCGCCCTCTATTGGGGCAACTTGTTTAAATTCTGAGAACATGTAAATTGTAAAAGAATAACAATTGATCTCTATTTTACTGTCGGGGCAAAGAAGCAACTTTACAACTTAAAACAGGTTTTTTAAGTGATTAAATATTATTTATTGGGCAACACTCAGAAAATTTATGACCCCAATCCATGCATGGACATGATTTTCAATCTGAGTCTGTATTTTCCCACCCCAATTATTGTAAAGAAACATCTACAGGTCCTTGGGTAATTTATTTGTGAAAATAAATGTACATGAAAAAACGCATCACACCTGAAATCTGGTTAAGTTGTACTTATTCAAGTTGACTATGAGTTCTTTATTTGGGAACTCTAGGGGCAATAATTCACGGCGATCATTTTGAGATATTTTAATTATATTTATATATCAAAAATTGAGATTTGGTATATAACATAGGAGCTTTCAAAAGTAGAACAAAGGACGAGGAGGTTGGGACAAGACACCTCCTCATCGTTGGGCCAGGACTTCTTCACAAATTGAACGATTGTCCAAAAGATTGATATTGAAATTTGTAAATAAAAATATAATTTTGTAATGATATAAATTCTGTATTCTGCAATGTTGAAAACGATGAGAGAATTATAAGCAACTCCACAGCATGATACAAACTCCTATTATTGCATCAACAATCAGCATTCTGATAGCCACACAATACAAAACCAACCTTAAAATGAACTCCATCTCTTACAAAAGATGAAAAAAGCATTAGTTTTACCTAATTTACAACAGTTATCTCGCTTACATGACTTAAAAGAGGTTCACTGATGACAAGAACAAGAACAACTTGGAATTGCAACATAAAGCCTGCATCAAACACAGGCAAGGGATTCAATGTATTGAAAAGAGCGTGGTAACCAAGATTCAGCCATAACGCGTGCCGACCAAGTTCGGACCACATAATCATCCCCAGCATCACAAATCTCTTCAAAAGTGTTGCAATCAAGATTGTAGCGTATGGCCTTACGAGAGATCTGCAAAACCAAGAGTGAATCTTCATCCTCCTCCTCACCCTGAACGAGGGAAAATACAGAGAAGGCATAGCAAAGCCTGTTTATTAAGGTATTCATATAAGCCATCTCAGGGAAAGCAGCAGCGACTGTTGTCAAGTCAACACAATACTTCACAAACCATTCTGAGTAATCCCTCTTCATCTCATAAACGTTGAATGCTATTTGAGCATCATTTATTTCAATCATATGCAAATGATCACAAGACTCCCCAAAATAATCAATTCTGCTACTCCTATGACAATCTGGAGTAGCAGGCAATTGCATCTTCCCAAATCTTTCTTCATTAACATCGAAATACAAAAGCTCTCTGTTCCCATAACTGATCCAATGAACCGAACCATTCCAGTAGACCCCATAATCAAAATTGGCCTTGGACCTAAAAGGTTCCCCAGACACTCTCCAGGCACCTGATTCAGCCGAGTATATCTCAATTTGAAAAAGATCAATAGCAAACTCTGATCCTCTAACGCAAAGAACTTTGTAAGGGGAAGACTCGGCACAATCAAAAGCCAAGTTTACTGCGTGCACGATCCTTGGAACTTCATTCAAAATACCAGGTCTAGGAAGTTTGGTGAAACAGTGTGTGGTCGGATTATATACATAGCACCTACGTACTGGAGACCTAAGGCTACAATCAAGATTCCCAGAACTAGAACAAAGAAGCAATCCATTACAAGACTGCTGAATCCAAAATGACGTAGGATCCCCTGGAAATCTCAGTTTCCTAAAAGGGGGCTTGCTCGGTTTTGTTACATCTAAATGAATGTACTCAAATTCAGAGCTCTTGCGGCCAGGGTAGAACAATCCCACTGCAGGATTAGGGCCTGGATGGCGCAGAAGGGAAAACTGGCGGCTGGTGATTAAAGATTTCCAATGTTTGGAGACTGACTTGAAGCGCATTAGTGATTTTATAGGTAAACGTAACAAGATTTGCATCAAGAGGTCATCTGTTGAATCAACAATTTCTGCTGATTCTGTTTTAGTGATATTAACAGCCATCTTCAACAAGTTTTGCAATATAAGCAACAACTATCTCAGATTAACTTAAAACACTATAAGCAACAAGTATCTCAGATTAACTTAAAACACCATGGGCATGGGATTCTGATAGCACAGACGGTGATCAAAGCAAAACCCAGAACAGGAATTGTACCTTCAGTTTCAGGAGAATTCTATCAAACATAAGGCTCAATTTTTCAACTACGCAGCGTTGCAAGAATAGAACTGGGGATTAGAGTGAATCGCTAATCAAACCATTTATTTTGTTCCATATAAATTGGATCAACAGAGACCAAAGAAAAGAAATAAATTCGCCGAAATTATGAAAGATCGATATTGAAATTCATTTGTCTTGCGAGAAAAAATTACCTGATTAGCCGCCATGATTTCTCCACATCTAATGGACAGCGAGAAAGAGAGAGGAAACTGACATTTGGTCCAAGAGAGTGTTGACAAATTACCTTAGGATTCGACTCTCTTTATTAAAGTAGAACCCAAAGTTCCAATATAATCTATTCCTTCGTCTTTGTATTTTCCATCCTGAGTCCGACCATAACTATTATTTATTCTTTTTAATTTTTCCACATTAATAATTTAGTCCACGTTTGCTTGACAGATGCACAATCTGCCCCAGTAATTTGTTTGTTGGGTTTGACGCCATTTTTGTCAAAATATGAAACTTTGTAATTATCAAAAATAAATAAATAAACAAAGCTCCAGCAAGATTTTTACCGACTAAAACTCAACGTGAATTGTATTTTAATTCAAATTCAATTTAAATTTTAAGATTTGTAATTCATTAGAATATTTGATAGGTTAAGTTTGATTATAAATATTTATAATTTAAAATAAGTTGATCAAATATGAAATTAAGCGATTCAATCGATTAAGATTTGAATTCAAATTTTAATTTTTTTTTATTAAATTAATATTTTTATATATAATATTAATAAATTTCTTTAGATAAAATCTATATATTATGTTGACCTAATAAATATATATATATTTATATATATAAGTATTTATATTATACTATTGACATTGGGCCTTAACCAAAAAATATGAAAGGAATGAATAATAATAAAAAAAGAATATAAAATATATTAATGTATAAGGATTTATTTATGAATTAATAGAACATAAAACAAGGGTTTATTATATAAATATTTAATTCTTGGGCTAATATATGATAATATGAAACTTGACCCCCACTAAGATAAAACCAACCTTTTTAAAGGTTGTTCGAATTTTAATTTTAATTTAATTTAAAATTTAGAATTTTCAATTAATTAAAATATTTAATAAATTAAATTTAATTATAAATATTCATAATTCAAAATAAGTTGATTGATTATGAAATTACGTCATTCGATCTAAAGATTCGAATATGAATTTTATTTATTTTTTATTTAATGAATATTCTCATATATAATATTAATAATAAATTTTAGATAATCTGTATATCATGTTGGCATGATGCATATATTAATGTTTGTACTATACTATTGACATTGGACTTTAAACCAAAAATAAGAGAGATACTGAATTAAAAAAGAAAAGAAAAGAAAAGAAAAGAAAAAAGGAATATCAAATCTATTAATTTAAAACAATTTACCTATCAACTATATAACGTGGAACAAGGGTTTATTATTCAAATATTTAACTTTTGAGCTATTATATGATAAAAAGTTATTAAAAGCTCAAATTTGATGCTAATTATTTTGTAAATGTAATATTTTTTTACACAATTCAAAAGAAAAATAAAAGAAAGAAAAAATATAAATTGGATTGAATTTTTTTTTCCGAATTTCTTATATCTATCGTATTCAGATATGATATTGACTAACATAAATCCTATAGGTATTGGGCTGTATTGCAATATGAATTTTGGTAGTGGAGTTCAAATTCGGATAACACTTATTTTATCCGAATTCGATCTATTGACAACCCTATCTTCGTTAACCCAAAATTTTATGGCTTGAATTTGCTAAGTTTGTTATATAACTTTACTAGTTATTTTGGTATGTAGTTCATGAGCGCATAAAAGCAGTTGTCTATTATTTTGGGAGCATAAATAAGGAGTTTGAAACACCAAACATGAGTGGGGAAAAGAGAATTATAAATAGTGTATTTCTAGCATGTTGGCGAGAGAAAAGAGTTATGAATTATTATGAGAATTCCTTTTACCAACTTAAAAATTTTAGTGTATTGGCGTAAAAACTATCATTATGAGTATAATACCCTTTTCTTTTTATATAGTATAGATAAATATAAAAAAAAAAATTAGTTTTGAATGAAATAATATCACTTTACATGTCTAAATATGAAGAAATAATGTTACTAATAAAAAGTAAACTATTTACAAATTTATTTTGTTTGCCCTTAACATTTAAAGCTAATTATTGATTTGTTCTTGATGTTGGTATATTGGATTTTTGACTTGTGAGCTTCTTGCTATCTCCAATTGCCAATATATTACGATTTATTATGAAGATTTTGAGCTCAAGCCCCTCTCGGTTCACTGCTTCCAATCTTTGGGTCCAATTTTATGTAACATGTATTACTCTTCATCTGAAGTCATGTAGTGGGACTGTTCATATATTCATTGCTTATTATCGGGCAGAGAAGCTGACTTGTAGTTCGCAGTTATTTCTGGCATTGAGCTAACCATGGTATTAATCTCAATACTGCTGAAGATCAAGATGGCTGAAATGAAGCATCATGGCAAGGGCAAGGTCAGTGTTACACTCCTACATCAGTTAAGTATATGTGTAGCAATCTCTTTATATGGTATTGGACAATCTTCACAAAACAGAGAGGCTTGCCTAACTGCGCTCCAGCGAAGAAAACTACAGATTGAAGGTTGGCTCTTTATTCCTCAAACTGAAAATTTTGGGTTAAACAGCCAAAGGAGCAACTTTAATGGTATTGTGCAATTGCATAGTTGCCCTTGTTATTGAAATGAAGTGAATTGATTCTCTTTTCTTTTTTTTTAATGGGAGCAGTCAAATATATTTCAATAGTATATCACTGTTTCAGACTCATGAAACTCACAAAGTACTTGTAACTACTAAGGAAAATAAGAAATTGCTGTGAAAATACACTATAACAGCCATTTCGGAAGTCGACAAATTAATATCATATTAAGTAGGGTTCAACCATGTAACTTCCTCGATATGGGACTTTGAGCGAACCGGTGGACAAGAGCTCAACCTTACCATTAGGTGAGGAGGTTGGGGGCAATGGCTTCACTTACCGTTGGGGTAGGGACCCTTGGCGAATTGATTCATTTCATGTGCTTACAGGTTGATATTGAGATTGGTACGTAGCACAAATATTACACTGTGCAATGTCAAGAAAAGATCATGAGAGAATGATTCAGCCCCTCCATAGCATAAAACAGACTCCTCCTATTTTTGCATCGATAATCGGCATTCTGACACTAATACAATACAAAACCAACCTTAGTGATCAGCTGCATCTCTTGCAGAGGTTAAAAAGAAAGGCTTTGAGAGGACTCAGCGACGACAAGAACATGAGCAACTTGGGATTGCAGCATAAAGCCAGCATCAAACACAGGCAAGGGATTCAATGTGTTCGAAAGCACGTGGTAACCAACATTCAATCATAAAACGTGCTACCCAAGATTCAACCACATAATCATCCCCAAAATCACAAATCTCTTCGAAAGTGTTGCAATCAAGATTGAAACGTATGGCCTTACGACAAATCTGCAAACCAAAAATGAACCTCCCTCCTCACCCCGAATGAGAGAAAACACAGAGTATGCATACCCAAGTCTGTGTATGAAGGTATTCATATAGGCCATCTCATGGAAAGCAGCAGCAACTGTTGTCAAATCAACATGATGCTTCACAAACCAGTCTGAGTAATCCCTCTTCGTCTCATAAACATCGAAAGCTAATTGAGTATCATGTCTTTGAATCATATGCAAATGATCGCAAGACTCCCCAAAGTAACCAATTTTGGTACTCCTATGACCAACTATTGTAGCAGGCAATGGCATTAATTGCTCCAAATCTTTCTTCAATAACATGGAAAAACAGAACCTCTTTAAACGCATAACTGATCCAATGAATCGAACCATTCCAGTAGACCCCATAATCAAAACTGGCTCTGAAACTAAAAGGTTCCCAGACACTCTCCAGGCACCTGATTTAGCTGAGTATATCTCAATTTGGAAAAGCTTGCGACCAAACTCTGATCCCCTTGCGCAAACAACTTTGTAAAGGGGAGACTTGGCATGATCAAATGCCAAGTTTATTCCATGCACAATCCTTTGATCCTTATTCACAACATCTGGTCGAGGAAGTTTGGTGGAACAGTTTGTAGTCGGATTATATATGTAGCACCTTCGTATCCGGGACCTATGCCTACTATCAAGATTCCCAGAACTAGAACAAAGAAGCAACCTATTACAAGACTGTTGAATCCAAAATGAAGAAGGGTCCCGTGGAAATCTCAGTTCCCTAAAAGGGGGCTTGCTCGGATTGTTAAATCTAAAATGAAAGTACTCAAATTCAGAGCTCTTGCGGCCAGGATAAAAAAATCCCACTGCGGGCTAAGGGCATGGATGGTGCAGAAAGGAAAACTGGCGGCTGGTGATTAAAGATTTCCAATGCTTGGAGACTAACTTGAAGCGCATTAGTGATTTCAAAGGTAAACGTAATAAGATTTTCATCAAGAGGTCATCTACTGAATCAATAATTTCTGCTGATGCTGCTTTAGTGATGTCAACAGCCTATCCTAGTAAGTTTTGCAATGTAAGCAACAACTATCTCAAACTAGTTGGAATAAATATATGTACATTGTATCATGTGGACTTTATAAACACATAAAATGTGTACATATCAAAGATCTCTTGCATTAAGTAGTTGATATAAATGTAGAGTAATTAATAACATATATACATTGTACTGAATATAGAATGGTTCATGTGCAATGGTTATATACATGAACAAAACTCATCGGTTATGACCAAAGTCATGAATCGGTTATTGCACAATCGTTGTATGTTCACAAGAGGGGACTATTCATTGATAGAGGAGCACGTCATTAATTCTTGTTCATTATCCTTGATGGGTTAGGATCATTTTGGCATCCTATAAAAAGGGGTCCTTGGTCCCTCTCTCCACTCAATCAAGTTTGTGAGTTCTCATCACTATTATACACAAACATCACGGTGAGTTAGGAGAGTGAAGACACAAGTTCCCTAAGGACGGTTCATTGGGCATAGCTTGATAATTAAAGTTATTATCTCATTATGTTTGATTCTACCCAAAATGTCTGTGCAATGGATCAAGGTAATATGCTAGAAGTAGTTTGGTTTATAAAGCAGCTTAAGATCCTTTATATATATGCTATATACTTATGTCTTTTCTTACATGTGGGATCGGAGCATTAGATTTGAGCTTATTTATGAATTGGCTACTTATATGCAATCACCATATGCCTGTAGTTTATTTAGAAGCTTTCAACATGATTAATTTCAGTATAGTGCATGTAGAAAATTTGACTTGATCTTGCACAATACTTCATATTATGGTTCAAGACTTATAGCTTCAAGTACAATTATATTATAGATAGTCACCAAAGTGACTCATCATGATGGTTACACTGAAGGAACAAGCCATGAGATTTTTGATTGTAGAAATTTAAAACCCAAAGGTAATTTATTTCTATAATCATGTTGTGCTTGATTTTTGTATCCAAAGATACAAAAACATTAGGTCTTATTAAAAACAAGGAAGAAAGTGAATTATTGTTTATCACTTAATGATTGAGCATA
The DNA here is from genome assembly GCA_018894105.1 of Jacaranda mimosifolia. NCBI lineage: Eukaryota > Viridiplantae > Streptophyta > Magnoliopsida > Lamiales > Bignoniaceae > Jacaranda > Jacaranda mimosifolia. The sequence goes on along the minus strand of CM032125.1, from coordinate 28,665,291 downwards.
TTATGTCTTACCCAAAGGTAGGATATATTGATGCATGAATTGTTAAGTAAATAACTCATGGAAATTTTTGGTTGATCAAGTCAAAACTCCAGCTTCGCTTTTGGGAAACATGTCCAACATTCCAATATTGAATGGCTCCAATTACTCAGAGTAGCATGAACAAGTGCTCATCACGTTGGGTCGCTTGGATTTGGACCTGTGTATGAGGATTGACGAACCTCCTAAGCCTAATGAACAAAGTCCGCAAGTTGTGAGACAACTCTATGATAATTGGGAGCGTTTCAACCGCTTGAACCTTATGATCATCAAAAGTAAGACTACAAAATATATTCACCAATCGATTCCAGATTTGACGAAAGCACGGGATTTTTTGCAATCTGTTGAGCAACAATTTAAGGCTTCTAAAAAGGCATTGGCAGGTACGCTTATGGCAACTTTGACTAGCAAAAAGTATGATGGGTTGGTGGTGTGCGAGAGCACATAATGGAAATGAATAATCTTGCTGAACAGCTAAAGACCATGAATATGGTCATTTCAGAATCTTTCCTTGTACAATTCGTTCTCAACTCTCTTTCTACAGAATATGATCCATTTAAGATAAGTTACAACACTCAGAGAGATAAGTGGAACATTAATGAACTTATCTCCATGTGTACATGTGCAAGAGGAAGAGATATTAAAGCGAGAAGGATTGCAAACGGTTCACATGACATCACAATGTCACTATGGAAAAGGACCTAGAAAGGGTAAAGAAAAGGGTTACAAACCATCGTATAAAAGGAGACCAGAAGCTGATACCAATAATGACTACAAAACTATTAGGTGTTACTTCTATCGTAAGATGAGACACAAGAAGAAGGATTGCGAGAAATCAAGTCCTAGTTTGAAAAGAAAGGTATTTTCCTTTCATTCATGTGCTATGAGACCAATTTAACTAAAGTTCCATCTAATACTTGGTGGTCGGATTCTGGTGTAACAAGTCACGTTTCTAATACCATGTAGCGATTCATTTCAACACGCCATCCAATGATAATGAAAAAAATGATAATAATGGGAAACAAACTGGAGGCCAAAGTTGAAGCTATCGGAACTTATAGACTTATTCTTGAAACTGGAATCTCTTTAGATCTACAAAATACCTTTTATGTTCCTAGTCTATCTAGAAATTTAATATCTTTGTCTCTACTAGATACGGAAGGTTACTCCTTTTGTTTAAAAATAAGCCTTTTGTTATTTATAAAGATTCTACTTTAATAGGAAATGGTACATTATGTGATGGTTTATATAAATTGCATCTAGATTCTTTATTTGCCCACAATCTTCTTACCATGCATGTGAGTGTTGGCACCAAACATAGCCGTACACATGAAACTTCATCATATTGTGGCATAAATGCTGAGGCCATATATCCAAACAAAGGCTCAAGCGTTTGGTTAAGAATGGGGTTTTAAATACCCTTGACTTTACAGATTTTGGTACTTGTATTGATTGCATTAAAGGAAAGCAAACAAAAAGTACCAACAAAAAGGCCACCAAAAGTTCTGGACTACTTGAAGTAATCCATTTTGATATATGTAGACCACTTCATCCTTCATGTATAAGTGGTGAAAAATATTTCATAACCTTTATTGATGATTTCTCACATTATGGTTATGTCTATCTAATTAAAGAAAGTCTGATGCTTTGAATGTCTTTAAAATTTTCAAAGCAGAAGTAAAAAATCAATTAGATAGCAAAATTAAAGTTGTGAGAACAGATAGAGGTGGTGAATATTATGGGAAATATAATGAGACTGGTTGTAATTTGGGACCATTTGCTAGATTTCTTCAAGAAAATGGAATCATTGCTCGGTACACTATGCCTGGAACTCCACAACAAAATGGTGTGGCTGAAAGGCGCAATCGCACCTTAATGGAAATGGCTAGGTGCATGATTAGTGACTCAACTCTTTTGGAGTATTTGTGAGGTGAAGCCATCAAAACAACTATGTATATATTAAATCGGGTTCCTAGTACAGTTGTGCCAACAACTCCTTTTGAATTATAGGTTGGACAGAAGCTGAGTTTAAAATCATATACATATCTGGGGGTGTCTGACTGAGGCACGACTTTACAATCCACATTAGAGAAAGTTGGATCCACGAACTGTTAGCTGTTTCTTTATTGGCTATCCAGAATGGTCCAAAGGATATAGATTTTATTGCCCTAAGCACCACACCAGAATAGTAGAAACACACAATGCAAGGTTCCTTGGGAATGGTGTTAGTAGTGGGAGTCATGACAAAAGAAAAGTGGTATTAATTCCAAAATCATTAGAAACAAGCACTGAACTTGCACCATTTCATGAGAGAGACATTGACACTCCTATTACACCACTTATAAAAGATACACATATTCCCGAAACTCTGGAATTGCGGAGATCTCAAAGAGAAAGAAAAATGCAATTTCTGATGACTATATTGTGTATCCATAGGAACAAAGCGTTGATTCTGGAATTATCAATGATCTCTTAACGTTTTCACAGGCCATGCAAGGTGATGAATCTGAAAAATGGATGGATGCAATGAAAGATGAAATGACATCTATGCAAAGAAATCAAGTCTAGGAATTAGTCGAATTGCTTGAGGGACATGTACCCATCAATGTAAATAGGTCTTTAAAATGAAAAAAGGATTCTAAAGGTAATATCGATCGATATAAGGCTAGGCTTGTTGCCAAAGGATTCAATCAAAGGGAAGGCATCGATTACAATGAGACTTTCTCATCGATTTCTAAGAAATACTCATTTAGAATTCTCATGGCCTTGGTAGCTCACAACAATTTAGAGCTACACCAAATGGATGTGAAAATAGCTTTTTTGAATGGAAATCTAGATGAGGAGATATACATGGTACAACCTGAAGGATTTAAAGAAAAGGAAAGGAAAAATTGGTATGCAATTTGGGTAAATCTATATGTGGTTTAAAACAGGCTTCACGCCAATGGTATCTTAAATTTCATGATATCATTACTTCCTTCGGATTTCAAGAAAACAAACTTGATGATTGTATATATCTGAAGGTTAGGGGGAGCCATTGTATTTTTCGGATACTATATGTGGATGATTTTTTACTTGCGACCAATGATATGCAGTTATTGCATGAAACTAAAAGATTTCTTTCAAGTAACTTTGAAATGAAGGATATGGGTGAAGCATCCTTTGTACTTGGCATTGATATTTACCGGGATAGATCGAAAGGAATCCTTAGACTATCTCAAATGGCTTATATTAACAAAGTACTTGAAAGATTTCACATACAACATTGTTCATCAAGTCCTGCTCTCGTCTCTAAAGGAGATAAATTGAACAACAGTCAAAGTCCTAGAAATGAAATTGAAAGGAAGCAAATGTCTGCTATCTCTTATGCATCTGCTGTCGGAAGTTTGATGTATGCTCAAATTTGCACACAACCTGATATCAATTTTACGGTTAATCTACTTGGAAGGTATCAAAGTAACCCTAGCATAAATAACTGGAAAGCTACTAAGAAAATGATGCGATATCTTCAAGGAACGAAAGATTGCATGCTCACTTATAAACGAAGTGATTCACTTGAAGTCATTAGGTACTCAGATTTAGATTTTATAGGTTATGCTGATAGCATGAAATCTAACACTGGATATATTTTCTTATTAGTTGGTGGTGCTGTATCGTGGAAAAAGCGTAAAGCAAAATCTTACCACTTCTTCTACGATGGAAGCTGAGTTTATTGCTTGTCATGAGGCTACTTCTCAAGCCATTTGGTCACGGAATTTTATTTTTGGGCTTAAAATTGTGGATGCCATTTCTGGGCCCCTTAAGATATACTGTGACAGTTCCACGGCTGTTTTCTTCTCAAAAAATAATAAATGTTTGAGCAAGTCCAAACATATCAAGTTGGATTATCATGTTGTCAGAGAAAGAATTCAACAAAGAAAGGTGAAAGTTGAACACATCCGTACCAATATGATGTTGGCTAGCCCATTGACAAAAGCATTGGCGCCTGTCAAGTATGTTGAACATGTTCGTAATATGGGTCTTACTTATGTTGTATAACGGATTGACCATTGCTATTATGATTTGTGTACAATTATGAGGCAATTTGTTCAATTTATATTACATTTCGCTCCTCACTATAACTTATCTAAATATGGTTGTTACTTATGTGATACATGGAGGGAAATATTAGTGTTAATAATAATAATATGACCTCCATGATCTGTAACTAATAACTCTTAGAGTAAGTCACAAAGATTGAAACTGTGGCCACTTTTCGAAATTAGTGTTTATTTGTCCAAGTAAGAAAATGTTGGAATAAATATATGTACATTGTATCATGTGGACTTCATAAACACATGAAATGTCTACATATCAAAGATCTCCTACATTAAGTAATTGATATAAATGTGGAGTAATTAATAATGTATATACATTGTACTGAATATGGAATGGTTTATGTGTAATGGTTATATACATGAACGAAACTCATCGGTCATGACCAAAGTCATGAATCGGTTATTCCACATTCATGTATGTTCATAAGAGGAGACTATTCACTTAATATTCATTGATAGAGGAGCACATCATTAATTCTTGTTCGTGATCCTTGCTGGGTTAGGATCATTTGGGCATTCTATAAAAAGGGGTCCTTGGTCCCTCTCTCCACTCAATCAAGTTTGTGAGCTCCCATCACTATTATACACAAACATCACGGTGAGTTAGGAGAGTGAAGACACAAGTTCCCTAAGGACAGTCCATTGGACGTGGCTTGATAATTAAAGTTATAATCTCATCAGGTTTGATTCTACCCAAAAGGTTTGTGCAATGGATCAAGGTAATATGCTAGTTTGGTTTATAAAGCATCTTAAGATCCTTTATATATATATGCTATATGTTTATGTCTTTTCTTACAAAACTAACTTAAGACACCAAGGAATTTTGGGAAACAGCACAGATGGTGACCAAAGCAAAACCCAGGACAAGAAGTGTACCTTCAATTTTAGAAGCATGCTATCAAATAGAGGGATCAATTTTTCAACTCCGCAGAGGTTGAAGAATTAAACTGGGGATTAGATTGAATCCCTAATCAAACCATTTATTTTTATTCCTAAACTGGATCAACAGCAAGCACAGAATCCACCAAAATTATAAAAAGCCGCTATTGCGACTCTGTTGGGTTAAGAGAAAAGATTACCTGATTAGCCGTGTTGATTTATCCATGTCTAATGGAGAGCGAGAAAGAGAGAGGAAATTGACATTTGGCCTAAGAGGCTTTTGAAAAATCAGATGCTTTTCAAGGTTTATTTGCTACCAGGGGTATAGTTCGTAGGAGCGGTCATGAGAACGGAATGGAGATTATCATTTAGGAATGTAAAATAAGTTGAGTTGACTCTACTCAATTCGAGCTCAAAAAATTTGAGTTTGAGTTCGAGTGTTTTAATGAGTCGAGCTCGAACCTTAATTTAGTTGTTTAAAAGCTTGCGAGCCAATTCGTGAGCTTTTGTCTATTTTTAAATATTAATTAAATAATTATTGTATATTAATAATATACTTGTTTTATTTTTAAATACTTTCTAAATATTAATTAAGTAACTATTTGTATTAATAATTTACTTTTTCTCTATTTGTAAATATTTTATATATAATATTAAATAATTATTATATATTACTCATTAACTTTTATTGAGCTCCAGCTCCAGCTCCACTAATACTGAGCTCACGAGCTCAAGCTCGAGTCCAAAATATTGGACTTTAGCTCGAGCTCGAGCCTTGGAGGCTCATCAGTATTTTGAGTTTTTTTTTTCGAGCTCGAATCATTTACACCCCTATTATCGTTCAAGTTCGCTTGCAATATTGTGGAATGGTCCTAAATGTTCCTTGCATTTTATAATTTAAAGTATTTATAAAATTTTAAAAAATATCAAAAAAATATTAGAACATACGAAAATATTTAATAGTACTTATATTAGGTAATTATCATAATTTTATGTATTATAAATTATTTTAAATTTCATAGAGTTTATTACGACAATATTGATGATAATATTTTACAAATCTTTCATTCAATTATTCAAGATCATAATAAAAGTGAAATTGATATAATAAAATTATAAAAATTAGTAAACAAAGTATAAATGTTGTAACATGCCTTAGCATTTTTATGAAATACATTAAGATAAAAAAATATTTTAGAAACTAATTGTAATAGTTTTTAAATTTTTTGTGAGTAAAGTAATAATTAAAAATTTTCCATCATTTTATATAAGTTATAAATTAATTATAACTATTATATTTTCTTAATAAGATTTAAATTTTTCTAAAATTCAAACAAAAAATATTTTTTTTTCTATATATTATTCTTCTCTTTGTAAATTGGAAAGCAAAATCTACATATAATGGAAAATATAATAAAAAATTATTGATTAAAATTACAAACTTATATATTTTGAACTGATGTATGTATAATTTTTAGATTATTTTTAATAAATTTAAATAAATATTTAATTATTATAGAACTTGGTATCTAAAAACTAGAAAAGTATCCAAATATAATTTCTAAAAAAAAAAGAAGATGTAATTAATATATAAAATTTGCTAAAAATAAGATTAAATTAAAAGAGAAAAATGAAAAGAAAATACTCATCTTCTTGGTGACTATTCACCTAAACCCTCCCCTATCTCCAAATACCCCATTCCATTAACCACGTAGAGCGAAATTAGGGCCTTAAATTCTACCAAACTACAAGTTTTGATGATTCTTATTAAATTTCGGTGGCGAATTCTCTTTAATTCTTGATTCTTTGCTAAATTTCTTGCAGATGTAAAATTCATGGACTTCTACCACATTGTTCAACTCCGTTCCGCATCGCCGAGACTGTCAAGAAAAACGTATTGGCACGCTGCTTTGATCAATTTCTCGAAACTTGGCATCCGATCCCAACCTCCGTCATTCTAAATCGTCGCGTCGAAACCCCAACCTCCGTTCTGATTCCAAAACAGCGGTTTCAATCGATTTCCCGAGATTCTGATGAACCATGGGGGGGGGGGTATGTGTGTGCGCACGTTGTGATTTATAGCCAATTGAGACCTGGGAAAATTCGACTCTATTTATTAAAGTGGAATCTAGGCTAGTTTATAAAAATATTGTTAAAAAAAATAATTATTACAAAACTACCGCAGTCTGGAGGAAATTGTAAATCTATGGTAAGGCGCGGCTTACAGCCACGCCTTTAGTATCTTTTCGTTCTTTTTTTTTTATGGACCAAATTAGGAGGCGTGGCCTATAGCCACACCTCTTGGGAATATTTCTTTCTTTCTTTCTTTCTTTTTTAAGAAAAGAGGTGTGGCTCTTGTGTTGTTTGATTTATTTATTTATTGTAATTTCTTGCTGTGGCTGAATTTTTCTTTTGGAAGATAAACTGATAATGAGGGCTGACATCAGCCCTAATGTTATGTGTAATTTAATATAGAATATTTTATTTTCTATTTAAAATTAATTTTTTAAAATACTAAAATTGAGCCATAAAAATGTATTATAAATTCTAAATTTTTTTTATAAATGTATTATTTTATAAAATGCATGTGATTGAAACATGTTTTTATAAATTTACTATACTCGGCACTTACTTCAATTGATGTAACATATTAACTCGTGAAGGAATGTTTGTAATGTTAGAACCTTGGCCAAAATAGGCATGTGAAATCGTAGTACATGATTATATATTAATACATTAATCAAGAATTATCATACCTTCTAATCATAAGTGATGCTTGTCTTAAGTCAAGGTATGTTATTATTATGGCATATGAAACTGTCACATAATATATTTACCTACTTGGTCTTATTTATCTATTCCACTTATAAAACCTACCATTCACATAACTTTATCATATATATATATATATATTATCTTTTAGAATTGAAATCAAATGGGAGATGATCTATTTTTGTAGCTTGGATATACATGATTATTGAGGGAAATAAATGCTCGTTGTCGATGCCAATGTATCTTGAATGAAAATGATTAATATCATGTATCATTTTTATTGATTCTTAATTTTAAAGTCCAAATTTGCATTTCAACTACTTCCTAAGATAGAGTCGGAATATTGGCTTATAATGCTAGATATATTTAATTTTTATGCGTCTAATATGTAACACTCACTATTTAATGAAAGAACAATGTATGGGTTTTATTCTTTAAGTATGTTAGTGAAATGTAACATAGATCACAACTGTATGAAATTTTTGAGATTTTCGACCAGATTTATTATTCATGAAGTTTGATACAAAGGAAAAACATAGAACATAAAACATAATTACAAAGTTGGAAGAATCGAGGATGAATCCAAATTGATTTTTGATTGACAACTCTTTTGCATGAATCACTATTTATTCTTTTTTCACGCCTGAACTATTCACTTAATTTTTACTACTCTTCCGAATGAGTCAGCTTGAATGACTACTCATTTAGTAGTCATTTAGCAATAAGAAAGGAATAGTAAGTCATGAATGAAATTATTGTCTTTCTGGCTCACATACATAATTTCTAATTGTTGAATGACTACTCTTCTGCATTAGTCATGCTGAATGACAAAATAGTGCATAGTGAATACAAAGAATAGTATTTCTAAATCCGAATTGATTTCTGATTGACATCTCTTCTGCACGAATTACTATTCATTCTTTTTTCACGTCTGAACTATTCACTTCTTTTGTCAGGCTAAATGACAAAACAGTTTATAGTGAGTACAAAGAATAGTGTTTCTTAGTGAAAGTTTGAATATTGATTGACAACCATTCTGCATGAATTATTGTTCATCATTCACTCTTTTTTCACGCATAAACTATTCACTTGTCACGCCTGCTTTTTGAATGTGAAAGTAGGTTTGAACGAGAGGCGTGGCTACATCAAAAGGTTTGAACAAGGCACGCTTGTAATAAGGATAAAATTAAAAGGCGTGGCTAGTGACCATGCCTTTTAATATAATTATATTGAAGCTGTGGCTACCAGCCACGCCTTCTAGTATAATTTAATTAAAGCCTTTCCAATTGTTTTCTTTTTTGTTTTCTTAAACATGCAAGACTCTTCACAAATTTTATTAATATGGATCTTTTCTTAGTTCACGAACAGAAAACATAAAGAGAAAGGAAATGTATGTTACTTTATTACTTTTTTAATTAAAATAATAAAAAATTTAGGTCCAAATTAAATGAAAAAATCAACAAATAATGAAAAGGAGAAGTTTGAATGATTGTTGTGAGTTTGTAATTTATGTTTTATATTCTATTGTTTTTCTTTGTATTAAATTTGATGAATAATAAATTTAGTTAAGTAGTGAGTGTTAACTGTTGCACGCATCAAAATTATATACATATAGTTTTATAAGCCAATATTCTCATTCTCTTAAAACATAGTTGAAATGCAAATAAGAACTTTAAAATTACAAACCAATAGACATGATACATGATATTAATCATCTTAACCAGAGATATACTAATCGGAGTTATAGTCAGGACAATTAAGTACATTATGAATTTCACGCCTTCTGAGTCTTTGACCTCGTGCAAAAGCAACTTCTTTTGCTAGTTCGAGCATGTGATACCTGCAACGACGCGTAGCATTATGTTGTTTTCTTTTCTTATTCTCGCTACAATTCTTGCACAGTTTTCTTCTCCGTTCCTTGGCATTGACAATGACCGACGTCGTGGAATTCGCATACCAAGCCTTTGAAGATCACGTACCAACTCCTCAGATTAATTTACTCTATATGCCCATTTCCTTCGGAATCCAAAATAATATTCTATTGGATGTTGATAATAAAGGGATAGATAGTCATCATTTCTTTCTCTCATTAAGCATGTGTATCCACGCTCAAAAAATGGATCATCTCCTATTTGAGTTCAATTATGAAAGATAAGAACTAACCTATGATGAAGGTATGGTGGGTTATGTATTTACAAGAGGAATAGGTAAATATGATTGAGTGGGTTAAAATATTATGTGAAGGCTTCACATGCCATAATAATAACATGTCTTGAAAGTACACGCATCACTTTATAATTAACAATACGATAAGTCACAGTTGACCCTGCACACTTCTATATTTTTGTGACATTATATAATCATGTCCTATCATTTCACGTGCCTAGTCTTTCTTACTGTTACTGTTCATCTCTGTATGCTGAATAACTACTCTTCTGCATTAGTTAGTTTGGATTACAAAAAAGTGCATAGTGAATACAAAGAATAGTGTTAAATTACAATCAGGATTGATTTACTATTGGCATCTCTTCTACACAAATTACTATTCACTCTTCTTTCATGCTTCAATTATTCATTTATTTTTTACGATTCCTCTGTATGAAGTCAGATTAAATGACTACTCTTTTGACTATTACTATTCATTTGTGATTGCTAAATGACTACCCTTCTGCATTAGTCAATTCGGATGACAAAATAGTGGATATGAGTACAAAGAATAGTATTTCTGAATCAGGATTGATTTATGATTGACATCCCTTCTGCACGAATCACTATTCACTCTTCTTTCATGCTTGAGTTATTCATTTATTTTTTATGACTCCTTTGTATGGAGTTAGATTGAATGACTACTCTTCTGACTATTATTGTTCATTTCTGATTGTTGAATAACTACTCTTCTGTACTAGTCAATTTGGATGACAAAATAGTAGATAGTGAGTACAAAGAATAGTGTTTCTAAATCATGATTGATTTATGATAGACATCCCTTTTGCACGAATCATATTCACGCTTCTATCACGCCTAAATTATTCATTTATTTTTGACGATGTTATTGTACGGATTCAGATTAAATGACTACTCTTCTGATTATTAATGTTCATTTCTGATTGTTGAATGACTACTCTTTTGAAATGAGCATAGTAATAGTGGACCCTCCACACCTCTATTATGCCTTCTGATATTACCTAGTTAAATTGTCTATAAATATGTAGGTTCAAACAAATTTAATTAGTTCATTAAAATGGAGCCATTTAGAGCACTGGAATTATATTATACTCCTGGTGATATTTTTCGTGCCATGGGTCATAGTTGGTTCTTGGATGATGATTATTACTACTCATTATATCTAAATCAAAGATACTCTTCATCATACTTAGCAACAATGGAAAAGGAATGACATCGCCGTGTATATGAACAAGCTAGCCTTGTCATAGATTGTTATGATTGGTATTCATTGTCCTCGATGAAAAGCCATACCATGCCTTAAAGCACACCACAAGAGTAGATAGTAGCTCTCAACCGCACATGTGAAGAAAATAATATGATGGTTTTGCGTACACTTCATTTTAACTTTCAACAAATATCAACTATGCGTCATCAGGGTTACTTAATGAAGCAAGAAATTGATGGGAACTCAGTGAAAGTCATATTTATTGATTAGATGTTGAGATGTCTGATGAGAAGAATAACTAGACTTTCATTTATATCTTATATTTATCTATTTTTATTGTATTTGCTACTTTTATTAGTCACATTAACTTAATTTCAATTGTTTCAATTATATCCTTAATTTTTTTTAATTTAACACTAATTATGATAAATAATTCAGTGAAAACATAAATAATCATATAGTAGCTGATTCTTTTAAAGTAATACAATTTTAGCAAAACTATCTGCTATACAATTCTAATAATGTGCCCTTGTGCCACAACCACATCGAGTCATATTTCTTTGTTGTCGTTGACCCCTTTCATCTTGTGCATGATCATGTGGTTGTTGTTGCCTTTCATCATCATTCAAATTAAAATTCTATCGTGAAGAAGTGATAGAGCTCGATGAAACATGATCACGATACATTCCTAACAGATATAGATATGGCACTGGTGATACATTGAATGAGTGGGTGTTGGTGCAAGTTCTGAATAGTTATGTCCAACTGATCCCCAGCCGAGGCCAAGATCTGTGTCCACTAAATGCAGAGAATGATTGATTGAATATTGATGTATATGGAGGTAACGATGTTAGTTCATCCAATTGTGTTGGTTGAGGTATGCAGCAATTTAAACATAAATCAGGATTCACACGAGATAGACCTGCCACATCATCTCCACCCGACGAAGCACTGCTCGTGTTCAAGTATGAGTCTATCTGAGCAGTATCACCATCTATTGAGCTGCTAGACCTAATGACTTGCCTTCGTCTTCTTCTATTTCTACTCTGACTTGCCTCTTGTTGTGGAGCATGCGGTTGTTGCGGCACCTCAAATGGCAAATGTCGCGCAGCTATATTCAACACATCTGCAGCAATCGAGCTAGTTTTGTTTGTAAACTTGTCCATGATGTAATTTCAGAATCATCGACAACAGAATCATAGCTGAGCACAAGGTTTTGCATTCTATCATATTGAAATGTGCAAAATAAATGATTTAATGTTAAATTTTGGATCATGCCAAACTATCGCAGAACCCGCTCAGGATGATGTATCTCAACGATAACATAGTTGATCAATGGACAGGCTGAGGTCCAAAGTTCTGGGGCACACTCAGGTGGTAAATTATGAATATCAGGTGAATCTATGGCATAGGGCTGCCGTATAAATTGTATATAAAGCATTTAAGTCATATTCAAATGAAAATATACTTACTTTTAATATTGTAACAATATATATATATATATATATATATGAGAATTTAGTCACCTCATGTGCTGACATTTTATCAAGCATGGATCGCATGATCCGTACAGAGTGACTTGCAATATGTGTAAAAAGAAATAATGCATCCACCTACACATATAAGCTACAAACTAATTTATGATACATGTATTATTAGGAATGACTATAAAATCGCAATTGAGTTTATATTACCAAGTACCATATGGAGGCATCAGCAGTTTATGGTCATCAATTACCCGTGGTTCCATAGTAACACGAGGCATTAGGCCTCTAGGTGCTAGAGTTCTAATCTGGGACCATGCCCAAATCTAAAAGTGAATAAGAGTGATTAAGGGACATATAACAATAAAAATACATCTATGTAATACTTATTAAATCTATTTATTTTACTTGTAGTAGTTGCATCGCTTTACCAATATTAAGTTTCCCCTATTGGCATGCAGTGCATAGCTCGCGGTACAAGAATGACAAAACAACACTTCCCCAGCTGAAGTTAAGAACATCACAAACATTTTCAAAATGCTTCAAATACATTAATGGTACTGCATTACCTGAAGAATTTGGGCACATAACACCTTCTAAAAGTACCAATGCACATGCACGTGCAATCTATTCAATCTCTAAATCAGAGCTATCATTGTAATATATTGGTTGTGAATGTGCATGGCAATAGCTGTCAAATGGAGACGAGATACCCTAAATTATCTTTCGTCAGGTCTGAAACCAAGATAATACTCAAAATAATCCTACCACTGCCCAACCATCAAGTTAAAGTCTAGACCAGTAATAGGCCGACCTCATACTGGTAACCCCATATGACTGCCATGTCTTGAAGTGTAACTGTAACCTCTCCAACAGGAAAATGGAAGGTGTGAGTCTCAGAACGCCATCTCTTCACTAAAGCCATGATCAAGTGCAGATCAATATCAAAGTGCCCACAACTATATACACCATAAAATCTCATCTCATATAACAAATTTAAAACACGGACATGTAGCTCTACATTACTTGTGGCATTCCAAAAAGAATTATATCCGCGCCTTACTACAAGAGTGGTGTCAACATCCCCAACAAATACATATTCTGACCGATGAGTAGATTGCATGTGTAGAACTGTCAGATCACGTTGACCATACACATTTGCGGTATCTATCCTACAAAACAAAAGGAAAAGAAAATAACTTTGTCATCATCTATATACATTTTAAATGTAAATTAACAAAGATTATGCACATTTGTACTGAAAATAAAAACAAGAACTAAAATAAAAATAGAAACATTCTTCAAATACTTGAATTTTATTAAATAGTCAATTTATAAAAAATCTAAAGTACATTTTTTGGGCTCATATTTTATTTTTTTAAAAATTAGTTATTCAAATTTTAAATATAAAATAAGATATTCTAAATTAAATTATAATAGTATCATACTTATTACTCAAACTGAATTTTATTTATTTTTATAAAAACATATATATATATTTTAAATACGAGGGCTCATGTCAACCCTAATAAGGGCTGACATCAACCCTCAGCGCCTGGAAAAGGCGAGGCGTGCTTGCCTTTTCCAGGAGCTTGTCAGCGCCTCAAAAGGCACCATTGCGCCTGTTGAGGCGCTGAGCTGAGACAGCACCTATCTCAGCAGCTTTTGAGGCGCTTTTCAACACCTCAAAAGCCGCGTATATATATATATATATATATTATACTAGTGTAGGCGCATCACGCAGCGTGCCTACTAACATAATTAAAAATGTTTCGATAATGGTTACTTTGTGAAAAATAATTATTAATAAAATAAATTAAAAATATTAAATAAATATGTTAAACATATTATATAATTTAAAAGATATTTTTTTTAAAGTATTTTTTTGCTATATATTTTTTCTTAAATCCTTTTTTTTTTGTCGTTCTATGGAACTTATTCTCTATGTTGTAGGTTTTGCAGCTATGTGTACTGCTATTGTGTATATGATGCTCAATTGGGATATAGAGATTTCTTAAGGAAAATTTGCATATATATATATATATATATGTATATAGATCCTTGTTTTTGGGTATTGGGCTTTACTAAATGAAGAAAATTAGGGGATTCTACAAAAAGAATGGAAGCAATCATTTTGCATGCTATTTATTTATAAATTCGCAAATTTAATTACTCAGTTGTTTTAGTGTGCTTTGAATCCTAGTCTACACCAAATTCCTCATATATATGACTTAATTTAAAACCTTTCTTTTTTGCTGATTTCTGTTGTTGTTATATATGTTGATCTGAAATAATTTTTGATGATGATGATAATAATAAATTGAATTTCTGAAAGTATGTGAAGAAGAATGGATACACAAGAAAATCATATTAAAGGATAGACAGGAATGAAAATTGTTATGGTGCAACAATTCTTTTGATAAAACAACATCTAATTTTCTCAACATCAAGATTAAACTTAAAAGTTGAAACAAAAGGAAAGAAAAGTGATATGTCAAGAACAGTTACTGAAACTTTGCTCACAAATACCTGAATCAAATATCCAGCAAATACATACTAAGCAATAAATTATTCACAAAACTAAAGGGCATTAATATTTCTGATTCAAACATAAGGATATACTGGAAGTATTATTAACTAACTATTAAGTAGTATATGTCTTCTTTACATATTTTAGTATGAAAGATCAAGAAACCACTTTATCTTGTTCCAGAATGTAGTTATATGATATAGTGATTTTACTCTCCTCATTGGAGATTAGTTCTATTTACAGTAGATCCAAAAAAAAAAAAAAAAACTAGAACAAGATAATCATTTCTTGATCATATCAGATCAAACAAACAGTAGAAATCCCATGCATCTCATTCATCGCTACTATTTCTAATGTCTTCTTCATTGCTTTCACCTTTATCTTTAAAAACAAATTTAAATGATATCAATAAATTTGTTTTGCTATAGTAAAAATAAGAATTAATTGATAAAAAGCTTTAAAATATAAAAACTAATAGATTCATACCTGTCACAATTTGTTTCATTTTCTTTCTTTGAGATGAGGAACCAACGTCTTCATTATCACCAACATCTACTCATTACATAAGAATGGAAATTTTATTTTAATACTTGTAATAGTTGCCTATTTTCAATATAGATTTTGAAATTGCTAATTTATTTATATTTAAGATACCAGTTTATAATTTAACGTACCTGGAGAAAACAAGCGTTTCATAGCTCTCATTTTGCCACTCTCATCATTTGGTAGACTTTCTTCCAAAATATTTTTAGCTGAATCACTTGCAGATACTATAAGACTATTGCTTTCCTTATTAGCATCTTCTGTTAGATTTAAAATTGTGTACTGAGCATGCACTCCATCATGTCGTGTCTTATAGTATCTTTTTAGCTTAATTAGAAACAACTTATTTTGTATAGCACGATTCATATCAGCAAGTGAAGGTGCCATTCCCTAAAATAGCATAAAGATATATTATTTCTTAAATTAAAGAATGTATTAATACAAATTTTAATATAATAACTTACAATATTATGCATTTCCATAATTGCATATGCGTTCATGTTCATGATTTTCACAGCATCATCACCAAAGACAGTGGCTTCCAAAGACAGTCTCATCAACAATATTTGCAATAAGTAATTCCCTAAGATTATTTCACATATGAAAATAGAGCATTTAATATTATTTTACTGTAACAGTATGTAATAAATATTATAAATTTTGGAAATAAATTTTTATTTATAAAATACTATTACAAACTAATTAGAATACATGAAAACAAATTAACTTAGTCTTATCAAAGTTGTCTGACCACATTTTTGACAATCTATTGACCAATTTGCTTTAGCTGCATATGAAGTATTGCAACTTTCACATGCCATGTAAATGAACTTTTGATCTTGATTGGTGACTTCAATCTTCGCTTTTAACATGAATCTTTCAACCTATACACATTTCATAATTTGTAAATTAATAAGTCAACTAACACAGTTTAGATACAAAGTAGTATTAAAGTATTGTCTAATTAAAGCAAAAGAAATATTGATATAATTTCGTTGATAGCATATAACAGTTTCATACATTATCAGTTCTCACAACATCAGAAATAGTGAAAAATTTCACAGTAGGTGATAAAGAAGTTCTCTGAATTGTCATGATTTCATTCATTTGGACCAATGCATCAGTAATAACATGATGATTGTTGCTTCTCCTATGCAATGAAATAGAAATATTATAAGCTAATTGAAAAAATGAAATAAGTTAACAAAACACAAATTTTTTGAACATATTTGTTTAGAAAAATCGTGCACCAAGTTTTTAGTCGATGTGTATCTGGAATAGCAGGATCCACAATTATCGTCGTCAATGGTGTTGATCCAAGAGGTATTCCTATATAGATAAATTTTAGTTATACAATAATTTTACTAAATTAATCCTTAAAAAATATATATATATGTACATATATACTTTTTGTATATACAACAAATTAAATATAAATGAAAGATTCATGAGAGAATTTTGGAAGTAAAGTAAATCATACCATAATGACCAGAGATACTTAATTTTGTCGCACTTATAATTGGCATTTGTTCTGGAGCAAACATTATCAGATCACCTTCTAATGTAGCTATATTTTTCCAAAGAGATAGAATAATCGGTCTTTTCCTAATAAAAGAGAAATATCAAAAATAGATTAATTAGACAATATTTTATACCAAATATAATAAAATTTAATTGATAAATAAAGTATATAGTTAAACAAATAGAAAGCAAGATATCATACTCAAGATTCAAAAGAGCAATTCATGGATTAGGAAAGTTTTTGGAGGAGCTCCAACAATGCGTTGATTAAACTTCTTAATGACAATAACTAGTATATCTGAAATCAAAATTTCAAAGGAAAAGTTATGTATAATAATAGTTAGAAATAGAAAAAAATATATTCATTAAATGTTATTAATTTACCAACAGTATGCTTCTCATTTGAAAGAGCCAAAGAAAGGAAGGGCTGAAAAGTTGGCATTATTATAGACAAAGGAATCACATTTACCAACTCTCTTTTAATGACAGTTCTTTGTGTGATAATCCAACTATATGGCTGCCCATAATTATCATAAAGAGGATTGGCAAGAGCAACACGAGCATTTGAAATTATGTATGTGTTATGAATTGCTAGAGTCTTCTCAAAGTGCTGAATGACAGTATCAAATATTGTTGCCAGAATTTTTGTACCCTAAAATTTATAGACATCCAAGACATATAAATAGATTAGAACAAACTATTGAAAACACTATAAAAATAATTGTAAACCAATAGATATAATTACAGAGTAATTTCAACTAAAAATGTTATGAATTAAATAAATATAGGATAAAAAGTAATTATCAATTTATAACATTATAATTATTTTAATAAGCATAAGTATATATTTTTAAATAATAATTTCATGTTGTTACATATACTAAAGTAATAAAATCAAATATATATATATATATTCTTACAGTATAATTTATAATAATAAAAATAAAGAAAACTCAAATTTAAAATTTATTTAAAATATATATTAAATTTTTTTAGATAATTGTAATTTATCCATTTGATTAATTCAATGAGATAGTTATCATTATAGATTAGCTTAAATTTAGTAAACTTAAAATATTAAGAAAATTAAATGAATGCAATTTTAGTTGAATATCAATAGAATACTTTATTTTATATTTAAAAAAAGAATAAGAAATTATAGTACTTTAAGTAAAAAAAATTATCAATAATAATTTTTTTTAACAAATTAAGTGAATTATTTTTATTTTAATCAAACGTAATTTATAATAACTTTTTCAAAGATTTTTATTTTATTACTGTCTAATATTTCAAATGTTTTATGTATTTTTAATTTGGAATAGCACATTATGAAAATTGCAAAAATGCAATACCATTTTATCAACTAATGTAATGTGCTGATATCTTTTCGGATTGCAAGTTTATTGCCGTTCAGCACTCTTACATTCAACTAAAACTTTAACTGACCAAGTATTCAATGAAGGTGTAATATCTCTAATGCGCAATAGATTATGCATATTCAGAAGATGTACCTAAAAGAAAAAATACGATTATTGGATATATTTTTATAACTTAAAGGAAAATATACTATATATTAGTCTATATTTCTATAAATAAATTTAAATAGCATTTAAAGTAATACAATAAATTTCATAACCATATATAGAAAGATAAGAGAATAACCTCGTTTAATTAGATCAAAGATTTCTTGATACACTATATTTTTAGTGAACTGCTAACATTCTCCATCAATAAATGTTGGTTCAATCAATACTTTAATAGAAGATGCTTTTTTAGCATGAGATAGTGCAACATATAGTTGACCGTGCAAGAAAACAGGTTGAGGTAAATATACTCCTATATAATCAAGTGTTTGGCGTTGAGCTTTATTAATTGTCATAGGAAAACATGGCTTAATAGGAAATTGAAATCTTTTAAATGGTATTGGGCATCTTTCTTTGTCTGTACATTCTAAAGGAATTTGAGGAATAAAAACTAATTTGCCTTTATGATCTCCAGTTGCTATTGTAGCTTCAATAAAGTTCTCACCTAATCTACAACAAATTAATCTCGTTCCATTGCAAAGTCCTTCTACAGGATTTAAATTTCGTAATAACATTACAGGGCAATTTTTTTTGCAATCCTAACTTATGTGGAGGTAAGCTACTGGAACTAACTGAGCAAAAAAAATATTCATATTGTCCTTGATCTTGTGAATTTGAAGCTTTATTATAAGTAATATATTCTTTCTATTGACTAGGAAGTTTATCAATAAGTATGCTATTTATCTCTTTCATGCAATCATTTTTTGGAGTGAGAATTGTTCTATTTATTAAATTATAAGGCTCATACAAATAAGAATCTATAGAAGGGAAAACATAATTAATCAAATCTTCTATAGATTCTACTCGATTTTTGTAAGGCAAAAATATGTCATTCAGAATAAAAATATTATCTTCAAATAAAAAAGGTTCAATGCCATCACCTATTCTTAGCAAAAAAGATGTAAATAATGGATCATCTTTTGCTCTTACATTTTCTTGAAGCTTTATTTTAATAAGTTGTGGCCAAATATAGGATGAAACAAAACTTGCATTTATCATATAATGTTTACTGCCATGAGGTATAATAGGTAGAGTTTGTCTAAAGTCTCCTCCAAAAACAACTTTTCCGCCAAACAAAAAGTAATATTTTGCAAAAGTCTATTAAATGCTTCAATAATTTTTTTATTGGCCATTGAAGCTTCATCCCAAATAATTAATTTTGCAATTAGAATCATTTTTGCAAGGCTTGATTGTTTGCTAATTTTTGTATCATTTTTTTCTTCAATTTCAATAGGTAATTTAAATCTAGAATGTGATGTTCGACCTCCTGATAAAAGAGAAGTAGCAACCCTAGAAGTTGCAATAGCCAAAGCTATTAGACCTCTAGATCTAATGTACGCAAGTAGTGCTTTGTACAAAAATGTTTTCCCTGTTCCTCCTGGACCATCTATAAAAAATGCTCCTGGTTGATTAAGATTAACTTTATTAGTTATAGCAACAAAAGCTTTTTTTTTGCATTTGATTAAGTTTTTTTATACATAACAAATCATCAGCAGATCTGGAATAAGACTTTTTTTATCAGCTAATTCTTTTGTAAACCTTTCTTCTTCAGTTAAATTTCAGAAATAATGACCTAAAGAATAATCATGAGTAGACTTACCCATTGACATAAGGAATTCATCTATACTTTTTAAAGTTTTATCTTCAATTTCTGATTTAGTAAAATAACCTTTTCTTTTATAATCATCTGAAAGGGAAAAAAAAAAGAATTTTTCAAAAAGTTCTTTAGGATTTGGAGGTGAATTATGTACTAAAAGAATAGCAAAAATTTTTCGTAATGTTTGAGGCATTTGAAACTATGAAGCTTCTTCTAAACATTGTTCAACATAAATATTAGATTCAAGTAAACCTTGATGAAGTGTAGCTTCTCAAAAAGTTATATGTTGTTCATTCCTAACAGTTAAAAGATCTTCAAATTATTTAGGAGTTTTTACATTTGATAAAAGAACTTTCGAAAACTACCATTCACCTTCAGAAGGATCAACAATTGCTACTCTACCAACAACAGTTTGATGTTTCCGAAGTTTCCATTTTCAATATTTTTGCTCCCAAACAAAATACTTTGGAAAATCTTTATAGAACGTATTTAATTTTTTAGCAGTAGGATCATTTCCATTCATCCAAAAAAATTTAGTCAACATTGTTTTTCTAATAAATGGATTTGAAAGAATTTCATTTAAAGATTTTTTCTTACCAAAGCAAATATATTGTCCATTAGGTAAATGCACAGGTAAAATAATAACTGGATGATACATTTGTGTAATATCAAAACTATAAATTCGTCGATAAGCTTCAATAGCACAAATTCAACAACCTTTTGAAACTCTTTTATTTCATCAACATTATTAGTAAAAGAATCATTTACTATATTATAATATATCCTATCATGCCCTTTATATGTATATATATATTTATAAATATACTTAACAAGTTTAAAATCAGAACATACCTCTACATTTATATGACAGTTGAATTTAGCTAATAAGTAAGGATAATAGAGAACAACATATCTGTCATCTAAATAAGCATTACGTACAAGAATATTTTTTTTTCCATCATTTCGTATTCTATAATTAGGATAAGCATATTTACCATGAGTAGTAACTTCACAAAAATCTTTAGCATACTTATTTTTACATTGTCCATCTTTCATACAAATCTTTTTGGGATTGCTTGCACCACAAGGACCATGTAACATATGAGTTATTACATAAGAACGCAACATTGAATTAGTTTCATCAATCTATGCACTTATAATATTATCATATAATTCTGGACTGGTTAACTTATGTAACTCTTTCAAAATAATAATCCAATGAGCATGCGGGAGACCTCGCTTCTGATACTCAACGACATAGACATAAGCAGCAACTTCTCCAAATAATTTCTTTTCTATCACTTCTTCTTTGAATTCTTCAAGCTTAGATCGAAAAACACGAACAACTAAATCAGGTCGATCATTTAGCTCTTCAACTGGTAGAAGTTGATCTTTAATTTCCTTCCAATTTGGATTGCATGTCATTGTAATAAACAAGTTAGGATTACCATACTTTTGAACTAAAACCATTGCATTGACATACCTCTGCATCATATCTCTTGGTCCTCCAATGAAAGACGAAGGCAATAAAATACGTCGACCTATTTTTGTTGGATCATCCAAACCATCAACTCCTAGAGAATCAACTATTCCTTGTAAACTTTCAGTTCTTGCATCAAATTTTTGTTGTTCCATTCTATAGAAATCTAAACATTGTGTCTCGATTTTTATATGTGAATCGATGCTATATTGTTGTCCTAATCTCCCCGAATGAAGTATACAGTTAAAGTGATTTCCACGGATTTGGCACCTATAAGCAGTATATTCACGACAAGAGACATTTGTCTTCTTGTTTTTATTTCAAAGGTAAACTGCAAAAATAATATGAATATTAGTATAATATTCTAAATAAATTTGTTGTTTTAAAATGTTTTTGAGTTATTTAATTTGAATGCAATATATCTTTATTTTCAATTTGCACCACATCAAATGCTGACTGTTTTGTTGAAGGCAACACAATGTTTTGTCCTCTGCACCCTTTTCTTATATTTGTAGATGGAGAACGTTCAATACCAGCATGCCAGCTAGGTTCTCCAAGCGGAAAAAAGTAAAGGATATTGGAGAGTATCATAACAACCGTAATGATACAAGATTGTATGGCTTGAATTATCTAAGCCATACACTTTAATATTGCGATTCATATATTCAGGTTCATTTGTAGTTTCATCCCAAATTCTAGCAATTTGTTCAATTGTAGGTATATTATGCGTTTTTTGATTTAATTGAGGATGAGCACGCAATACAACTCGAAAATTTTTTAAATTGTCCCAAGAACGCAACCTTTTGAAAATATGGATTATTTGATAAAGCTTTAAGTAGCAAATTGAGAATACAAGCTTCAAGATCATATTTTTTTAGAGCATTTATCCCTATATCCTCAGTTGTGTCTAAGAAAAATAATTGAAGACGTCTTGGAAGTTCAACACTACTATTAAAAACTTCTAATTTATGAGAAACTTGATCATTTACTTTTAAAGTATATATACCTTGATTACTCCAACAATAATTTGTATCAGTTTTCATTCCAATCGATGTAAGAGCTAGATTATTATTATTATTATATGTACGAACTCTTCGCCTGAATCTATTTCTAATGGTAGAAGTGTCATAGGCAAAAAGATGCTGCAAAATTGGATTAGAAGAAAGAGTTGCCAAAGACACTTCAACATTTGCACAACAAAAAGAAGGAGGCTCATGAACGAATTTCTGAGCATTGCAATATTGACAGGGTGATGTTGATGGTAATATCCAAGGAGTAGTTGGAACTAAAAGCAAACGATTAAAACAACTTGGAATAGTAAAAGAACTAAAACAGCCAGAAGAACTTTTATTAGATTCACTATCTTGTAATGGATCAGCATTTATAAATTCTCTACGCAGATTATGACGTTGAAACGAACTTTGATAAAATTGAAGAGATTTATTAGAGCAATTAGGTGTAGTATTAACATGAGTTGCTAAACATTCAACATTATTTGAAGAATTCATTTGAGCCTTAAGTTTTTTAACATGCTCTGAATATTGTTTTATACGATACTCAAGTAATTTTTCTTTTTTTTCAATAGACATATTATGATAAAGTTGTTTTGCTCTTTCTTTATGCTTTCTTTTTTTCTCTTCAGATTGATCCATAGTTAAATAGTAATAAGTTCTAAATAAGAATAGATGGAAAATACAATATATATTTTAAAGGTACAAAAGAACAATTTTATATGGCAATCACAAAATAAATTCCTAAACAACAATAAATGAAACAAAAAAATACGATACAATGATTATGTTCATAGTAGTTTACGATAAATTTAAAAACTTAGATTTAATACAAAAATTACACTATCTATATAGAATACTAAATAACATTAAAATATAACACATTTATATAAATGATAGTAGACTTGTTTTAATCATGACAAAATAAAACATTAAGAAAAATACATACCAGACTTTAAAATTCAAGAGCTGGAACAAGTATCCACTAAAATAGCAAACTGCAACTAAAAAATTGTTACAAATAGTTCAATATGTTTGCTTACAATTATAATTAACTATATTTAAAAAGCTAAAGAAATGTATTAATCACACTTTAATAGACAACTAAATGAAACACACGAAAACGAAAAACAAATCTTTGTAAGCTAGCCAAAATTCAACAAATGATCACAAACACTTTAAATATGATTGTTATTTTTCCAACTAACGTAGGTCTAACTATTTATTACTTTAAATATAATTAATAGATTTATTAATATAGTTATTTAAATTGTAAAATTATTATTGTAAAATTCAACTATTTATTTTATAATTTAGAATGACTAATATTATTATAATAGAGATTAAATATAATAATATTTAACAACATCTATCATAATCAATAGTACAATTAATACTAATATTACTATAATTATACTATAACTACTAAAACCTAACACATCTTAATTCATTAATAGAAATTCACATATTCATTGCTTAACATGAAATTATTAAATACAACTTACAATAAATATTGAAATACATTATTATTATAATAACAAACTCTTGTATATATGTTCTAAATCTTAAAACATTATATTTCTCCTAAATGCAATTAAACTATTTAAAAACTATTCTTATAACAATGAAACAACAATATAATATAATTTATGTTATTCTAACTTAGACTTATAAATTTCATATGATTATTACTAATTTTAATAACACATATTGTCTTCCCTAACTATATGTCAAAGTACTTAAATATTCTCTTATTTCCAAATAAAAAATATTATATACTTAGAAATAATTACTCTAATTATATGTCCTAAACATATTAATCTATATATATTTGATGAAGCCAAAGAATGAGAAGCTCTAAAAACTTGAGGATGAATTTGTCTAACAAATTTATTGACAAATTACTATGCGTTTGCGTGTGTGTGTTCATACACATACAAAAACAAAAAAATAAAATTAAAAAATAAAAAAAGAAGAAGAAGAAGAACAAATTAAAATGAAACTTACTTCAGGAGAGCTAATTTAATCTTCTTCACTGACGTTAATGCTCAACGGAAAAAAGAGAAAGAAAAGAAATATAAAGAAGGTAAGAAGGTTCATGGTGGTGGAATTATGATAATTAACATATCAACTAGGCTTATTCTTTATATGCTAAAAATTAATAACAAAGCACAATAGACCCACTACCTTGACAATAAAACATAATAAACCCACCACCTCAAATCATGTGCGGGCGCCATCGCCTAAAACCATGTATCACACAAATAAATGAAAAGAGAAAAAAAAAGAAAAAGAAAAAGAAAAAGCTCATAGAAAAGATTTGAACAACTGGGTAAGAATTGGCAGCAAAACACAATAGATCCACCACCTCAAAGCATGTGTGGGGCCTATTATCTAAAATCATGGACCTCACTAATGAAAAAAAAAAAAAAAAGAAAGAAAAATCCTATTTTCTTCTACCTTCTGTAGGGCCCACAACTAAAGCTCCAAAAAAATAAAAATTTGAACTGGGTAAGCACCAAGTACAAACCAAAGAAGCAAATTAGCATCAAAATGATGCCGTTTTACGACCGAAAATGCAAAAAAAAAAAAAAAAAAAAAAAAAAGGAAAAAATTATATCACAAGCCAAAGCACTATTCATACGCACTTCCGTGCCTAGAGGGTGTAAACGGATATTAAACGGATCGCATATACTGTTTCCATATTCGTATCCGTTTAACTTTTTGAACATTCGGATACGGATACGGATTTGACGGATATTTAAAAATGATATCCAAATTCGTATCCGTCGGATATCGGTCGGATTCGAATATATTTGTATTCGATTATAATTATTCAAATGCATTCATATTTTATTAAATTGATCCGTATTCGAATTATTATTTTACATTCATATTCGATGATAATTATTCAGATATCCATTTACGAATATCCAAATACGTGAATCTATGAACCTATAACAAACATATATTTTAATTAATAAAAGGAACCATATAATTTCATTAAAACAAAAGCAATCAAACAAATAACATAATTTTTAATTATTAATTGACTTTATAATTGATTATTAGTGCTTAATAATAATAATAATAATAATAATAATAATAATAATAATAATAATAATGGCATTTAAGTATATTAATTATAAAGTCAACTAACAATAATTATGTTGATTAACTTTATTTTTTAATTTTTTCTCTATATTACAATAATTTTTTAAATTTAATCTTTTTTCTTCCTAATTTTTCAATTATAATTTTTATATATACGTATATGGATTCTGAGATTTCTATTAAAAAATATAAATAATATATTATTTAATAGATATATATTCGGATCGGATATTAAACGGATTGGATACTCATTTACCATATCTATATCTATTTATAATCAGATATCTGCTAATTGAATACGGATAATATCCATTTTAAATGGATACGGATAAATTTTGTATAAACAGATACGAATGCGAACGGTAAACGAATTTTTAAATATCCATTTACAACCCTATATGTGCCTATATAATATAGTAATATGTTCTATAATATATTATATATTGTATATAAATTAATATAATTACAATATAATTAATCTGTAAAATGTGATACACATAATCTATAAGTCATATAATTTCTTTAAATATATATAACATTTATAATTTTTTGAAAATTTTCATTTAATATGGATTAATTTTATTATTTAGTTTTAAATATTATTAATAATTAATACAAAATTATTAGCATATCAATTACTTAATAACTACTAATGTAAAAATTGATACTCCATAATGCGCTTTTATTTTCTTTTAGTTTTGTATGAACTAATAATTAAAGGAATGACTATAAATATGAACTAATGTTAATGTCATGTCTATCAATTTCGAATTATTCAAACTAAATATTAAAATTAACTTTCGAATCACAAGATCATGTCAAACTTAACAATAAACAAATTAAATTAAAATAATTCTAAAAATTTATAAACCAACCTGATATTGATGAGTCTAAATCTTCCTCCTCCGAAATAAGGCCTCTAATCAAACTGTAAAAATTTTGAAAGACTGCAATATATTTTTTTAACAATACAAAAATAATAACAAAAAAATATAAAATTAAAATCTTGAACAACATAAGTTAAATTTTACCTTATTTTAAATTATTTAAAACACGGTTTCTTCTTCTCTGCTTTTTTTTCTTCCTTCCCTTTTGTTTTCCTCTCGAACTCCACTTATTGTACTCCTCACAACACAAGCACTCACTTGGCTTTGTCTTTCCTGTGAATATGAATGTGATTTATGAGAATATGATGGTGGAACGGGGGGGGAGGGGGGGGGGCCTATAGAGGCAAAGAGGCGTGCAAACAAGTCACGCCTCATGCTTCAGTTTTCAAACACGTTTCTGCCATGCAAGAGGCGTGGCTACTCTTGCAATTTAAAAAATAATAATAATTCCCTTGAAGAGGCGTGGCCTCTTCTTTATTTCTTTAAAAAAAAAAAATTGAGCACAAAAAGACATGGCCTATAGCCATGCCTCTTAATTCCGCCCATAAATAAAAATTAAAAAAGAAAAGAAAAAGATAGTTAAAGGCATGGCTTGCAAACACGCCTTACCATAGTTTTGCAAATTTTTTGGGACCACGGTAGTTTTGTAAAAATTATTTTTTTTAACAATTCTTTTATAAATTAGCTTGGAATCCAAGTTCCATGATAGTCTATTCCTTTGCCTTGGTATTTTCATCCTCAGTCCAACTATAACTATTATTTATTCTTTTTTTTTTTTCGCATTAATTGTTAGGACCCGTTTGCCTGAATTGATTGTCCATGACAGAGGCACAAATCAGCTCCAATATTTTGTTTGTTCTCTTGATAAAAGGCTCACAAGATGTACTTTGAATTTTATATTTTATATTTTATTTTAATTTATTATATTTATATAAAATATATTTGATATATGTATAAAAATGACGAAAAGTTGGGTTTGACGCCATTTTGTCAAAATATGAAATTTTCACCACCAAGATATTTGTCAATTAAAACCAACTCGCTTTGAACCCACAATTTTTATGGCTTGAATCTACTAAATTTATTTTATAATTTTACAAGAAGTTATGGCATGCAGTTAGTTCATACATAAAGCAATTATCAATTATTTGGGATCATAAATGGGGAGTGGGGAGCATGAGTGGAGAAAAAAAAATCTAAAATAGTGGATTTTGAATACGGTGAGTTATAGACTATTTTGAGAGCTATTTTTGACAAATTAAATTTTAATATATTGGTATAAAAACCGTTATTATATGATTATAAGGTCCCTTTCTGTTTTAATAGAACAGATAAATACAAAAACAATATTTTTAAATGAAATAGTATCACTTTACATTCCTAAATATGAAAAACTAACGTTATTAACAAAAATAAATTATTTACAAATTTAATATGCATACTTTTGTTCTTAAAAAGTTTACAATTTCAAAAATATTTATGTTTTCATATATAATTAAAAGTATAAGGTATTTTTTAATTTATTAATATTATATAAATATATGTAAGTATATATAATATTCACGTATTTTTTCACATGTACACATATATTTATGTAACTCACTAAATATATACATACATATGTTGATTTAATAATTTAATTTCGAATTGTCTCTGAACCCAAAAACTAAAACTCAAGACATGTTTCAAGACCTGCCCTAAGCAAATATTATTATTAGGCAATGGGCTGGATATTATTCATTAGCTTGCAATTTTATATACTGGATATGTATCATATGCTTGATGAAAATTTGCAAAACGATAGTCTTAACATATTCAGGAAATAAATTTCATTCACCTTCCCCATCCTACAGCATATAACAACATAATTTCACGAAGATCTTGGAGTTTCTTCATCTTTCAACATCTGATAAATTTCTCAGAGAAAAGGGTACCCTAGTCTTAAATATTCGTTTATACTTTTAACAAAAAATAAGTGCAGCGGAAGTACACGTCAATCTTTCGAGTCCTTAGAGAATAATTGGAGAATCAACATTAATCTTCTTTGCTAAAAAAAAAAAAAAAAATAGGGCTTCTGCACACTGGAACATAACAATTGCAATCTTTTCTATGGAAAGTTGATCCAATTATAGTTCAAGAACTGTAAAATGAGAAAAATATCAAGCACACCATTAATCTTTAGGAACAGCTCTCAGAACTGCCCTCATCTGACATCTGCCACAATACAGTAAGAGCCCATTTACTCAGTGATATGGGATGAAATGATGGATGAAGAATAAGATTAAGATAATTTTGTATTTCTTAAATTGTATTTACTTCGTGAGATGGGATAAATGATAAAATTAGATCATTATATTGAATGTTTACTTTGATTGATGATAATATTGTGTTAAACTTTCAAAGATTAGAATAGCCTTAATTAAAAAAAATTGTTTATTATTTTATTTAATATAATATAAAGAAATTAATTTTATACAACATCCAACTATTTCTTCTTCTCAAATACCAAGAAATTATTTTTTCCCATTCCCACACAACATCCAACTATTTTTAGATTTGAAAAAAAGAAATGATAATTAGTTAAATATTTTTTATATAATTAATTAATAATTAACCTATTACTAATATAGTAAATTATTTCTGGAGTATGAGATATTATTGAATCAAATAAAAATAAGAAAATACTTATATATCAAAATTGCATTCCTTTTTCTTATCTTTTCCTTTCTTTTGTCTTTCCTTTTCTTTTTCCCATTCATTATATTTCTTTTATCCTTTTCTTCTTCCTCGTTAATCTCTCTGGTTTCTGCCTCTTTTTTCAAACAGAACATCGCCGCCCACCATCTCCCAGCAACGACATTCATAACCAACAAAATCATCAACACTCTATGCTGCCACAACCATGGTCTCATCTAAAAGCCCCACCCACTTCCATTTTTTATTTTTATTTTTATTTTTTGTTCTTTTTTGAGAAATCAGCGAGTCGGCCGCTTCAAGCGATTGATCGGCCATTTCACCGATCCAAGGCCAGTATAAACTTCTGAGCATTATAGACTGCAACTTTGGACCCTAGACCTTAGTTCTTGTTCCAATTCGACCATTCTAGCTGCTATTGCGAAGATTGGGTAAGGGAGTGTAACAAGAAGAGGTAATTTTTTTTTAAATTATGAGTATGTGAAAATTGTGTTGACTGAGAAGATGTTGGAAATATTACTTGTTTGCTCGTCGAAATTGTATGTCCGCTAGCCCTACTCCATTTCTTCTTATACTAGGCTCCACAGGAAAATGAGGACATAACAGGAAATTTCTACAATCATCCCAAGAGCTGGAGTTTCAAGATTTTTCCATCCCACCTAAATGGCCGAATGCTATATCCAGAAAATTGTGTCTACAGTAGCGGGCTTTGGCTCAACTGACGGGCTTTCATCTTTAAATGTAAACATCTGATCAAGTGGGCCCTAAGAATACAAGCACTATACTAGAAACCAAGGCCAGAAACTCAACTGATATCCAATGTTGCAGTGGTAATGAGAGCCTTCTTTTGAACTAGAAATTATCAACATGAAATAAGAGTTCAAAACGTGCGAAGGGATTCAATGTATGCAAAAGCATGATACGGGCATTCCTCAAGTTCACAAATCTCTTCAAAAGTGTTGCACTCGAGATTGAATCGTAAAACCTTACTTGAGATCTGCATAACCAAGAACGGACTTTCCTACTGATCCCGAATTAGAAAAAATATGGTCAAGGCATAGGAAATCCTGCCTGTCAAGATATCAACACAAGCCATCTCACGGAAAGCAGCAGCAACTGCTGTGAGATCAACTTGGTACCTCATAGACCAATCTGAGCGTTCCCTCTTCATCTCACGAACAATCAATTGAACTCCTTTGTCATAGCTTACAATGAGATACAAATGATCACACGACTCCCCAAAATAACTAACTCCGCTTTCCTCATGGCCATCTGGCACGGCAGGCATCGGTATCTTTCCAAGCCTTTCTTGATCAATATTGAAGAACAAAACCTCACGATCCATATAACTGATCCAGTGAACCGAACCATTCCAGTACACCCCACGACCAAAATTGACCTCAGCCCTGAAAGGTTCACCCGACACTCTCCACTCACCAGATTCAGTTGAATATATCTCAACTTGACAAAGGTCAGGGGCAAACTCTGATCCTCGGACACAGACAACCTTGTAAGTGGGGGACTTGGCAGGATCAAAAGCCAAGGTTACTCCATGCACAAACCTTGGAAGTCCATTGTCAACACCTGGTCTCGGAAGTTCGGTGAAACAGTTCATAGTTGGATTGTATATGTAGCACTTTCGTATAGGAGACATGTAACGCTAACAATCAAGATCAAAAAACCCAGGGCTGCAACAGAGAAGCAATCCATTACAAGAGTATTGAATCCAAAATGGATGAGGGTCCTCCAGAAAACTGAGTTCTTTAAATGGCGGGCAGGTTGGATTTTGAGCATTTAAATGTATGTACTCATATGCAGAACCCTTGGGGGCAGGATAAAACATTCCAATTGCAAGCTTCCTTCGGGTATCATAATGAATAGAAAAACAAGGGCTAGTGATCAGAGACTTCAATTTCTTGGACACTGACTTGAAGCGCACGAGTGATATCACGGGCAAGCGTAACAAGATTTGAAGCAAAAGGTCATCTGTTGAGCCAATGACCTCGGATGATTGTTATTTTCAGAGCAAGCGCAGCGAGAGAAAGAAAACTCCATTTCGCAATTTTAGAAGGAAGAAAACCTGTTATTGATTTTTTGGGGTGCGAGCAGAAAGAATGAAAATATACAAATGCTTGACAGCTGGTCCCATTATTTATAACGAAGACTGACTAATTAATCTGCTGGCTAATTGAGCAACTAACTAACACGACTGGACCTCATCGCGGTCAAAATAGTGATAATTGCCATCTTTGAGTTATGCTGTTGTATGAATATCTATGTTCTATATTCAATTCTATTATTTGATGTGTGTGCAGACATACTCACTTGCTGAGCGTTATTGGTTTATGAAGAGACTAGATATGACCTCCTATATGAGATCTTTACACCGCATAACAAACCACAACGACCTGTCACTCGCCTGTGGAAGCCCGAGAGATATGACAATCTATTATTGGGTCGGCAGGAATGCCCTATCATGGTATGAGATTCAAATGTATCACGTAGTTCTTTGTGCTTGCAGAGGTTTTCTAG
This sequence comes from Jacaranda mimosifolia, assembly GCA_018894105.1. Lineage (NCBI taxonomy): Eukaryota > Viridiplantae > Streptophyta > Magnoliopsida > Lamiales > Bignoniaceae > Jacaranda > Jacaranda mimosifolia. The sequence goes on along the minus strand of CM032125.1, from coordinate 28,633,141 downwards.
GCCCGATATCCCACATTCTCATTCTACTCAAGTTAGAGCATACATGCCCATTGGCTCAGACGGCAGCATCGATAGGGGTTCGGGAGTTAGCCCCCTCACGTCATGGTCTGATGTTGTTCGATGTATTGGCACCAGACTATCAAAATGTTGTGGCTTGTCTCACACGAGCCAAGTTAGTACAAGTCGGACACCGGACCGACCACCTATATCATCTAGATTTTATTTTATTCTCCTTGTAAAATTATGTCCCGTAGTGATTGTACCCTAATTGAGTTTATGTACTAAAAGCTTGTTAATTATCATTGGTAACGTGTATTGTACTTGATGAGTAGACATATCGTGTTTGCTATTAAATATATTTATATATCTTTACTTGGATCTCAATATTAACAGTATAATCATAGACTATGCTAGGATTATCCAATAGGACACCACTGACACATAATGTGCCTGTGTGTGGTATATTTCATGATCCCCACTGGAGGGCTCAGGAAGAGGCTATCCTAATCACTTACTTGATGAATGTTGTGACCTCCGTGACATCTCTCATGGGAAGGTCCTTATAGATGAGTGCTCACACATTACACGCTGGCTGTCTAGGACGTTCAGGAAGAAGAGGATAGTTGACGAAGTTAAGATGAAGATTTAGCAGCTACATGGCCGCTACAATGCTTTTCTAGAGTACATGACTATTCTTAGGGCATAGTACAATGATGGGCGCATGTTGGAAATGTAAGTTAAATTTACCATTCTTTTTATTTCAAATATAAATATATATATATATATACACATCTCACATCACACATTGGAAATTCTAATAGACCTCATTTAGGAGACTATTAGACAGAGCTATTTTCGTGTATTTGGAGAGCCTCTATACATCCCGCTACGCTATATTTTTAGCGACAGACATGCAACTGACCTATCTGATGGTAGGACAATAGGAGATGCATCAGCACCCCCCACTGGTACCTAAGACCCATATGAGGTTTGACTATTGATAACAGACATGATGGTTCCTCCTCTTCCTGCTCCCCCAAATCATGATGTTCGATTTATGTGTTATGTACTATTGACAGACATCGATGCTTGTTGTTCGAAAGTCTCATCTTTCACTTACTGTTAGGATATGGATGGATGGTAGGCCTAAAACTTTCATATGATCATAGGTTTCGTACTTGTTGGTCCATGTATCGTAGTTTGGGAGTGCATTTTCAGTTTCTTTATGCATAATTGCTTATTGTTATGCTTTATATTTTATCGATTTGTATGTTAGTGTTGATATTCTTATATCATAATTTTTAATTTTTGAGCACGTGCCTTGAAGGTGATTTTTGTGATTATTTTTATGTGTTTTTTTTTTAACATGGTTGCTTTATTGTACAAATACTCCTTTTTTATTCCAACCAACTCAAACGTATTTAATAATAATAATAATAATAATAATAATAATAATAATAATAATAAAGGAAAAAATGTAACAAACAAACAAATCAATAAAATATTATAATACAACCCACTTAATCATTGAATCAATCATTACAAACTTAAAACACAATCAAATTCATTCATTACATATATATATACGTATATATCCAACATATTTTATCATTATCCTTACAATTAAAAAAAAACATTAAAATCCATTTTCACCCCCAAGCGCCAACACAAAAACATTAATATGACTTATATGGTATAAAATGTCTCCCACAAAACATAACCAAACGTATCAAAACTCTCCAAATTCATTTTTTAATTATTCCTCAAAACATAACCAAACATTAATAACATTCCCCAACACAAACTACACATTCTCTAATAATTCTTTCAACATTCATTTTCCCAAAACACACAACAAACTCATAATAAAATCAAAAGAAAAAACATAACCAAACATTCTCTTAGTAATCATAAAAGGGAGTTCATTACTATCTGAAGAGTACAAATAAAGAGTTCAAGAACCAAATGATAGTACCAACATAAGACTTCCCTTCTACTATATAATATTGACTACTTTGGCATTGTCCAATGCTAAAAGACAAACCAAAAATAAACAATAACACCATAACATCTAAGGTATAGACTTCCACACAAAGCAGTTCAGGTCTTTAATTTCAATGATTTTCGGGCCATGGGAAACTTACAGCAAAGCACCTAGATAAACTAAGCAATAGCTATTGAGACAGCCACATGAACCTTCTATTGTCCAAGCAAGCCAACCTCAGTGAGTGATGGTCTTTGTTCTTCTCCTTTTTGCACCTAAACTACAATAATTATCTTCACCCATATGGAATTCATAAGGTTCAGTGATAGCAATAATGTGAAGTACAGAAATTATCATCATAAAGCAAGCATCAAACACAAGCAAGGGATTTAATGTATTCAAAAGCAAATGGTGCACCAAGTATGTTCCGATAAGTATCCATAATGTATTTCAACTTATAAATCTCTTCATAAGTGCCTCCCTCAAGCTTGAATTTTATGACTTCATTAGCAATCTTCAAAACCAAGAATGAATCTTCCACCTTCTCACCACAAATGAGTGAGAATACATTTACGTCATAGGCCGTGTTGTTAGTACGATCAAGAGTGATAATCATAGGATAGGCAGTAACAGCAAATGACAGATCAACTTGGTACTTCACAAACCACTCTAAATAGTCCCTTTTCATCTCATAAACATTGAGATAGAGTTTGCCTGTAACTATTGTAGGATAACTTTCAATCAAATGTAAATGATCACGAGATTCCCCAAAGTATTTAACTTTCCTCTTCCCCTTCCTAATCTTTCACACTGTAGGAATCAACACCCCTCCAAGCTTTTCTTAATCAACATTGAAATACAAAAGCTCACTAATCCTAAAATTAATCCAATGAATTGCACCATTCCAGTAAACCCCATAATTAAAATTGACCCCAGTATGAAAAAGTTCACCAAATACACTCCATATACCGGGTTCAGATGAGTATATTTTAATTTGAAAATGATCACGCGCATTAGAGAACTCCTCTGATTCTTGAACACAAACAACTTTGTAAGAGGGGACTTGGCACGATCAAAAGCTAAGTTTACTCCATATACTAACATTCCATTCACAATAGTTTGCATGGGAATTGTGGTGAACTAGCGTGTAGTAGGATTATATATATAGCACTTGTTTACAAAACACCTATTAGCCCTAATATTAAAATTCCTATTGCTACAACAAACAAGTAATCCATTAGAAGACTGTTGAATCCAAAAATTATCAGCCTTCTTCTTCGAGAAAATGAGTTCTCTAAATGGTGTGTTGATTGGATTTTTGAAATATAAATGGATGTGCTTAAACTTATAATGCCATGAGCATGATCTCTTTTTGACAGGATCCTATCTTAACTTTGAGACAAGATTGAGCAATCCCACCATAGGGTTGGGATCTGGATTGCGCAGAAGAGAAAAATGTCAGCTGGTGATTAAAGATTCCCAATGCTTGGACATGAACTTAAAGCGCATCAATGATTTGACATAGAAGCCCAAAAGGATTTAGATCAAGAGGTCATCCATTGAACCCACAATCTTTGCCGATATTGCTGGCCTGATTTCTCTGGGATTCTCTGTCGTAATCCTTCAAGCAATTTGCAGTATAAATAGAAAACTAGAGCACTAGGAAACTAGGGAGAAAAAAGAAGGGACGGTGGTCAAATCAGCAACCATATTTTACCTCAAAAGAAGAGTTTTGAACATATTGCAAGCAATATTTTAAATGCCACAACTATCAAGCGTAGCCGACTGTGAATCTGATCTTCCCTTCTCTTCTCATAAATCAGAGTAGAATAAAGAATGAGGAATTTCTAAAGCAATAGACACCCAATGTTGAACAATTGAAATCAAGAGAAAGCTATAAATATAGTGGTTAACGTTTAATTTAACCAACATAAAACTGAGAAAGCTATTTGGCTAGTGATTGAGACCCCCATATCAATCTTACTTTTGAGTAGAGTAAATCAGAGAAAATTCAAGCCCCAAAATAGGTTTAAAACGATTTTGGCTATATCCAGTAAGCTACCAAACAACGACTTACCCAAATCATTTCAAATTTAGAATAAATTCCTTACCAAATATGTTGATGCTTGCAAACTATAGAGGTTTCAACTGCAGATGCAAATGTCATGTATAATGAGATGCCACCAATCCTAATTACAGCACTCATGGCTACGAGTCTTAATCCCAAACCCCTACAAACTGATCATTTCTTTATATGTTTTACGGTGTTTTTCTCTATGATTTGATAGAGAAAATCAGGATCCTGGATGTTCTATATGGTTGGGTAGGTTACAAGAGAAATGAGAGAGAAAGAGAGAGGTCAAAAAAGGATTTTTGAGAGAAAGACGGGTGAGAATGAGATTTATCTTTATATGGCTAAGTAGAGTTGTCGACCATCGCTCTTCTTTATATATAATGTCAAATAGATAATTACATTAATTACCTTAACACTATTAACGAAAAATTCAAGAATCTCAACCTTAGGTTGAAATGATAATTTGTTGAGTGACGTGAGTCTAGGCAAATCTATGACCAAGATTCTAATAATTTGGTAACAAGTCAGATAGGCTGTCAACTATATTCAACATGTATCTTGCCCATAGGAAGACTTCATACCTTAGCATAATCCAAAGATACATTAAACCCCCAAAAGAAGAAAAAAAATACAAAGCACACTTTCAGACTTTATTCCAATGATACATGGTACAACTATGAACACATGATACAACATTAAGGTATATTTGTAATATTTTTATGACATGCTTCCAATGTCCAAGCTCATAAAAAATGCTCAATCATGAGTTAATTATGCTCCAAACCAAACAACTTTGCAGCAAGAGTGAATCTGAAAGATCAAAAGCAAGATGTACTGCTCATAATCCTTGTTACATGTCCAATAGATTAAACAAGCTAACAATTTCATTGCACAATGTAAATGTTTGTACCTAATAAACCAGAAGGAGAGTGAAGTTTTTTGCAGCAGTGTCATTTATCTGACTTTTTTGGTGATGAGAAAAACATGAGCAAGATCATAGAAAATTAATAGCTCACTGGGTACAAGAAAAAGGCAAGACAAGATTGGAGGGCAAACAAAACAAAGTTTTTTTATGTCTCTATATTAGAGGACAAGTAGATAAATGTTGGATTTGCATCATATCTTTTGCATCTATCACAAAGCATTGTCAAGCACAATCTTCGATCCAAAATAGATCCTGCCAAACATTCACATGCAGCAATAGAAGATACAGGGAAAAAAAATTTTAAAATATTGTTAAGATCGAAGACCTTTAGAAAATGGTGAAAAATATAGCAAGCTCCATGAGCCCCCAAGCAGCAAATTTGAACTTATAATTGTTAAGTGATTTCTAAGTTTTTTGACATCAGCAACTATTACTTTTTTTTTTTTTTCCCATCCACACAAACATCATAAAGTGCCCTCTGTATTTTTCATTTTTGGTGAATTGAAATAATTTCATCATTTCCTACTGCAGATAGGAATTGAAATAGCTATTTAATGTGATTTTCATATTGATATTATACCTGGATTATCCTTTGCTTGAAAAGCCAATGAAATGATTTAGCGACACCAGGTATCTAACATTTATAACTATTTTAATTTCCTTATTTTGAAGTTTGTATTGTCTTCCTCCCATAATTTGAATCAAGCAGCACAAGCTCTAAGGTAGACCCTTTCCGGCATAAAACAATTACAAAACAAACAATGCATATGAAAAAAAGAGCACACTGGAACCAAACAATAAGTGCTACAACAACAATTGGGCTTCTAATGTCCATACTACCGGTAAAGTGTAGACCCTATTGTAATGGATTTTAATAAGTTCAAATAGAAGAAATTAAGAAAAGAAAAGCTTCAGCAGCAACTAGAGCTTTTCTATAACTTGAGTAGATTTAATGAGGTTCAGTGATTACAAGAGTCAGAACTATGCAATTATCAAAGTAAAGCAAGTATCAAGCACAAGCAAAGCAACCAGCATGTAGAAATGCAGATGTTACATTAACTCAACTCTACACCAGATTCAAGCACATCCCAAAATCATAAATCTCTTCAAAAGTTTCACGATCAACATTAAGTCATATGACCTTAACAGAAACCCGAAAAACCAAGAACTTTGCTCCTCGACCAAAGTTTGAAAATACCAGAGAAAACATACCTATTTATCAACGCATGCAGTGGCAATGACCATGATATCATCTCAGTATTCCAAAATCACTCTAGGCGAACTCCTTCATCTCATAAACCTTGAAATATATTTAGTTGTCATAACTTTCAATGAGATGCAAATGATAGCAAGACTCCCAAAATAACCAGCTTTCCTTCTCTCATGACCATCTAGCTCAGCAGGCATTTGTGCCCCTCCAAGCCTTTCTAGATAAACATTGAGAACCGAAAACCTCACCAGTTAGAAAACTGATCCAATCAACTGCACCATTGCAAATCTATCCCATAAATAAAATTAATAGTAGCAGTAAAAAGCTCGCAAAACATGCTCGACTTGCCAAATTCTACATAGAATATCTCAAATTGAAATTTTTCACTGCAAACTCTGTCCTTCAAACACAAAATGACTTTGTGTACTGAGACTTGAATAAAGAAAAGACAAGTCTTTCACTTAATGCACAAGCCTTAGAACCCCCCCACTCACAGCACATGCTCCGGGTTTGAGGAAAATCATTTACATCTTACTATATATGTAGCACTTGCCTATCGTGGAGACCTAATATGCCTATAATACACAAAGCTACAACAAACAAGTAGTCCATCAAAAACCCAAAGGACTCCCTCGGGGAAATGATTTCTCTAGAATAGGTTTATGGTCTGGATTGCGTTGAATACAGAAACTCTGAATTCCACAGTTTCAACATTGTTTATCATCCTCAAAGATTTGCGGCATTAGCTATCAGCCAAGGAAGTCATGACAATCGGGGGTGCAAGACATGATTAAAGAAGAAAGCTACAAGAAAAGTGCACCTTTAGTTCAGGAGCATATCTGTTAGAATTTTAGCACCTAAATAATTTGTTTCGTTGAGGAAATATTTTAGTGCAAAGATTAATAAATTATTGAATGAGTAAATTGAGTTAAAGAAGTGAACTATGAGTTAAAATTATATTAAGACATGAGAGTGGGTGGATAGAGTATAATAATAATCCAATAATAATAATAATAATAATTCTATATAATTATTATTAAGATTATTTTAAATTTCGGATATTGAGACTGAAATTAATTCATCCAACGGTCATGTCTAATTTCTTAGAAAGTTGCAACCCATATCTTTTGAAATTTAAAATAAAGGTCACAACCTTTATTTAGTTTGACAAAGTTGGGGACATGTCTTATAAGAATAGGCACTTAAATCCTATAAATATAGGTGTTGTCTAGTGTCATTTCATAAGAAAAATACACAAGCATTTTAGCACTCTAGACATTCACTCTCACTTATATACGTATACATTTTTCATTAAGCACAAGAGGTTCAAGTTAGTTCGATTTGGAGGTTCAACCAATAGGAGTGCCGCCTTTGGTTGTTTGGAGTCGTTGTATCTTGGGAGGTTGTTCGTCAGTAGTCCTCAGGCACCGGTGGGAGGCGAATAAAACCTTAAGGAAGCTGTGCTCGTGTAGGCCTCGACTCGCTATTTGTTTAATCCTTAGTTTATTGCTTCCGGTTTGAATTCTTGACTAATTCTTTACTTGTTTTTGGTGGTTTCAATTATTTCTCCTATACTTAGTTTTGTGCTAATTGTTTAGTGTTAAATTTATGCTACTACTTTGTATAATAAATTTTTATGTACAAAAATTATACCAACAATCTTAACGTTTTATGTCCTCTCTGTGTATAAAATTCAGTAGCATATTAGTCTATGTATCTATGTTGTGTATTCACGTTGGATAAATTTTCTTTGAGACTACGGTTTATTTGTTAGAGTCTACATAGCAAGTTGCTGTTTGAATTAATATGCTTCAAAACTTATATATTTAATACTTGTTTAAGTAAGTTTTATATGGTGTTAAATGCTTTCCGTCTTATGTAATTAGATTATATATCAACATAGACCGATTGTTTTTCTTTTCAATTTTAAAGTCAATATATACATATATGGTCAAAATCTATGCTAAGTCTACTTTGGTTAGGTTCTGCTCAAAGGGTGCAAACTGCATGCTTTTGTTAAATTTTCCACAAATTGCGTGCCGGATGTTTTGAATTTCGTGTAACTTATTAGTGCACATACTCCATCAAATTTGGTTGTTCTATTTTGATTATAAACATAACAGTTCGTTTGCTTCATTTAGTCAGAACTTTTATGTTTAATATATTATATATCTATTTTGGACAATTAGATTTTCCTTTGCTGTCAGCTTTGATTATATGCACTAAGCCCTTATGTTGTATTTATCATACATGTTCTGTTTCTGTCTAGATACTAAATTCTGAAAAGATTAGATATTATATAGAAACACACGCATATATACATATTTAGCCTTTGTTTCCTTATTCTCGTTAATAATTATCTAGCTTGAAAAAATTGATATTGTTTGTAGAAATTTGCAATGGCTACAAACACTAATGGGTCAAGTGTTCCTAATGAGTCCAACGTGATGGGCGTTGGTAGTGGAGAGCCAAATGCTCCTATTGCGTCGCCTCCGGCAGCCACTGTTCCTACTGCTGTTGTAGTTGGACAAGGGAGAAACCAGAAAAATTCAACGGGAAAGATTTCAAGAGATGGCAACAAAAAATGCTATTTTATCTCACCACTTTGAACCTTGCAAGGTTCATACAGGAAGAACGCCTTGCATCTGGGGAAAATTCGGATATGCAGACTGTAGCGGCTATTGATGCATGGAATCATGGAGATTTTTTATGCAAAAACTATGTACTTAATGGGCTAGATAATGCACTGTACAATGTTTATAGTCCTATTGCTACGGCTAAGGAACTTTGGGAATCACTAGAGAAAAAATACAAGACGGAAGATGTCGGCACGAAGAAATTCGTTGTTGGTAAATTCCTTGAATTTTTAATGATTGATTCCAAGTCTGTAATGTCATAGGTGAACGAGTATCAAATGATACTACATGAGTTGGCTGTCGAAGGAATGGCACTTGGAGAGGCGTTCCAAGTAGCATCCTTGATTGAGAAGTTGCCCTCGGGTTGGAAAGACTTCAAAAATTACTTCAAGCACAAGCACGAGGAAATGAACCTTGAGGACTTGATTTTGAGGCTAAGAATAGAAGAAGACAACTGACTTCCCAAAAAGAGAGGTGGTGGCAATGCTTTTGAGAGCAAAGCAAATGTGGTGGAGCAAGGGCCATCAAACAAGCGAAAACAAGACTCGCTCGGCCAACTAGGTGAGAAAAAGAAAAAGAAGTTTTAAGGCAACTGCTATGTTTGTGGCAAAGCAGGGCATAAGGCCAAAGACTACCGAAACAGTCAACAAGGAGGGACTCCTAAAAAAGGCGGGTCTTCAAAGAAGAGAAAGACCACCCATGCCAATACTACAGAAGTGGATAATCTGTCAGATGGTGTTAGTGACTTGCACCTATCAGCCGTGGCTTCTAAGGTGAATCTCACTGAAAATCCTAAGCAGTGGTAAGTGGACAATGGGGCTACTCGACACGTTTGCTCAGATAGAAGCATGTTTTCAACATATGAGAATACAAAGGATGAGAATTTGTTTATGGGAAACTCATCAACTTCCAAAGTACACGAAATTGGAAAAGTGGTGCTCAAAATGACCTCTGGGAAGGAGCTGACTCTCAACAACATGCTTCATGTGCCAAACATAAGGAGAAATTTAGTGTCAGGTTCTATGCTTAGAAAAAATGGATTTATGCGAGTTTTTGAATCCGACAAATTTGTACTTACTAAAAGTGGTGTGTATGTCGAAAAAGGTTATTTGTGTGATGGTCTTTTTAAAATGAATGTAATGACCATCATACCCAAAAATGTACCAAAAGTTGTTATTAATGGAAATAAAGTAACTTCGGCTTACTTGTTGGAGTCTCTAGATTTATGGCATCATAGACTAGGGCATGTAAATTTTGGTACTTTAAGTAAACTAGCTAAAAGTGGAATTTTACCTAAGTTGGATTTACACAAAAACTAAGTGTGAAGTTTGCGTTGAGGCAAAAATGACGAAAACTCCTTTTAAGGCAATTGAAAGAAGTACTGAACCATTAAGTTTAATTCACATAGACATATGACTTAAAAATGGTGCAATCAAAAGGTGGAAAAAAATATTTTATAACCTTTATAGATGATTGCACAAGATATTGTCATGTTTATCTACTTTCTGGCAAAGATGAAGCTATTGAAGTATTTAAACATTACAAGAATGAGGTTGAGAATCAACTTGGAAAGAAAATAAAAATACTCAGAAGTGATAGAGGTGGTGAATATGTTCATCCATTTGAAGAGTTTTGTGCTTAACATGGAATAATTCATGAAGTAACAGCACCTTATGCACCACAGTCAAATGGTATTGTTGAGCGCAAAAATCGAACTTTAAAAGAAATGATGAATGCATTATTAATTAATGCAGGGGAACCTCAAAACATGTGGGGAGAGGCAGTGTTGACTGCAAATCATTTACTTAATAAGATACCCCACAAGAAATTACAAAAAACACCATATGAGGCATGGAAAGGACACCCACCATCTTATCAATATCTTCGAGTGTGGGGGTGTCTAGCTAAAGTGGGAGTACCACCTCCTAAAATGGTTAAAATAGGACCAAAGACAGTTGATGGGATCTTTATTGGTTACGCACAACATAGTGTCGCCTATCGATTCCTTGTATATAGATCTGATATTAACGACATTCAAGTTAATATGATAATCGAGTTAAGGAACGCAAACTTCTTTGAAGAGATATTTCCTTGGAAAAAGGAAGAAGAACGAGTAATATTCAAAAGACCTCGAGAAGTTCAAGAGTCAAGTAAAGAGGACATTGAGTCAAGACGTAGCAAAAGAGCTAGAACGGCTAAATCCTTTGGACCCGGCTTCTTAACTTACATATTAGAAAGTGAACCATGGATATTTACAGAAGCTATGACAACTCCTGAAGCTCCTTTGTGGAAGGAAGCGGTAAATAGTGAAATAGAGTCCATCATGCATAATCATACTTGGGAAGGAAGCGGTAAATAGTGAAATATGGTGTAAATGGATTTTCAAGAGGGAAATGAAAGATGATGGTACAATCGATAAATACAAGGCGAGACTAGTAGTCAAAGGGTACCGACAAAAAGGTCTTGACTATTTTGATACATACTCGCCAGTAACTAGAATAACTTCTATTCGATTATTAATTGCCTTTGCTGCTATTAATAATCTCGAGATACATCAATTGGATGTAAAGACAGCGTTTTTAAATGGTGACCTCGATGAGAAAATTTATATGGAACAACCTGAAGGGTTTGTGGTTCCAGGCCAAGAGAAGAAGGTGTGTAAATTAATTAAATCGTTATATGATTTAAAACAAGCACCTAAACAATGACATCTTAAATTTGATCATGTGATGATAGCCAATGGCTTCAAGATTAACGAGTGTGACAAGTGTGTGTATATTAGAGGTACACCAACTAAATATATCATTGTATGTTTATATGTAGATGATATGTTAATCATGGGAAACAACAGTGACATAATCAAAGAGACAAAGAAATTGCTAAGTCGTAATTTCGATATGAAAGATATGGGTCTTGCCGATGTCATACTCGGAATCAAATTTATAAGAACACCAGGCGGGATAGCATTAACACAATCTCACTATATTGAGAAAGTGCTACAAAAATTCCTAGATCCTACTAGTAGTCCGGTGAAAACACCAATAGATGCAAACCAACAACTCACCAAAAATAAAGGTGAAGGAAAAGCTCAAGTGGAATATGCACGCATAATTGGAAGTTTCATGTATATAATGAACTGTACGAGGCCAGATATTGCATATGCAATTGGTAAGCTAAGTAGATATACAAGCAACCCTGGACAAGAGCATTGGAATGCTATTGTCAGAGTACTAAAGTACTTAAAACACGCCACAAAGTATGGGTTGCATTATACAAAATATCCAGCTGTAATTGAGGGATACAGTGATGCCAATTGGATATCTGACTCAAACGAGTACAAGTCCACGAATGGATATGTGTTCACTTTAGGTGGAGCTGCCATATCGTGGAAATCCTTGAAGCAAACTTGCATAGCGAGATCAACGATGGAATCGGAGTTCATCGCATTGGATAAAGCAAGCGAGGAAGCAGAATGGTTACGCCAATTTTTGGAAGATATTCCAACTTAGACGAAACCTGTGCCGGCAATTTGCATCTACTGTGATAGTCAATTTGCCATTGGAAGGGCACAAAGTAGTATGTACAATGGTAAGTCTCGACATATACGGAGGAGACATAACACTGTTAGACAACTGCTCTTTAGTGGAGTTATCTCAATTGACTATGTGAAGTCTAAAGATAACCTTGCGGATCAGCTAACTAAAGGTGTAAATAGAGAGCAAGTAAATAAATCATCGGAGGGAATGGGACTTATGCCTTTAAATAACTAAGTCACCATAACGGGAACCCTACCTATGTGATTGGAGATCCTATGAAGTAGGTTCAAAGGGAAAAACAAGTTATGCAACTGTGACTCGATGTGGAAGCACTGTGGGGGGCCACAACCCTCTAGCCTATTCCATTGATGAGCAGACAGTGCACCCTGCAAAAGTTCTAGGTTAAGCATTGCTTTTAATGGCTCTCATATCTCGATATTTTGAGTGGGGTGCAGCAGGAACCTCTTAATGAGAAGTCACCTATATGAGTAGGGATTGGGCCGATCATATGAGAATTTTTAAGGCTAAATTCTCAAAGTAGTACTCATGAATACCAAGAATTGTTTAGTGCTGAAATGAACACAACAGTTAAACCATAAAACTGACTATTGAGTGGTGTTGTGTGCAGTACTATTGTCTTGGTGTACGCCGAAGCTGAACAGTTCAAGACATCATGTTCACTGTTTGACAAGTACATCCAATAGTGCTCACTAAGGAAGGTTCAAAGCCAAAAGCTACCTCTCCCGGTGCAATATCAATTGAGCTGAACCTCTGTCATGCAATTGCATTCATGAGCATATCTATCAGACTATTTGCTCATTTTTGTGGGGGATTGTTAGAATTTTAGCACCTAAATAATTTATCTCGTTGAGGAGATATTTTAGTGCAAAAATTAATAAATTATTGAATGAGTAAATTGAGTTAAAGAAGTTAGCTATGAGCTAAAATTATATTAAGACATGGGAGTGGGTGGATAGTGTATAATAATAATAATAATAATAATAATAATAATAATAATATAATTATTATTATTATTATTATTATTTTAAATTTCGGATATTGAGACTGAAATTAATTCATCGAACGATCATGTCTAATTTCTTAGAAAGTTGCAACCCATGTCTTTTGAAATTTAAAATAAAGGTCACAACCTTTATTTAGTTTGACAGAGTTAGGGACATGTCTTATAAGAATAGGCACTTAAATCCTATAAATATAGGTGTTGTCTAGTGTCATTTCATAAAAAAAATACACAAGCATTCTAGCACTCTAGGTATTCACTCTCACTTATATACATACACATTTTTCATTAAGCACAAGAGGTTCAAGTTAGTTCGGTTTGGAGGTTCAACCAATAGGAGTGCCGCCTTTGGTTGTTTGGAGTCGTTGTATCTTGGGAGGTTGTTCGTCAGCAGTACTTGGGCACCGGTGGGAGGCAAATAAAACCTCAAGGAAGCTGTACTCATGCAGGCCTCAACTCGCTATTTGTTTAATCCTCAGTTTATTGCTTCCGGTTTGAATTCTTGACTAATTCTTTACTTGTTTTTGGTGGTTTCAATTATTTCTCCTATACTTAGTTTTGTGCTAATTGTTTAGTGTTAAATTTATGCTACTACTTTATATAATAAATTTTTGTGTACAAAAATTATACCAACAATATCATCAAACGTATTGCGTGCGAAGTGGCTTTACTAAATCAACCTTTTCTTCTCGTATGAGAACCATCAAGAGAATCCAACCAGCAAAAGGAAAGTATCAATTTTACCGACTCAGCCGCCGTAACGTAAAAGTATTTTCCACCTAAGTTTCGTGGGCGTATTTAATTATTGGGTATTATTATTTGCACTCCAAAATTTATTATTTGCCCTTTATCTAAATTTTTGTATTAAGTTATTAATCAAAAGATTAACTTATTTTTCAAATACATTTATATTAATTTGTAAGACAAATATACCTTTTTATATAATAATTATCACTTTCAACTTTGTTACTTATGAAAACATTGCACCTCAACTTGTCTAACTTAATGTGAAATAACAATAGACCTAGCAAATGGGTATCCATGGATAACCCCATAATGGATAGTAAAGGGTTGGGTGAATTTACTCATATGTAAAATTATCCATTTTTTATTAAATACAATATAGTGAACTCTAGGTAATGGGTTACCCACATGTACTAGTATTTTATTTATTTATTTATTTACTTGATGGTAAATTAATATGTATTTTTAAATTTACATAATATTATTCAAATATTACCTAAATAAAACTAATAAAAGAGGCTATAAGTTTTAAATATTACATTGAAGAAGTACTTAAAATATGTAAAGCATTTTAGTTGAAAAGTACAACTTAAGCGTTTAAGTATCTATTGATTTTAATTTATATTACATTTTGAAGTTCAAATTTAAATCTTATTATATGTCAAAAGTTTTTTAAAATAAAAATTTAAATACAGCTTCAACATTGTTGTTATCATAAAAAAATATGTTATATCTTCCAAATTATTTGTGAGAATTAGAGAAAAAATTAATATATATATATAGTTATTCCTGAGTTAGGGTCAAAAAGTGGGAGGTAATTAGGCCCATTATCCATATTTTTTGAGTACCCAATGGTATGAGTGATTTTTTCTCAGATACTCATTTCTTCCTTTATTTCACTTTTTTCTATTAATATAATTTTACACAATAGTCTTTATGAAGTAAAACAAGACCCACCTTCGGGGTGTGAAAATATACTATTTCGTAATGACGCTATCATTTAAGTGAGATGATTGAATTTAAAAATAGAATAATTTATTCATTTTTATGTGCTCTATCAAGTTTAACATGGAATAGATCAAGAATATGAATGAATTAAGATTATATCTAATAAGACAATGAATTGTACGCTAAGAGCATAATTGTCCAACAATTTAAATTAAATAATATCTTAAAAATAAAAGAATATAATGGTTAATTCCTATAAATTAAAAATCAATTGAAGTGTCAATAACAAATTTAAGAGTGCAAATAACAACACCCTTAATTATTTTGTCGTCATCTTCTTCTTTTTTCCTCATTTGCCACTTTTTGCATTTTTTTTTTCTCTCAACATCTACATTATTTTCTCTCTTCACCAATTTTATTGGTTTGAAATTTTCCAATTTATTATTTTATATAATAAATTCAAATAAAGCATTTAATAATTAAAAAGTGTGTTCTCATACAAAAAATAAATAAATAAATAAATTATAATATTTTATATATTAAAATTTTAAATAAAACATCCAGCTTACACCATCACCTTATGCGTGCATATATCAATTGAACGAGACTATTTTTCTTAATTATTTATATATATACACACGTGTGTGTGTGTGTGTGTGTGTGTTTCAAGTGTTTGTTGAAAAATTTAAAGTGCCACCAAATCAATCAATTGCATAATTGAAGGTTTTATTTTTATTTAATACGCTTTATTAATTTTTGAAAATTTAAGAACATGTATTACCAAACACTAATAAAAAAGATATTGAGGTTGATACATATTTATCAACAAATAAGTAGCTAGTTATTTCTGAATTAAAAAATATATTTTTTATTTATTTCAAGATAATTAATAGGATCCACTCGTCTTCCATGTTTCAAGCAATAATCTACTTGATCAAAATAAAATTTTCAATTTTTAGTACAGTTTCATAATAAAATTATGTCTGAGTATTGATTGTACCTTTAGCATAATTTAAGAGTGAAGAAAACGTTATGCAGAAAAAATAACATTGCAAATAAGTTTAGTCCTACACAATTTATTTAAATAGAGACTTTTTCCCTCTTACATATTGCTGACCATATTATCTCGAATAGTTTTTGTGAAATGACACACAAATCAAGCCATCATGGGGAAAGCATGGCAACCATTCCAAGGTTAAATTGGTACTTCACAATCTACACTTGGTAGTCCTCAAAACATTGGAACAAAAAATTGTACAAATTATAGCTCATTACTTCTAAGTATCCCATCACAATTCAACAGACAGCAACATCGACACAATCATTTTAGACAGTAGCTCTCAATCAATACAAAAATAGCTAAAGCCATATGTTTGGGCAACATCAGAATCGGTAAACTTCTAAAGGCATTTCCAATATTCTAGGAAAACAAATTATTGAGATCCTCTTAGTCAGAAGACCAGAAATGCACTCTAATCATGGCAACTTGCAGTGTATTTGCAGAATAAATAATGATTACTCTATAATTATCGAATCCCATTTGCACTACTTTCTCACCGTATCAGCGCCTGTGTCCTCCAAAGATGTGAACAGGAAGTTCCCTGATAATATGGCTTCTTTATCTGCTCAGAATTACACACAAATTGTCACTTGGAAGTTTCTATTGGAATAGATTTCGGTTTTGAAAAGCTATAATGATTTTGGAAATGTAATAGAAAAAGCTTCAAGCAGCCGATGCTAAAATATAAAAGCCAAGAATATTTAGGCTTCTTAAAGTGAAAAAGAATATAGTGTTATTCAAATCACAAGTTGCTTTTAAATATACACATCTCCATATTTTGCTTATCCTGAATGCTATTGTTGATATCTCTCTGTTTTCAGTTAAGTTCAGTGGATGTCATCTGGGAACAACTCGTATTAATAACTTTTTGCTGCAGTGAGGTCTTTGCAGCCATTCAGTCTCGAAGTCTACTACTTTTTTGCAGGCAAGATCCTAGCAAGACTCTTGTGCTTCTAACAATATATGCATGTGTATTGTGTAAGAACTTTATCCTCACCTGTTAAAGACAGACAAGTCGCTTCCCGACGAATGTACCTTGTCATTGCCTAGAAATAACAAAGTAAAAATATGAGCAGGGTTGCAGTATAGGTCGATGTAATGAGATTCAATAACAGTACAGGTCAAATACAAGAAAAACAATACTGTGGTCGTCCAATTATTTAAAGAAAAAACAACTTTCATACTGCAAGTTATAGATGGAAAAGAGAGATCATTAGATGCCCAGATTACAGAAAAATAATTCATTTCACATTACCAAGTAAGAAGATGTTTGGCTGGCTTTGAAAAAAAAAAACAACATTTTATAAGATATTTTTGGAACTTATAATGTGTTAGATCTTATTTTAAAAATAAGCTCTTAAATTGTTTGAAGAAAATAAGATTTTGGAGCTACAAGGTGTTAGTAATCACAAATTTGTATTAAAGGGTTAAAATTAGAGGAGTTTATTAAAAGTTGGATAATAAATGAAAAACTCCTTGCCTTTTTTAAAAGAGTTTATAAGTTACTGAAAGATTTTACCAAGCATTTTTTGACATCTTATAACATCTCAAATTTCTTATAAGATATTTGGAGAATTATAAACTCAACCAACCACCCTCTAAATCTAAAGGAGCATCCTTATTTCAAAATGCATTCTTTAGGTAAGTTCTGTAATCCAACTTTATTTTTCTGGTCAACTACTAATTGACATTCAAAGAGGTAAAATTTGAGTAGAAGATAGTTACAGGAACATCATAGTACTGCTCCCGTACATTTGACAAAAGAAATATATAGGCAAATAATTTATTAAGCTGATCTATGCAGCATAAGGAGATATGTGAACTTGCCTGGACTGGAAGTAAGGCACCTTCATTTGGTTTTGACGTACCATCATCTGAGAACACATTCCTAAAGTGCAAACAAACAACAAAAGCATTAGAAACATCAAGATGACTAACATCATAGATAATATTTAACTATGACATGCTTAAACTTAAGCTTGGCCCTCCATCATTGTTGCCAAAATAAGTTGCAAAATTACTAATAACAAGTGATAATATATTTTCATCAGTAGTACCCCAGAGTAACTTTATTTATTGCATCATAATTAATAATGTAGTATCAAATTGATGGCTTAACTTCGCAAGCTACCGTGCTACTGATTATTTCTCCTGCAGTTCAAAAAGCTCCATTGAGAAGCTTTACATATGGGCAGGCAAGAAAGCATGCCAAAACCAACACTTAGTACACTTTCTAAAAATGCCATACCTCCAAATGACATTTTGTAAGTCCTCCTGTTTCCCAATGGCAGCATCATATGCAACAATATTTCCATAAAATATCTTCTCCAACTCTTTCATCCATTTAGTCAGCAGTAAATTTACCTGCAGTTTTAAAGAGAGAAGGAGAAGAGTAGAAC
Source organism: Jacaranda mimosifolia (assembly GCA_018894105.1). Classification (NCBI taxonomy): domain Eukaryota; kingdom Viridiplantae; phylum Streptophyta; class Magnoliopsida; order Lamiales; family Bignoniaceae; genus Jacaranda; species Jacaranda mimosifolia. The sequence continues at coordinate 28,614,604 of CM032125.1, read as the reverse complement.
TGTTTATAAACAACAGTACCACATAAGTAAAGTGAAAATAGATAATGTTCCAAATATATGTAAAGGCATTAGTTTTATCTTCGTTACTTAAACTCTTATTTTAATCTCATTAGCCAACTGTGTGCCTTCTATGAACCAGCAAAAATCTTTAAAAGATTGATTGCTTATCTCAGTGATCATATGTCGACTCCTTCAGACTTGCAAGATAAAATAGGGAAAGAATCAATAATGGAGAAGCTTTACAAGTGAAAAGGGTTTGGATAACTCACCCCAGCTTTAGACACTCTCAATTCCAGATCATGATTATATATCTCATATAAGTACTGCCCCAACTCAACACCTTCATTTCCCTCTTCCTTCAAACGACGTAGACAAAGCCACATATGGAGTACAAGCAAGGAAAATGTTGTTTTAAATGTTTTCTCCAAGCTAAACACTGCATGTCAAATGAGGCAACACTCGATTTAACATTACAATTTAACACTGAGACAGCAGAGCATATGCAGAGAACATCAGAATTTTGCTTGTTGGTTCATATATGCCAGTGATATTTTAGTCAGATCACAAACCCAAGATGCCAAACTGATCAGAAACTTTTGATAGCAAATATCAATTCCAACCATTCTCTATGATTAGTTCAATTTATCAATGGAATTTAACAATGCTAAAAACAGATACAGGGAACAGAATTAGATGGAAATGAATCCCATTTTACAACAAATCATTAAAAGGCCACAAAGGGAAACAAAACAGACCATCATATATTGCAGGTCTATCAACTTGATATATTACACGGCGGTAAATAACATTGGACCAACGAATAAACTGGCTTTGTTTGCTGTAGAATAGCATCAACTTCAGGATAAATCGTTTAATGCCCTCATAGTCTGGATCTTCAATTCTATTTGGCGAATCAGTAGCCAATGCCAATGAACATGGCTTGGACCAAAACATCTTGTTAAGATTCACCTACAGAATACGTTTCATTATGAACCAGACAAGGAAAAATCGAACAGCAAGAAGTTTTACAACAAGTCAACATGAGTCAACATGTAAATCAAATTTTTCATATGCTTATTACTTTCATTCAACACTATCCTACAACAGTCTATTATCCCACAAGCAGAAATGTGATAATAAATGGTCTGTGTTACAATTGTCATTAGACTAAAAAACAAGGATATATCGGACTGGTAAATTTAACAGTTATCCCATTGCCCTAATCTGATTGAACCACAAGATTCATTTCTGGGTCATTTCTAAACCAAAAATTGGTAAATCGCCCCCTCTCAGAAAATGAAAATAAAAAGAAGAATCCCAAAAAATTATTCACACGCATGCACAAAATGGGAGTAATTTTAATATGCCCAAACAAGTGATTGCTCCAAAGTCGAAAAAAGAAACAAACTTCAGACGAGCTGGATATCATTGGAATAACAATTAATCATTTTAGAGTTCACATACCTCTGGTTTATTACTGTCACATTTGACATTTGGCTCTGCAGCAGCCGCAACCTTAGCATAATTCCGAAACGGAAAAACAGATAAATCTCTCCGGACAAATTCAGTACTCCTCTGCAATTTGGTAGCCCAGTTTATATGGCTGAAAACTCTGCTCCACCTTGGCGACATTTTTCACATGAATTCCTGCTGGGGTAAAAAAAGGGAAAGAAAGCCCAACAGAATAGGAATTTGAAAAAACAACCCAAAAATCTGTGAGCTTTGAACTAAAAAGTGATATTAACACCATGAAAATATTGTGTACATCTTTGCGCGCGGTGGCAATTGATACCTTGAATTGAATTGCACGAAGATCGTAGGATAAAAGAAATGTGTTTTCCTTAATAATATTGTGAAGTGAATTGGGCTTTTGATGAATAGAATTAAACCCTACTGGTAAAACCCAAAAAGATCAATTTTGGACTTTTAGTAGATCACTTGTCTTTTCAGTCTTGCGAAAATTATGTTAATTGTTTTAATAATTCGAGCAATTTTTGTTCGATTCGAAGGGTGGTACTGCAACGCTAGAATTTTGCCACGTCATAACCCAGTGGCCTCCATTGAATAAGGATACAAACACATCAAACCAATTTGTGAATTTAACGAATTGATTTGAAAAATATTGAGTTAAACTTGAGTTCGAGTCAAATTAATATGAATTTCAAGTTAAGTTAGGGACAAATAGTTCTATTTTACAAGGTCAAGTTGAATGAATTGAACCGAACACAAACCTCAATTTTCTGAGCTCGACTCATTTAATTCGAATCCAAGTTCAAATTAAAATAATTGCCAAAGCTTGACTCAATTCAACTTATTTTCATCACCACCATTGAAGCGCTCATTTCTTCCCTTTTCCTTTTGTTTTCTTTTTCCTTTATTTCTTTCCTTTTCAACGACTGTTGTTTCATTTCTTATATTAGGATTAGTATTAATAGCTATGGTTAGTTTATTGCAAAGAAGAAATTAACTTCCAAAGATGCAATTCATGAATTATACTAATTTCACCTAGAAAAATTTGGAGATGGACAAATTTGTCATTTAATTGAACAAAAGTTAATGAAAAGCATAAAATAAATGTGGACTCAAATTTTTTCATATGAAATTTGAGGAAAAGTGAAATATTTATTCATACATGTAGCACACATGAGGAGAAAAACAAAGCATAAAAAAGAAAAACTTTGACTACGTCTTCATACATTTTCAGTGTTTTATTTTTTTATTTTGGGAAAAATATATTTGGGTGTGATGATGGTATGAATTATTTAGTGGTATGATGCGCTAAGGTCCAATCTAATCAATCAAATGGGAGGTCGAGAAAGAGGTATGATAATATAACTAGGTCAGGTCCTACAACCAATAGCACATGTCAGGCTAGTCAATGTGTCATCGGCTAAAGCACTCCGACACTCAAGTCAGTATTTTATCGACGATAAAGGAGAACAGCAGAGTGGAAGTTTTGGGTAATAATGTGCATACCTTGCTGAAAGGTGGTAATGGGGTATTTATAGCCTTCTTAAAGAGGTTGATATGTCCATGATGCCCTTGTGTATATAAAAAGGGCATTTGTCCTTATTTGAGGACCCTTAAGTCTTTTCCACTTTGTGTACTGTTCTAGGTGGTACCTTCTCCAACTCTATAGGACAAGGCGGTATAGAGAAAGCACGCATTACCCTAATGTGGCTGAAAAGATGGTACTAGTGGTGGCAGGCATCATTAATGCGGATGTATGCTACCTGTCAAAGCATTCAATGTGGCAGAGAAACAGTCGCGTCTGTTCGACCTCCTGGGATCGAAGTGAATGCTTGCTTGTGAGTCACTTGCGCAGACTTCGGTCTACACGATGGAGCTATGTTGGATTCAAATATCTCTCTAGTTGAGTGCTAAACAAACATTTTCGACCTAATCGACCATGCTCTAGTCGACTAGGCAAGATGTTGATACTCGTGCTGGCAAAAAAGCCCAATGAGGCTGTGTCCAATCGATAATCTGATCAACCACCAATAGGCCGAGCTTGATGGCCAATTGGGCTGTTCCACTTCATATCTTTGGTCTGGTCAAGTATTACTGGGTTGGGCCTATTGGGCTATCCCGCATTATGAGTCCCCCCCATTCCTAAGTCCTAATCGAGAGTATCGACGAAAAGGGATGGGGAGTAGGTGATGTGAGAAGAATTGGATGTGATCGATGAAGAGTTGAACTGATTGGTAATGTTTATATTTCAAAAGTTGACTAGGGTTTCAATGCATTTAATGTAACTGTTGTGTTAGACAGTGCGGGATGTACAATAATTGCCCGATAGCTGATCAAATTAACTGATTGGCTTGTCCGCTGGATAAGGCCTATAAATAGGCGCAGTGAAAACTTTCATTTACACTTTTACAACATCCTAAGAGGTTGAACTTTGAGATTTTACTACTCTTCCGCCAACCAAGTTTTGTTTTGATTTTGCTAACTATAAGTCTTCTGCCATCTTGAGCAAGTTTAATATTTCATTACTTCGATCTTTTTCTACATATCTAATATGTTGAGAGTGTTTGGTGAGGATAGCAATAGGGGCAGTGTCAATGAGGAGAAATGGTTGAATGTGGGTTCGACCAGGGGGCAGAGGGCTCGACTAGCGAGTATAGTGATTCGTTTGATGATAGCTCAACTTCTAGTAGTTCTAGTGATACTTAGGTCGATGTTGGGGGGTGGGGTTAGCCCAAGTCAACCTCCCATCTCCCGTGGTTAGTTGTTTACACCCAACCACTATAGTGAGATCATATCTAAAATAACAGATAGGATCTCATGTTGCTTAGGCAGTCATACCATATTCCTCATGGGTTCGAGCTAATTGTCCCTAGTCTTGATGATAAGATGCATCAGCCTCCAGTTGGTAGCATCACTGTGTTCGAAGATGCCCTTAAGTATGGCCTTTAGTTTCTCTTAGCACAGTCTATAGTCGACCTCTTAAATGGTCTTCAAGTTTACATTACCCAGCTTCTTCCTAACTGCTTTTTTACTCTATATAGTTTTCTTGTTCTAATGTATATACTCGACCAGCCTCCAACTTTCGTCAATTTTTCCAACCTCTTCCACCTCTCGATGTCTTGAAAGTCGAGCAGTATTGAGGAGTTGGGCTTTTATTATCTCACGGCCACCATCGTTGAAAGTTTTTGCTGACTCCCTCATCTTCGCATGGTCCAGAGTGGAAGAAATGCTATTTTTTTTTCGAGCTCCCTGTAGGGTCAGGTTTAACATACCTAGGGGGTGGTTGAGAAGTCATGTCGAAATGCCAGTACATGAGAACCCTATTGGCCTAATACTTTTATTCATGACCTAGTTCAATTTAGGCAAATGGAAGTGTTGAGGTATATTAAGGAGAGAAACCTATTGCTAGTTCGCCTGCCCAACTGGGTCTGCCTGCTGACTCTTGACTCTATAGATACCATAGTCGACCTGCTTTACTTAAAATTTTGATTGTTCAACTTTCTAGTCGATTCTGACTTGTTTACGTCATTATCTTTCCAGATTGAGCTGAAATTATGAATTACACACGAGCACAATCAACATAAACAAATAGTATAAAAGCATCATCAGGCAGGCGCGCGTCGAGAGGGTGCTATTCAGGCCGCCCCACCGGCACAAGTATGGTTGTCTGCTCCTACTCCTCAACCAACCTAACCATCTACTGTCGGGATAAGTAGCCCTTCTTCTAGACAAAAACGACCAGCTACTGAGCAACCTGGGCTTGCCCAGAAGAGGACCATTCCTGACAAAGGAAAAAGGAGAATTGGTGCCTCCCCCCGCCCGACTGAGTCTGACCTCTTTGGGCCCCAACCGAATGAAGATTTGTTCCCTCTGCACAATTTCCCTTCATTAAGGTTCGGGACTAATATTGAGGCCCAAAATTCTTTATCAAGATGACAGCGGGGTCAACTGGAGCAGCACTCATAAAGGTGACGATGGCTGGACTTTTATGTCCGACCAGAAGAAGATGCTCAAGATGAGCTAGCTGGAGGCTTTGAAAGCTCTCGGTTTTCACTCCAATATGGTAAATGTCTCATCGAGTTTAACTCGTTCTCAAATTCGACTTTAAATATCTTGACTAAACTTGTCGTCATCGCAGATGAACCAGTTGGGTTACCACTTTTACCAGATGTTAGAGTTGGCCTTCAATGATCGAGAAGAGCTCCAGAGGGAGCAAAGTGAGGTGGAGGTAACTAAGACCCAGCTCGACTCCGCACAGTCGAGGATCGGGCAGTTAACAAAGCAGCTCGAAGAGAGAGATGTGCAACTCATGGCGGCTGTATTGGAGAAAAGTAGGATAGACAAGCTATTGCAAAAGGTCAGGTTGGAAGCAGAGGCCTCATACAACGTCGGTCGAGCACATGGGCATAATAGCACGACCATGTACGCTCAGGATGATTTTTTTAGGATGCTCCTGGGCATTCGAAAAGAGGTTGTGCAACAATTCATGCTGTGTTCGGCATTTTAAGACGCCATTATCATTTTTGCGATCGACAATGCGAAAAAGGCCTTCGACAAGGTTGTACAGTAGTTGGAATATTTGGGGTACCAGTTCTACCCCAAATACAAGGAGTGTCTGAATCCTCTTCAAACTGAGCAACTCGAGGATTACCTCGACTCATCGCCTGTCGATCAAAATGTACCTGCTACAGGAGCTGGGGCTACTGCCAACCCAAGAGTGGTTGCGATGACGAATGAGTTCAACTTTGCGAATGAGTTCATGTTAGGGATGGCAAGGTTGATATCACAGCACACTTCCTGCCTATTGAACGTGCATTTCTGAATAAGGAGATAGGCCCTTCTCGGCCTACCACTATAATACAACCATTGCCAATGCTAGCACCCGAGCAAGAGGTCGAAGGTCCCACTGCTATTATTCACGTGCCTTCGTCTGATGAGCTCGACTGTGTTATCAACAAGGCGGCAACCCAAGGAGCAAGAGGGAAAGGAGCTGGGTCGAGCTGAGGCTTGCAACTGTCTTTGTTCATTTTATTTAATTTGAGTATGTTCGCCTTGCAAGGCGTTTTGATGTAATTGAATGATTTTTGTAACCATGTAATCGAATATTTCAATTTACTAAATGAACTTTTTGCTCATTATTGTATTGTCGATTCATTTTCTTCTCTCTTATTGCTTTTCATTTTTGTTAATTGATTGTGTCAATGTGTGATGAAATGAACATTTTGCTTTCAAGCAACCGGTCGAACAACGCAACCTCTTAGGAAAGGAAATGGCTAATATTTAATTGGTTTAGAACCAAGTTAGTGGTCGATTACAACTTTCATAGTTTTCCCTTCTGTTTTTTGTGCTAATTTGGTCTTCTTGATTCTGCTACATTCGCAAGCTAGTGGCTGCCTCTTTTTTGATAGTCTTTTGGTCTCATTTTGTATAGGCCTCAATAGGTTTTTTGTAGTAATAGGGGACTTTTCTTTCCCCTATTTTCTTTTGGGTTGTAATTACAACTTTGATGTAATTTCCTTTTGTTTCAATATATTCTACCTTATATATATATATATATATAAAGTCAGAGGTCGATTATGAGATCAACTTATAAAGGAACAATTGAACAAGTCTAATGATACTCAGATTGACTTGACTTATTTAAAATAAGTTTTGAAATAGTCTTTTTTGTCGACTGTTTGGCCAACCTAAGATATCTGTTTCGCAATTAAACAAATTGGCTTGGTGCCGTGGTCGATCGTGGACTAACTTTATCACATTGACTTCAAGTTTCTGCACTAACACTCGCGTTGTAATACGTGTGTTGGTGGATTGACTTAATTGCTATGATCGACTATAGGGTCAATTTAAAGTTGTGTTCAACTTTAATCGATCAGCTCGTTCACTCAATAATTGATCTTGAAGCCATATTTAGCTGGGAGCCATGGTCAACCAAAAGGTTGACTTGAAACGATCAACTCATTTATTAATGTGGGCTAGAAACCCTAATTTGCAGTGTGAAGCCAATATGGGGTCGACGTTAAACAATCAACTCGTTTACCAATTTGGGCTAGAAGCCTTAGTTTGCAGTGTGAAGTTGATTTGGGGTTGACTTTAAACGATCAACTCATTTATCAATTTGGGCTAGAAGCCCTAGTTGCTGGTGCGAGTGAATAGTTGTAAAAAAATAAGTAGTTTTTGTTGGTCTGGAATCATATTTCAGTACAGTTGAATGGAGACCTTAGTTTCTTTACACATAAAATTTTTTCAAGTTCACCGCGTTCCATGTTCGAGGGAGCTCATTACAATTCATATCCTCTAGATAGTGGGAGTTGTGTTTCACTACTTTAGCCATCGAGTATGGGCTCTCCCATTTTGGATCGAGTTTACCTATATTCTTCTAGACTTTGACTTTTTTGAGGACGAAGTCCCCCACTTTGAAGTTTCTTGGTCGAACTCCCTTGTTGTAATGCTGGGCCTTCTTTGACCTGTATCTTTGCATTGTTGTGTATGCCTGCTGACGCAGCTTGTTGATTGTTTATAGGTCGAATTCTCTTTCAAAGTCATTCCTGATAGGGTTGTAGTGGATTACTCGAGTTGTGTGTTGTACCAATTCTATTGGAACGACTGTTTCTGACCCGTAGACTAGATTGTAGGGATTGTGACCTGTGGCAGTTCGTGGGGTGGTTCTATACACCCATAACACCCCCAAGAAGGTCGTCTACCCAACTTGTTCTGAATCCTTCTAGTCGAGCTTTGGGGTAGTCTAAGATAATCATGTTTGTGACTTCTATTTGCCCTTTGGCTTGAGGGTTTCCGACTGAGGTGAAGTATTGTCAAATCCCCAGGGGTTCGCACCAGTTCCTCGTGTTCCTACTTTGGAACTGCATCTCATTATCTAATATCAATACTTTAGGCAAACTAAAACGGCACTAAAATGATGATGGTATGAATTATTTAGTGGTCTGATGGGCTAAAGTCCAATCCAATCGACTGAATGGGAGGTCAAGAAAGAGGTGTGATAATATAACTAGGTCGAGTCCTACAACCAATAGTACACGTCAAGCTAGCCGAGATGCCATCGACTAAAGCACTATAATGCTCAAGTCATTATTTTATCGACAAGAAAAGAGAGCAGCAGAGTGAAAGCTTTGAGTAATAATGTGCATACCTTGCTGAAGGGAGGCAATGAGGTATTTATAGCCTTTTTCAAAAGGTTGATATGTTCATGATGCCCTTGTGTATATAAAAAGGGCATCTGTCCTTATATGAAGACCCTTAAGTGTTATCCACTTGTGTACTATTTCAAGTGGCGCTTCCTCCAACTCCATAGGACAAGGTGGTCCAGAGGAGGCACGCATTACCCTAGTGTGGTTGAAAAGATGGTACTGGTGGCGAAACGTGTCATTAATACGGAGGCATGCCGCATGTCAGAGCATTCAATATAGAATAGAGGCGGTCGCGTCCGTTTGACCTCCTGGGGTTGAAGTGAATGCTTGCTCGTGAGTTACTTGCGCAAGTTCCGATCAACACGACGGAGCTCTGTTGGATTCAAATATATCTCTGGGTGAGTGCTAAACAAACATTTTCGATCTGATCGACCATGCTTTGGCTGACTGGGAAAGATGTTGATACTCGTGTTGGCGAAAAGGCCCAATGAATTTGGGTCTGGTCGGTTACCAATGGGCCGAGCTTGATGGCCAATTGGGCTGTTCCACGTCATATTTTTTGTTTGGTCGAGTGTTACTGAATTGGGCCTATTGGGCCATCCCATATCAATACATATAATTTTTTTTGTTTACATACACACACAAAAAGTTTTAATCTTAACAACTTTTTTTATTTGCGTATATGTATAAATGAATAAAAAATAAAATTTATTTATATGTGTAAATAAATAAAAAAATATGTTTAGGAACCAAACCCTTTTCGGTAAAATGCCCCTGTAAATATGGCTATTTTTGTGGGTCTTTTTGGTATTCTATCCCTAGTTCAGTTCCAACTTCCAAATTCCAATTTGCCCTCGCTGCCTAAAACCCTAGTCCCTCTCCCCATCACAAAACCCCTACACCTTTCTTTGTGCTCTGCGCCCATTCACACGCACACAGAGAGGAAAGATGGGAAGCGACAGCGAGATTGAGAAAACAGCGCAGAAAGAGAGGGAGAAGAAGAAGATATTGGCTCTTGCCCCCATTGCCAAGCCACTCGCTGGAAAAAAGCTCTGCAAACGCACGCTCAAACTTGTTCGTCGAGGTATACATTTCACACGGTTACGCTTGGAGACATATACGTGATGTGATAGTTATATGTTGGGTTCTTTTGATTTATTTATTTTTCTTTTTCGTGGGATTTCAGCTGCAGAGCAGAAGTGCTTGAAGAGAGGAGTTAAGGAGGTGGTCAAAAGTATTCGCCGCGGCAACAGAGGGTAAAATTTTCGATTTTGTTGTTATTTTTTGCTAGCATTTGGCTAGCGATGGAACTTCTTTTTAGCGCATAAACATTGAACTTTTTGTCAGTTATATTTAGGATGCTTAGTTTTTTATAATTAAGGATGGCCATTCTGCTGCTTTGTATTTTTCTTCAATTAGAATCGGAAGCTCAGCTGTGATTAGTTCTAAAAAGAAGAGAGTGATTGATTTCTACGCATTTCTGGTGATGAAAACTTAGAACTGGTGAATAACATTTTACACCTTGTTTAACCGAAAAGGGCTTGCAAATAACTCCTGTTTTCAGAAAAAAATGGCAAATAACACTCAACTCAATTTTTATCACTTATTAATGTACAAAATGGTGAACTTGTATATTTGTAAGATAGAAATATCTATTCTATTTATCATTTCTTTTGCTCTCTAACAAATATTTGGGTTGATAGCATAAAATAACCCATGTTTTAACAATGTTCGCATTATTTGGAAAGATGTGAAAAGATACATTTATTAACATTCTTATTTTGTACAAAAAATATAAAGGTTTTATCTCATATGAAGAAGTCATAAAATCATGTCAACGAAAATGTAAAATACCTATTAAACTACATAATCATATTGGACTTAGATATGCTAATATATTTCACTTCTATTTCATATATAGGGGACAAAATTTAGAGTAAAAGAATATTGTTGTACTTGCATATTTTGGAGTGGCATATATGTTATAGTAAATGCAACAGCGTATTCAGTACTTTATGATTATGAATCGAAAAGTTCATTAGCATATATCTTAGGGTAAGTAGATAATTTATAGTCTAATAAGTGATAGAATTTGAGTTAGGCATTGTTTGCCTATCTTTTGAAGACAAAGGAAATTACATGCCTTTTTCAAAGAAACATGCAGAAGGAGTTAAAATACCATTAGCTTAGTTTGATTTCAAGACTTGTGCTATCTTTGATACCATGGTAGCAAGGCTTGATAATTGTAGCAAAAATGGGTTTATTTAATTTCTTGGGAACAATAATTAGGTGTGACGATTTGGATTGAACCCGGCCCCCAGCCCCTCAGGTGCATGTGTTGGGGAGGTAGGAATTTTTCACTTGTCTGATATTGAAAAAAGCTTGTGTAGTTCCTTTTCTTGTATTGAACTGATAATCTCCGTACAATATTAATTCATGATGATTGCAGATTATGTGTTATAGCTGGGAACATATCGCCTATAGATGTCATCACTCATGTTCCAATCTTATGTGAGGAAGCTAACATACCATATGTCTATGTTCCATCAAAGGAAGTAAGTATATTTTCTTCACTCCTTTATAATATTTATGATTCTAAATGTTAGCATTATCGATGTATTGCTTGTATAGTAGTGTTTTCATATGATGTCAAAAAAATGAGTTCAACTAGGGCCTGTTTGGTTTCATTTCCACACCTAATTTCCACATTTTCTACTATTTGAAAATTGAAACACATCACTTTAATACATTCCCCAATAACCTACACATCTTATCCCAATAATCTATATACAACCTACTAAACTCAATGCAATCATTACTTTTCCAACAACTTATTCAAATACAACTCATTTTCAACTCATTTTCACTATCTATCTTTTTAAATCTTAGAAATGATGGAAATGAAAAATGAGAATAAAAATAAAACCAAATGACCCGTAGGTGCTGGGGAATTGTCAAATAATTAAGAGGTTACCTCTTATGCACGCAAGTTTTGAAGCAAAGTCATGTTTCTTAAAAGATAGGTTCCCCACCCCCTCCTACATTCCATTACTTAATTTGACGAAACTTCATCTTAAAACTCTGTTTCTTTCCAACTTTGTTTTGGATCTTTTATTGAAAGTTGCATTAAATGGACTTACCGCTACCAACAGTCTAATTTTAGCCTTTTCATCCATGTGAATTTGTATAACTGATTCACTTACAAGATCAATGGTATGGCTTGCTCCATCTGTTTCTCTAGCTTTTATGTGACAGTCATGCTATATGCTTGGATTATATTTCCATCCTCCAGTATTACTGTATTTTCAAGAAACAGAAATTTAATGACATGATAACCTGCTCATGTCAGGACCTAGCTAACGCCGGAGCCACCAAGAGGCCAACTTGCTGTGTTTTGGTGCTAACCAAGCCCACCAAGGGGGAACTTGGCCAGGAGGAACAAGAGAAGTTGAAGGGAGAGTATGACCAGGTTGCATCAGAGTTATCTGAACTGACTAACTCAATGTTTTGACAAGCAGACATTGCATTATGAAGTTTTGTATTCTAAAGTACATTTGTTAAGGTCTGTAAGCTTCATTTGAGTTAATGCTTCCATTTGTTGCTGCACCTATGCTTTGAAATATCTATAACCATGAAGGATCTAACTTTACATCGATGATTATGTTGTCGTCAGTAAAGAGAGGGAAACGAGGTTTTACTTGAATTAATGAGGTGTGAACTAATCTTAGTTCAACTGGTATGTTGGAAGATTTTATATCTTCCACTTGAGTATATGATCGAATTTTGAGAAGTGGTGAATGATGATATGGTGTTATAAAGTAAAATGTTGACAATATCATAAAAATTTTATGTGACACATGGTCTATGCCAAATTGGTTTGTGGATTATTGGTTAAGATAAGGCATTATATAATGAAATGTTGATATTATCACGTATGATTTAATGATTTATATTTGATTTAACATTTGATATGGGTTTTGCTTTCTTTTTTGGGGAAAAAAAAAAAAAAGGTAAAGGAAAGAAACTCTGAATGAGTTCATTAAAATCGCCAGAATAAAAATTGTAACTCCAGTACCAATATGCCCCAAGATCCTCAAACGAACCGCCCTATCTGATGATAGACCTTTCCTTTTTAAAAAGCAAAAGTTAAATGGGAAGAACATATAGATTCGTTTTCCAATCGGGGCCTTCTTGGTATGGAGCCATTGTTTCCATCACTGCATCCCCTTCTTCCTGTCTATCGAACACTCCGATAGCAAGCTCAGCAACCGGTGTTAGTTCCCCTTGGCCGATATACTGAGAGAGGGTCTCCTGCAGTATCCATCGGCCAGCGTATGGAGCCACAGACGTTATTATCCTCCTGCAATGTATGACTTGACTAATATCTCTACTAGAGCTAGTATGGGGTTGAATTGGGCAAATGTCCTATCTCACTTTATCTATAATATTTTATAACATAAAGTACATAAAATTGGAGATTTTATTCTTATCTTATTTTAAGATTGCCTTTCTATTACAACAAACATACCTATTTCATTTCGCAAGACTTAATATTATATGAATAATGGATGCCATCCACATTTCTTGAAAGGTGGGACCGTCTGTACTACCCACTCTGGCAAATCTTTCAGAAAAAAAATAAAAAATAAGTGGATCAAAAGAATGAAAGAGACAAAAATAAATAAATAAATAATAATAATAATAAATAAATAAAATAAAATAGCAATCAAGGGAATGTTTGGTTATGTTTTTTGTTTGATTTTATTTTGTGTTTATTATGTGTTTTGAGAGAATAAATTATTAAAAATATGAAAGTTATCTTTTGATATGTCTTTTATATTTTGAAGGAGATATTTTTTTATTGTAACAGTTAAATCAATATTTTTTTATTGGGATTTTGGGGTGATAATGAAATTGAGTGATTTTTTTAATGTTAGAATAGCAATAAAATATATATAATGTATATATAATATATGTATCTATATATTGAAGAATGTGTATTTTGGAGGAAAAATTGGAATATATTTGGTTATATTTTTTCAAAATAATATTGTTTTGAGAAAACATAACCAAACAAAGCCTAAGTCTTTTCAAGTATTGAAGTATAAATTAATGGTAATAAGTATACTTTCACCTTGCATTCTACTTTGGGTAATATAAGAGCTAATATTTTCTTTAATATGGTAACTATTGAAGTTGTAATAGAGCAAAACTACTGTTTAATATTTCCAAGTGATGTGTAACTAAAGATTTATCAAATTATATCTAGGATATCATAATGTTTTGCTTCCTTCCCCCCTAAAAAACATCGAAGCTTCTCAATTCTTAAAATCAGAATGATTATTGCCTCAGTAACTTTTCATATGGATATGCACAAAATTATCTTAATGGTATTGATAATTTCGAACACTTTATGGTTTTATATTTTTTTTTTGGGATTAATCTGATTTGATTTGATTCGATTTATTTTGATCTATTATCATAACTCATTCAATCTCAAACGTCAAATCTTAAATATGGGAAGATGTTCTAAATTGAATCATGGTAAAAATATAGTATTTTTCATCCTATGAATATCTTTTTTTTTTAATATATATAATGTTTCTTTATCAAAATAAAGAAATTTTTTTATTAATCTCTCCATATATTTTAACTTTTTTTTGAATGTAAAATATTTTAGCCAGTCAGAATCTCGTAAAATCAACCTAAGAAATTTAAATCAACTAAAAAAAAAAAAAAATATATATATATATATATATCCCATTTGATATATGTCACTTTTATTTGTATCCAAGCATCCAACTTTTCCTTCAAGACAAACTTGACAAATTTTTATCTGGAAAAGCGGGTTTATATATATAGGCTCCTTTGCCCCACTCCACCCGTCTGTTGAAAACATTTTGACTGTCGTAAAAGTGTCAACTCTGCTCCTCGAGTCCCCTGCAATTTGTTGACTATACGTCTTCAAATTTGAAGTTTGAACCTCTCCAACCTTTTCACCGCCCCCAACCAATTTTCACCCCTTCACTCATCCACGCTCGACAGATCTCACAAACCCATTTGCAGATCCATTTAATCAATGTAGGCTGCTATACTATGCGGAAAAGCTGAGGAGTTCTTCTATCTGTTGAGAGATCTTTTCTGGGTGGTGAAATGGAGTTCACTGAAACGTTTAAGCAGACGGGTCCCTGTGCATTTTCGCCTAATGGAAGGCTTTTAGCTGTCGCCGTAGATTATCGCCTTGTAATTCGGGATGTTCTCACGCTCAAGGTAGGTGCATTTCGATTTCTTCCGTTAAAAATTTTGTGGGTTGAATTTGATTGTTTTTTATTCTGAAAACTGGAGGGGCCTTTGGAATTTTGGTTTGGTTTCTCTATAGCTGTCAATTGGTCGATGTGATTTGGAACTTATAATTTGTACACTTGAATTTTCCTATGCACATGACTGTCGAAATCTGGATTAGTATTCTATCCCATTTTGTTACGCTTGATTTGAAAATGATGATCAGTACCCTGGGTTAGCTCCTGGATAATCTTTTGCTCCATAGCCTGGGGGCTATTTAAGAATTTTCATGGTACTAGTAGAGCATCTGCTAATTTATGTCTTTTCTATCTCATTCTTGGTTCAAAATTAAAATACTGAAGTTGTCGTGCTTATATTCTCATATGTACTGGAAGGGAATATGTTGATTTATGTCTTTTCTATCATATTGCTATTTTAAGTTGTTTTCAATTGAAATATTGAAGCTGTCATACTTATTATAAGAGTTGATTAAAAGGTTTCATTAGATTCTGTGAGTGAAATAGTGCCTTCGAGAAGGTGAATTAGTCTCTTTGAAACCCTTGAGAAAGGGAGTGGAATAATGTAAGTGCACTGATGCAATTCTGTAGGGATATAACTTAAGCTGATTTTTGCAGAAAGTTGCTTCTGCAAAAATATGCTTGTGAGTCATATTAGTTCCAGTAAAAATGCATATGCCACGAAATATAGACTTTTCTTATTCAGGTTTTGGAGTTGAATTTATGTTGATTATGTCAAATTTGCCTTACAGGTGGTGCAATTGTTCTCATGCTTGGACAAAATAACTTACATTGAATGGGCCCTTGATTCTGAGTACATACTTTGCGGTTTATTTAAGAGGCCTATGATACAAGCATGGTCATTGGCACAGCCAGAATGGACATGCAAAATAGATGAGGGTCCTGCAGGTATTTCCTATGCGAGGTGGAGCCCTGATAGTCGCCACATATTAACCACTTCCGAGTTTCAACTGCGGTTAACAGTGTGGTCATTGTTGAACACCGCATGCATACATGTGCAATGGCCAAAGCATGGTTCCAAGGGAGTATCATTTACCAAAGATGGCAAGTTTGCAGCAATATGTACTAGACGTGATTGCAAAGACTATGTCAATCTGCTTTCTTGTCATACATGGGAGATTATGGGTGTTTTTGCAGTTGACACATTGGATTTATCTGATATTCAGTGGTCACCTGATGATAGTGCCATTGTTATATGGGATTCACCTCTTGAATACAAGGTACTTACGTGATCAATTGATTGATTTGGGCATTTGGCTTATAATTGAAATCACTTTAATATGTATCTATGTTGTAGCTTGTCATCAGTAACTTTTGCCCTATTATGAGCTTTATTTTGCACCATACTAAAATTTCATGAATTTTGGTTTTTGTATCCCCAGCACAAGGTACATATATATATATTCCCATTAGACATCAGTCTTCTAGAAACATATTTCCAACATTCCCAACCATATTGCCGCATTGATTTTATAGAACTTGAAACATTTCTAGTTGGTGGTATCATCATCACTAGATTTCATTGTTCTATTGTGAAATGGAAAGTGAGATTATTGTGATTGTGTTTACCTCTAGTAGCGAGGATATCAAAAGCAGTGAATGGGCATCTATATAATTAGAAAAATAAAAAACAGAACTATTTGTTTTAGTTGTCCCTTCATGTGGTTCTATCTACTTATAAATTTCTTTGATAAAAAAGAAAAAAGCAAAAAAAGAAAAAATTGAGCTTACTGGAATGTTGAATGATCAGATTTGGTATAAGTGGTTGCACTAAGAATCTACCAATTCCTTCATGCTTCTTTGGTTGTTTTTAATATTTGGCAGGGTTGGCCATTGCTGTTATATTAAACTTTTGGAGAAGTTTATACCTTCTTGGTTATTCAATTGTTGACTGCTTTTCCCCTTGTGAAATGGTTTGAAGCACTATTCATACTTTATTGCTGCTTGAGCTCTTGCTCCTATCCGTTCATGCTTGAATATGTTGGTTATTGTCTTAAATTGTTTCTATACCATGTGTTTTGGTTTAGGTTCTGATATATTCTCCAGATGGCCGGTGTTTGTCTAAGTATCAAGCGTACGAAAGTGGATTAGGAGTAAAAAGTGTTTCTTGGTCACCATGTAGTCAATTCTTAGCTGTGGGAAGCTATGACCAAATGATACGGGTTTTGAATCATCTGACATGGAAAGTATTTGCAGAATTTATGCATCTATCTGTTGTTCGTGGTCCTTGTGCTGCTGCTGTTTTCAAGGTTGTAAACGTTTCCTTTATTTACCTGATGATTACATACTTTTGAAACTTGTTTTGAATCTTTTCTCATCTTTCAGGAAGTAGATGAGCCATTGCAACTTGATATGTCAGAATTATCATTGAGTGATGAATTTGTTCAGAGGAATGCTGGTGAGCTCCCAAAACTTGGAAGTTCCACAAGTTGTCAATTGACAATTTTTTTTTCCTGAACTTTTCCCTTAAAGAACTGATTTTGAATCTTGATTTAGTAAATTTATCTTTTTTTAACCAAACTACTGCAGAAATTCAAATTTTCTATAATGAGTTCTTTTAACTGGCATAAACACAATTAACAAGCTTGTGGTAAACTTGAGGATCCCTTGTGCTGGATGTTTTCTTCTTCTGTAAAGTTCGTCTCACAACAGTCTAATGGTTTTCCTGTGAATAATTTCCCCTGCAGATAATACTTCTGAGACATACATTCAAGTTAGATATGATGTTATGGAAGTGCCAATTACCCTTCCTTCTCAGAAGCCTCCAGCAGATAAACCAAACCCCAAGCAAGGGATTGGTAGACTGTTTAATGCAAAGTTTACTTGATTTTATTTATTCTTCTAGTATGTATAATCTTATCATTCCCTTGAAAACTGAAGTTCATCGCAAGTTCTGTCGATGTTTTTCTTTCATTTCTTTCTTAAACTTCTTTTTTGACCACTGTATTAAATGCTTTCTGCACATTGATACAACAACATTTAGCAAATAAACCACACAGGGATATTGTTTTCTCAACTTGGTAACTTTTGATATTTGCCTTCTGAAATATCTAGATTTTTTCCATGTTAGGATTGATAATAATTTACTGGTTGATTACACTGTTTGGACAGCCTTTTGTTTAAGCCATCCTGGTTCCTTGGTTTTCACCCACAGTTATCAAATTTAAATTCAGGTCTCATGTCATGGAGCAGCGACAGCCAATATATATGCACACGCAATGACAGCATGCCAACGGTCCTTTGGATATGGGATGTACAGCGCCTAGAGCTTGCTGCCATCTTGATTCAAAAAGATCCCATTCGAGCTGCAACTTGGGATCCCACTTGCCCCCGTCTAGTTTTATGCACTGGAAGTACTAATTTATACATGTGGACACCATCAGGTGCTTACTGTATCAATGTCCCGTTTCCTCATTTTTCTGTATTTGATCTGAAATGGAATCCAGATGGGAGTTGTCTTCTTCTCAAAGACAAGGAGTCTTTCTGTTGCGCGGCGCTGCCCCTATTGCAAGAATCTAGCGATTACAGCTCCGATGATGGCTGATGTTTCTTGCCTGAGTCAGACAATCCAGCTCAAGATATCTGATGAAAATGTGAAAGGTTTCTAGGATTTCTCTTCGAACTGTAGTCATATGTAGTTGTAGTTTGGGAATGAGTGATGATTTGACACTGAAAACAGTCTAACCCCTTTCTGTAAATCAGTTGTGTTTCATTTGTTAACTAAGCTAAAAGAGACATGATCTACCACAAGCATTTGTAGCTTGAAAGTTAAGCTTTGTTACTACCAACATATCATCATGAATCTTGATATGGATGATTGCAAATGATTTCTTGATGGAAAGAAGAGAGCCATTTTAATCTTAAGTCATTGATTGTCTTATAGAGTTCGCACTTTACTTTTCATTTTATACTTGAATTACATAAAGGTATGTTCATTTTGTATGATATGTTTGAATATATTATTTTATTTTGTTTTAATCGAGTGTTCTTTCGTAATAACAAAGATTCATGATGTGGCGATAGCTTGATATGAATTTATTAAATTATTGGATAAAAGAATCAATCTAAGAGTTGTATATTCTAAAATTTATATATTTTAAATTATCTTAATAAATCCTATTAACAAATAACTAGCTAATTATCATAATTTCTTTTATCCTTTCAAATTCGTTAATTGAAGTGAATATGGCCAAATGTATGGATAAATCAATTCTAGACTTATGCAATTTGTCTATGATGGAGCAAGCAATGCACGTGAAAAATGTCTTTATTAATTCATGTGATGAATTATTTTTGTTTGGTTGTTTAGTGTATTTGTCCGGTGCTTACCAGTCCGGATGCGACTTATCATGTCGATTTTTTTATTTTTATTTTTATTTTTTTATTTTTGGATGGGCGGTTTCTAATTATAAATAACATCTTTTATTAACACATTATTTGGTTTAAGAAATTTGATAAGGAAAACAAAATTAAAAAAATATAAAATTTTAAACTTATTCGGTTGTAAAAAAAAAATGAATAAAAGAAATGATAGATGAATGTGTTGGAAAAGGAAATAGAGCTCAAATGAACTTTTTCCTCATTTTTCTCACTATTTTGTGAGGAAAGTTTATTTTCTTCAAATTCATTATATTTTTCTCTAATTTTTTTTTTACCAATTAAACAATTAAAAATATTTTTTTTAACATTTTTTTTTCCCCACCGAAATTCTTGAACCAAACATAGTGCAGAGGAAAAGTAAAAGGGGGTTGGCATCGAATTTTCGTGTGGCTTAAAGGAGAGCAGAGCGGCGAGTCCCACCAACACAAATTGACTTTTTAAATAAAAGCCAATTACAACATACGAAAGAAGACGGATTCCATTTAGAGCATGTGAAATGTCTTTGTTCAGACAAACTTTAGTCCTGTCGTTCCAATCCAAGTGTCTCTTTCTGAATGGATATTTCACTTGTAATTGAACTAAGAAAGTGAACATTTTAAGTGTTTTTTTTTTTTTTAATAAATAAAAATTCTTCTGATGATTAAAAAATGAGTGGCTGTCACATTATTAATTTCATCAAGAGTTCAATTTTGCTCGGTAATTTTTTTGTTGATTCAATTGTATAATATTTGACTATAAACACATTTCTTTTTATTTCGATCAAAATCAAGTAATTTATATTTTTTTAATTGAAAAAAAGTAAGAAAATGAATAACACAGCAATATATTTTTCTTTTTTCTTTTTAAATTAAAAAAGCAGAAGATGATCCACCAACATAATAAACCTCTTTGAATGTGACTATAGAAATATTTTACTAGCATACAGTATCCAATTTTACTTGATTATTACTCAAAAAATAAATCTATCATCATAATCCTACTCAAATATCAATTCCATCATAAAAAGTCATCCACATCAAACTCAAATATTCTTTTGTCTTGCATGAAAAATGAAGAAAGCGGCAGGCTAGCTATCAAACAAAAATGTGGGGCAAAGAGAAAAACATAAAATAGCCCAACAATAATCTTGCATGCATAATAGTACAAGAGAGTGATGAACAAAAAATCCAAAAAACCAGTCATGAACTATATATATATATATATTAACTATTTAAAAAGAAAAAGGACAAATTTGGTATATTAAAATTTGGTATCATCATAATAAAATAGTATAATTATAAAAAATTATACTTATTCAATATTCAATAAAAAATTATATGTATAAATAACCACCATGTATTCAAAAACTTTTACTATGTACCTATTTTAATTAGTTTTAGATTTTTTTTCTTTAATTTGGTAATAAATTATAAAAAATTTACTTTAAGTAAGTGCGATCCTCATAATTATGCAAATTATAAATATATTTTTGTGATACATATCAATTTTTAATATAGTAAATGTGAGAATATTTTTACTCAAAAATATTTTATATGTACAGGAATTATGTGCAAACAACTGCTAGTATATATAAAAGAAACTCAAAGTTAACATTTGCTATGAAGACACTACAATGGTCCCAAAAATTATGTATTTACGCTATGGACCCAATAGTAGTACCTACTGCATTTAGTCCCCTTCTCTTTTTCTACACTCTTCCTACATTGACTACTACATTGAGCCAATTTTGATGATTATTACTACACTGATGAGTTATTTTATTTCGATCTTGCATTCTTTTACTTAAATTTATTTTATTAAGTCAAATTAGATAACAAATAGAATTATTTTATTTAATTTCATCGTGTACGGAGTCAACGTGCATAATTTTAAATTTTTAGATGAGTTCAATGTTATTAATTAAGTAGAGCTAGAGTTAGAACTCTAACCTAATATATTTAAATCTAATATGAAAACGTGAAATTCAAGTCTAATAAAATACGATAAAATTCAATAGGACCTATAGAATTCTAATTTTATAACAAATCTAGTTTAATTTAGAAAGGACTCATAGATTCAAATTCTAGAAGAAGACATATATCTTCATTCGAGGTTATTTATTAAAATTTCAATTTCTTTTAAAACCCACATTGTTCTCTTGGCATTTTTACTCTATAAATGAGTACTAACTTAGGTATTAAGGATTATTATTAAGTCAAAACCCCACACCCTTAATCATATTTTAAGTACAAAAAATTAGATGATGTAAAAGTCTTTAGTATGAATAAGTTGATACACATTATTTATAAATTGAAATAAGGATACTTGACTTTTGTATAAAACTCATTCACATTTAGATTGACAAAAAGTAGAATATTGATGAATGATGTTGAAATATTTTTTAGCATATTATCACATGTATAACTAGTATTAAAACTTCTGCACACTTTTGATTTTTCTTCTCTTTATAATAAAATTTAAAACTTAGATCTCACTCAATTTTGAGTACAATGTTGAATAATTAAATAGAAGATTAGTGTGGAAATTATCCCTTGACAAAAAAGTATAACCACAACTAGAAGTTAATTAATAGCATCGACTAAAGTTACTTCAGTATTGAGATAATCTAATTATATGAAAGTGTACGATATTTTTATTAAATTTTATTTTATTACTCAAGAAAATTGGTATATTATTTTTCTTTTTAAAATTTTTTTGAACCAATTTAGTTGGCTAGTCATAGCAAATGGTACTTGAACTAATTATATAATTCAGATGATTGACTTATTCACTTTTCATTATTATTTAGTTAAGGTAAGAATCATGATATTATTAATAAACTTAGAATAAAATTGAATATATAATTATTAATTATTTTGTAATTAGAATGGGTGAGAATAAAATAATCCCGCCCCAAGTACTGACCTTGGACGCGCTTGCCAACCGTTTGGTGTTATACTCCTCTACGGTTCCTTGACTGCGGTGCCGCCGCCCACTCCACACACACACCAGTGACCACTGACCAGTCACCACCAAACAACAGAGATTTGTTACATACTTAGCAATAACACAACAATTATAAAATTGTTTCTGAAAATGTTTTGAAGAGGACTTATGAACTGGTGAGCGGTCAATTAGTTTAAAGATACTGCCTAATGTCTCCATACTTTATACATGATGTTGAAAATTTGAGTTCTAATCTACATATTCGCATGTAAATAAAAGAAATATGTTGGATTTTTATAAATTACCCTAAAAGAAATAAAAAGAGTAGAAACTCGAATTTATTATTAAAATCTGAATATTTTTTAATTGAATTACGTAAATTATAAAATTATCATTGTTAATATAGTTTCATCATCCTATTTTAATTTGATAACTTAAGTTTAAAGAAAGATTCAACATTTTATATATTTCAAAAATATTTTATTTTACATAAGAATTTATAAGATGTTTTAGAGTTGAGATTGTGCTTGAATAGGTTTTTGATAACTTATTTTTGTATGTAACTTTAGTCGAGTAACATGCTAGACACAATCTCTTCGGTAATAGTACAAATAACATGCATAATTTTTCACTATAACTATAAATCTTTATTTATATTTAATCAATCACGACAACTTCTTTTTGTAAAATTGATGTTTGTCTTTGGAACACTAATCAATCATTTAATATAAATTCACATGCCTTGTGACAGGTTTAAATGACATCAAAGACTCAAATTCAATCTAAACAAGAATGCTTTTAATAATTAAATATATATTAAACACTTTAAAGGTCGTAGAAAGAAAATAAATGGAATGTTTTCAAGAGCCTATTTTTAAATTTTTTTTAGATATAATTGGATGAGATAGTAGTTAAAATGTCACAATTTTATTTATATGTTTTGATTTATTAAAAAAGGCGTGCTACTTCAACCAAATTGATAATAAAATTATACATCTGATTAATTACATTTATACTATATAAAAGGGGAAGTCCCTTTATACTCACTGCTACGCTAAATTGTGATATTCTCAAATTATCCTTGTGTTGATATGTTTAATAAAATAATTTATTTTTTTACACTCCTTAATTATCTCAATTATAAAATAAATATGATCTTTTAGTCTTTCAACGATTAACTGCTGTAATCCCAATGACATCTTTTTCCCTTCAACCCCCGAATTTTTGCTCATCTACCCCTGTTTTCTTATGTATCTTAAAATTATTTCTTCCAGCATGATTTGAAAATATCTTCTCTTACCATTGTTCAAAATTTGCAAATATACTTATAACATTTAATGGCTATGAGTCCTGGTTTCATTTTTTTTTTCCTTTTTCCATTGCTAGTCTTCTTTTTATTTTTATTGCAGGACTACTTCATCCTTATTTGTTTCAAATGTAAATAGATTTTCATCAATTTTTAGTCACATTTTTTGAGTCTCATGAATTTTCAGTAACTTTAATGTTGTATTTTATGCACTGCTTTACTTCTTTTTGATAGTATTCATGTCTTATGGCATTTTCTAATTTGAATTTGAATTGTTGCTATGTTTTCTTTTGGTACTTGTACTATCCTCTCGGTTCAACGGGGGTGAGACCGACTACCCCCATTGGACCGCGGGTGGGTGGGTCCAAAGCAAAGTGAACAGAGTGAACGAGTGAAAGGAGAGGAGCTATAATAAACCCTCAAATTTCTCCTAGTTGTTATTCCTTCGGTGTCAGGGAGCTCCCCTCGGCACCTGGTCATGCTTCGCTGTGCAGGCTTGGGGGGGGGCTCGCCTTCGAACCCCTCCAGCCTGCTGCAAGGCTTTCGGTGCTCTTCGGTCGCCTTTCCTATGTTTTTCTCCCGTGAGGATGAAAAACAAGACTCGGCTGCGCCCAAGGCCTTTTGAAGGTCCTTGGGCTTGTCCCCGTTCGTGCCTTTTTACTTTAGTATGTTTCTTTTTGATTCATTATTTAGAGAAGATTGAAAAAGATTTATGTTGTATATTTTTTATTTCATGGGTGTCGATGCACATCAGTAATTATTGAATTCATAAGTTGTTATATCATTTAGTAACGATGCAAGTCCAAAAGGATGCTCTATTGGACATGCAGTACAATAATAAATTTCTCTTATATTGTATAGTGAGTCTTGGATGCATCGCAGAAAAATCACTATTAAAAAAATATGCACACAGAGACGATGTGTTACAACAACTAGTTTGGTTAAAACCTCCCGCGATGACTAGTTTGATTAGAAAAGAAGAGATAAAAAATTATACATCTGATTATTAATATGATATAAGAGCCAATTAAATCAATATTGACAATTTTATTAGCATTACAAGACATGCATTAATCTTGCAAGCTAGATCCTATAAATGTAAGATATCCAAGGGTTTGTTCACTTGCATTTTGGGGAAATATTTCCTAACTCCTAAAATAATCCCAAAAAATATTCACATTCTGCAATCATTTTTTCAAAATACAAAAAATTTATACTAAAAAAATCCTCAAAATTCAATCTCAAAAAAATCCTATACACTACCCTACCCTACCTAGCACAAGTGTATATATATACACACCATCAAATATATACATATATATATACACATTACATAAAAAAATAATTTCTTCCTACAAACCTAACAAAAAAGTAATTGATTTGATATCTACAGTAAAATTTGTCCTTACACCAAAACATTAATGGCTTGCTCTCCTATGTTTTGGGAAAATTTTTTCCAACCCTCACAAAAATTTCAAAATGCATGCACATTCCCCAAACTTTCCTCCCAAAACACTACAATTTTTTACTCAAAAAACCCCTCACAATTCACCCAAAAAAACCTTACACCCTAAAAAGCACACCTAATTCTTCATTTTCTCACTTCATCTTTCACATCACTCATTCATTTATCATTATATCATTTCACTCATATATATATATATATATATTTACATATATGAAAATGTTGAAATTTTACTACTTAAAAAATTATAAAACTTATGTTTACAAATTTAATTAAAATAATCATCGAGAAAATTAATTAAATTTAATAAATAATTTATTTACTAAATAACATATTAAGTTAATTAAATTACTTATTAATTAAATAATGTATTAGTTATATTTAATATTTAATGCATTAATTAAATATTATATTTATTCATTTAATAAATAATTTAAAATATTTTAATTTGATATAATAAATAAATTAATCTTTTCACAAAATTATTCTTCATTACATATTAATATTCACATTTATTTAAAATTATTATAAAAAATTAAATATAGTGTGATATTTATTTAATAATCTATTAAGTTTAATAAAGTAATATTAATACAATTAAAATAATTATCAAAAAAATTAATAAAAATTAAGTAAAAATCTCAGTGATAGTCATTAAGTAATTTATATATTAAATAATATATTAATTAAATAATGAGTTAAAGTAAATAAATAACTTATTAAATTAATTAAATTAATTTATTTAATTATTTAAATAACTTATTATGTATATATTAATTATGTTTCATATTTCATGTATAATTGAATATTACACTTATTTGTTTAATAAATAATTTAAGATGATTTAGTTTCATAAAATATAAAATTATTTATTTTTTTAATTTGATGAATCGTTATTAAGTCTAATATTTTATTTTATTTAAATAAATAACTAAGTTTTATTTATACATAAATTGTAAATAATAAATAGTTAAATAGTTATATTTTAAGAATAAACAATAATTAGTTTATAATTAATGTACAATAATTAAATTTTTTTATATAAGCTGATATCGACACTTATGATATTAGCCAATTTTTTTAATTAAGATATAATTATAAATTCATAAATAATTAATATTTATTAATAAATTCATAAAATTTTAAATTATAAAATAAAGCATCAATTGAATTAATTACATATCATTTTATTACAATAATATAAAAATCATTACATATATATACACACACATCATCCAATTATAATATACATATATATATATAATATTATATAAAAAAAATCACTTTTACCTTACAAACCCAACAAAAAAGCAACTGATTTGACATTGACAGTGAAGTTTGTCTCCTCCTAAAATATAAAGGAACAAATAACTTATTTTTAAATTATTTTCCATATTTCCCCAAAACAAAAAAAAACACTTGACACATTCTCTAATTTTTTTTCCCAAAAATCCATTCCCCCAAATTTTTTTCTAAAAAATAGCCAAAACATAAGAGAACAAACCCTGACAAACAAATAACTCATTCTCAATCCATTTTTGTTATTTTTCTAAAATATAAACCAACAACTAACACTTTTTTCATATTTTCTCCCAAAAATTTGTTCTTTTCTAAAAAATACCCAAAACACGAGCCAACAAGCCCCAACTTATTTTCCTTTCTCTTTTCTGTATTACTATCCCACAAGTGACTTCAAATCCTTGTAGAATTTCGTCACTGCACAAACCGTAAAAGCAAATATATTGGTTACAGAGACTTGTTTTGCTTGCAATTCCACCGTCACGCCACGTCTTCACATTCTGGTCCGAGCCCACCTATCCCCATCAAATATCAACGACTTCTCATCGAAACCCTCTTTTTTACAATCGAAAAGTGTATAATCTGCTTGGATTCAAGCTCTTTGTGGCTTTTAATCTTAATTTTATTTTTTATTTATTTTTTTATTTTTTCTGAATTTTGGGGTGTTTCTTTGAGTGAATGCGGAGTTTATTGATTTAAGGGGACAAAAAACGGCAAAAAGAAAAAGAAAAATAATGGAAAACAGAGTTGGGGGTAACAGTGTTGTTTGCTCGACGGAAACGGGTAACGGAGGGGAGGATGTGTATAGCTCCAAAGAATCCGATGCTTCGTCCGCTGATCATCTTGTTGTTATGGTCCACGGGATTCTCGGAAGGTACTTTTTCTGTTGGTGGAATTAGTTTAAATATGCTATAATGTCTCTGAGTTCTTTTTTTCTGTTTTATTTTTTTCCCCGATCTTTATATTACAGAATTCCGTTAATTGTGAGTGAAAGATTGAAACTTTTTGTTGCCTGACTTGTTATTTTTATTTTTGGCTGATTTATTCCAGTTGTTTGATGCTATTTTTGGATTTAATTATGACTATATCAGCAATTATAACTGTCATTGCGCAAAATTTTGAGCTTCCTTTTCGATTTGGCTTGTACGTTGTCGGGGTGATAAAAAGTTCCCTTTTTTTTATGTGAATGAGGGCGAAATAGACTGCCCAGAAGACTGCATACATTTTTGCTGTGAAACCCAGTACAGGAGGATGGTGTTTTACTGCTTCTCTTTCGAAGATTTGTATATGTGCTTGTTTTTCACAAGATTTTAATCTTGTTTCTACCCATGATTCTGCTATTGCAGTGAATTGGATTGGAAATTTGGCGCCGAGCAATTTATCCAGATGCTTCCTGATAAAGTTTTCGTTCACTGTAAGTAGTCCATGCTTGATATAGTGACCAGGTGCTTGTGTAAACCCCGTGAAAGTTATCTGAATTATTTTCATATTTTACGTTTCAATGCATGAATATGATTAACTTGGGTCTAGCAAGAGGAATGGGAAGATTACTTGCCGTGTTTTTTACTTTTCTTCCACATATACTAACCCCAAGTTATGTACCTTTGAATGTTCCAACCGGTGTTTTTTTTCAGTTAGAAACTTTATCTCCTCATAGATGATGGTGTGCCATCTGAAGTATCATGTCGTGTCATGTGGTCTTAACTTTTACGTTGTGCCATTTGATTGATATTATTTATTCCAACTAAGAATTCAATGTTTTGGGGTGTTCGTTCTTGATTACCAAAATTGATTAGCTTTGGCTCCTCTGCAACAGAGAAAGATGGATGTCACAGGAGAATTTCCCTCTTAATGTCTTTATTCTATCTCCACTCACTGGTCTAAATTTGTAGAAAGTACTTTTCTGCATTGTCCCTTGCCAGCTGCCCTTGCTTTGTCTAGATCATCATGATTCCGCTTCAGTCCTAATTTTCTCTGAGTTCATAGTTAATATTGAGCTACTTAAGAAAATGCAGGTGACGGGATTTGCATAAACTTGCCCAGACTTACAGTTCATTAATTCCAGCACTGCAAGAATGGCCAAAAATTTGCTCTACTTGGCATTGGCTAATAATTTCCACTTCATTAATATAGATAAACCTGCTGTTTTGTGCTCCTTAGCAAAGAACATGTGGTCGTATGTGAAATGGGTTTATCTTGTCTGATTTTTGTTGTTGATGCAGCGATGTTTCATTTATAACTTTTGAAATATGTTCAGAAAAGTATGGCATTTGTGTAATAGAAAAATCTCCATGCTATTTAGCTTCCTAAGAAGGCACTTACTCGGGTTATCAACTCTCTGGAATTTTCTTAGCCATTTCCATTGCTGTGCTAGTTGCTTTTTTTGCCCGCTGCTCAAGGGAGTATTTATTGGTCTGCAGGTAGTGAACGAAATGCAGCAAAACTCACATTGGATGGGGTGGACGTAATGGGCAACCGACTGGCTGAGGAGGTTGCTTTTTGTTTGTGCTATGTCTCTTCTTTGCCTTTTAAGACTTTAAGTTCTTGAAAAATATGCTATGAAACAGGACGTCGGTACCATAATTTGATTCTCACTTTGAGCTGCATTTTAGGTCCTTGAAGTAATCAGAAGGAAGCCTGGTTTGAGGAAGATTTCTTTCGTTGCACATTCTGTTGGGGGGCTTGTGGCAAGGTATGCTATTGGGAAATTATATAGACCTCCAAAGAGTGGAAGTGGAGAAGTATCAACCGACAGTGTTCAAGAGTCAAAGGGTACAATAGCTGATCTTGAACCAATAAACTTCATCACAGTTGCCACTCCTCATCTTGGTTCTAGGGGTAATAAGCAGGTAACTGGCTTTCTTCTCATCTCATTTCTTTCCTTTTTTAATTACAGTCATAGGTTAAGCAGAATTAGTTGATTGATTGATATGCACTACAAATTGTTCTGCTGATGCAAACATGAACATTGCTGTGTATGTTTCTAGAAGAGAGTGGTTATCATATACGGAGGTGTTGCCTTAATATAGATATGTATGTTTAACGTCCTTTTTTTTTTGTGCTTTTAATTGGATCCAGAGATGTATCATGGATTTGAAGATAGTTGGGATCATCCAACCCAATGAAATCCAGCTCTAAGAATTAGGATCCAATTCATTGGATCTCTTGCCATATTGTTCCCTAATCTATGCCATGAAAGAGTAAGAAAGAATAAGAATATGCTTGTGTTTATTTCGAAAGTCTTATAGGATTTTGTGTTAGATTTTTCAGATCTTGTATTCAATCTATGATAAAGAAGGTGTTATAACAACCTTTTTTGTGTTCTTAAGTACAGACTTTAATAGTAAATAAAGTATTTCATGTGTATGAACAGAGTGAATTTTCCTGGCATCATATTATACACTGTTTTAGGCATTGAATTATTTTAACATGACTTGATTTTTGACCATCCGTAGGTACCATTTCTTTTTGGGGTACCTGCTTTCGAGAGTCTCGCTGGTCGTGTGATTCATTGGATATTTAGGAGAACAGGCAGGCATCTTTTTCTTACAGACGATGATGAAGGAAAGCCTCCATTACTAAAACGCATGATGGAAGATAATGAAGAAAGTTGTTTTATGTAGGCTTCTTTTCATCTCTAACTTCAAATTGGATTACAATTTCCTGGCTGGGGCTAGATGCACAAAATGGATAAGTATGTTTTATGAGTGTTTAAATGTATAGCGACTCTTCCATGCAGATCTGCTTTACGATCTTTTAAAAGGAGGGTGGCTTATTCAAATGTTGCTTATGACCGTATCCATTATTATGACGTCTTATTTATTACCCCATTTTTGGCTAGTTAGCATGTTTTATCACATACTCCTAGCATTCTTTTTGTCTTCTTAACCAACTGTTGCTTAGATATTGTGGGCTGGAGAACATCATCAATCAGACGCAATAGTGAACTGCCCAAGGTTTTATCTTCACCTTGCCAAGGTGAATAGTCTATGATCTCATATTGCATTGACATGACTTTTTATTTTTAACAGTGGGAGGATTCAGTTGATGAAAAATATCCCCACGTTGTGTATGAGGAGCGCTGCAAGGCATGTGACAAGGAGCAGTGCGAGCCTACAACAGTAGATGATGGTTTGGATGAGCTGGAAGGTTTGTTCTTTCAGTTCCAATATAGCTCGAAAATGTGCACCTAACTTATCACAGGAAAATGAAAAACCTACAAATATATGCAGTTCCTTGGTGTTTCAACTTTCTTTTTCTTTTAACTTAAATAGTCATTTCATATGCATCAATAGCTTTGCTTTTTTTATTCGCCTTGTTCTATTATGTTTCAACTTGTAATTCTCCACATTGCAATAACATCTTACTCTGGCTTTTATGCGACGACAGAGGAACTAGTAAACGGGCTCTCTCGTGTGTCATGGGAGAAAGTGGATGTAAGTTTCCACAGAAGCAGGATCAAATTTGCTGCCCATAGCATTATTCAGGTGATCAGGTCTATCTTTCATGCTTAGCCCCACCATCCCAGAGAAAAAAAGCTCTATTTATTGCTTTGAGTAAGATACGACTTATTTTAAAATTTCTGTTTGAAAGAAAAAATTCAGAAAGGAAATCCTTCTGTGAGATTTCGTATATTCTATAGTCACTTACCGGGTCAATTCTCAGTTTTCAATTCTTGGTTATTGAGATTCACGTTAATTCTGATTTATATTTAGGTATAGATATTACCTCTTTTTATTTTTATCTTTTCAAAAACTTGAAATTATTGAAGTTTTTCTATTTGGAATGTGTTATGTCTAATTCCTATTACTTTGGCTGGATTATTCGGAAGTGCATATTTACAGAAAAAGGAAAAACCAAAAGCACACTCTCTTCACCACTATCCTCTACTTCTTCACCTTCAACTTCTTGTTCAAAACCTAGGATTGTCACTTAAACGACAAGGGGCTGATATTTTCACGACTGATGATGATGACGCAGGTCAAAGACAGTTACATGCACGCAGAAGGGGCAGACGTTATACAACACATGATTGATCATTTTCTTTTATAGGAGAACCCCCCCCCAAAACCGGTTTGAAGACGGCCTATATTGCACTATGTTATAGGTGGTTCTAAAGCCCGGGTAAATGGGGTTTTCATTTCGTCTCTCATTTAACTTCAAGTTTACATATTTCAACGGTGCAGGCTGCAGGTTCTTTGCCCTATTGTTACGAGGAACCTTATTTATTTCTTTGCCTCCACTGTAAATCTACTGATAAATTAATTTCCATAGATGGAATTCTTGAATTTTAATCTGTTATTTGGTTGTACCACCTGGTTGCTTTACTTGAATTCTCTATGTAAATACGGCAACCGTGGTGCTGGTGTTCTTATACAATCTCAGTTTTTGGACTTTAGTGTCAACATTATTGGCTATTGGCAATACAGTGGTAAAAGTTTATTGGAGACTTGGTTTCAAATATTTTTGAGAAACAGCTATATGAAAAGAGAAATATATCTTAACCCTCGCGGGCCTGCTGCTTCTTTATCTTGTACGCCGTATAAAAAATGAAATTACTCGTCGCTCTATATAGTGTCTTCTATCAGTTCAAATCTCCTCTTGCTTCTGGTGCTGGAGTCTTTTATTATACATTATGAGTAAATATTAAGTTTATTAAATATTTTTGTGCAAAATAACACTTGATTAAATGCATTTCTTACGTGTTCAGTTAATAGAATAAGAGATGAAATATTAATTAAAATAGAGGATCAAAATGACTTTTTCCATCTTTAACAATTTAGATTTTTTGTTTTATTTGGAGTATTATCTTTTATTTCATATTATAAATAAATATTAGATATATTAAATATTTTTTTGTACAATCAGTTTGTGTGCATATAGTACTAAATATATTTTCATAAAGTGGATTATATGATGAAACACTATTCGAAAAAAAAGATTCAATATGTATCTTTTTAGTAAAATAAATTATCAACTACAAATTTTACACTTATATATTTACCACATGTTGAGAATTGTTGAATTGGTGGATCGTTAAATGAGATGTTGGATGATATTTTAATATTGAAATTACTGTTTTAAATACTAAATGAATATATTTTAAGCATCTAAAAAAATAAGTCACATACCTTTAAAGACAAATTACTATGAATACACATCAATAATAATGGTCGAAATATCCAAATAAAAAAAAAAGTAATACTTCTTTATTTTGCGAATTTCATAACTTACGTTACACGATTGCAAAAAATAAAATGATAATATTTCTAACCAAAATTACAACCATGTAAAATATTGGACTATAAATTCTGTACATTACTTTTCCTTTTTAGTTGTTGAAATGTCAAAGTAAATAAAACATTATAATCTTCATTTATTTGGTCCAACGGTGGCGCGTATAGTCCCAGACAAGCTACCGGTCAAACTTATTCCCGGGAAGCAAATCCTGTTCCGGTTCTTACACGACATCTCCAAAATTCTCTGAAAGTCTCTCGAAGTCGCACTAGCTTTGCCGCTGGGCCGCTGTCTCTGAAACTCCACTTATCCGTCGCCCATGGAAATCGCTCTCCCCACCGCTTCTCACTCACTTTCTTTTTCAAGAAATTCCGATCCCCGGAGTTCTCTTAGTTCAGAATTTGCTCCAGTGTCTTCTTTAAGTTTTGCCAATTTCGCCCTCACAACACAATTCTCTCTCAAAAGGCCGTTGATTTCGCGCCAAAACTCTTTGATCAAAGTTCAGGCCTCCACCGAGGGCGCTATCGATCAGAACGAGGAGCAGAATGACGGTTTCATTCTCGAAGACGTCCCGCACTTAACCAATTTCCTCCCTGATTTATCGGTATTGTTTAATATATAGTTATATTCTCATCTCATCGGTTGCTTGTAATATATGGGATTGACAGCACAAATAAATATATATTCTTGTTGTGGGTTTGTTATGTTCCAGTCATATCCAAATCCATTGCGGAAAACCCAAGCTTATGCCATCGTCAAGTAAGCTAGCATTTACCTCCAAAAGAATTAAGTATTTAGTAGCATATATATTTTTTAGTATTATTGATTTTAGAGATTAATGTATTAATCCTTTTCTCGCTATGAATGATATGTCCGTGCTGAATGAGTTATGTTATTGTTTTGTCCTAGGAGAACATTTGTTAGCCCTGAAGATGTGGTTGCACAGAAGGTATACTCAGGTCTCTCTAGTACCTTTTATTCCAAATTATGAGATGTCAGTTAAAAAGATGCGGGTTTGCCTCAGATTGTTGTTCAGAAGGACAGTCCAAGGGGAGTACATTTCCGGCGTGCAGGGCCCCGTGAAAAGGTATGTATTTTCCTTGAAAGAACTATTTGACATAGCTGGTGCTTCTATTACAATGTGAATATATCAATGTTCTCTGTAGAAATCCAGTCTTAGGATTCTCTTTGTAATTTAGGTGTATTTCAAGTCAGAGGAGGTTCGCGCATGCATTGTGACATGTGGGGGTTTATGCCCTGGAATTAATACAGTGACACGTGAGATAGTTTGTGGTTTGAATAATATGTATGGCGTAGATGACATCCTTGGAATTCAGGTTAGATTTGTAACTTGCTCTTTCATTTTCTGTCCTGAACTTGGAAATTTGAAATAAATTCATGATAGATTTTTGCTTACTTTCATAATTAGATGGATAACAAAGCTCTTGTACCAAATGCCATTTCCTAATGTACCATGCTATTATTGTTGGATCGCATTAGGTTTTCCCCTGTTAATATGATTATTGTTTAACAATTAGGTTTTTAATGTTGTTCATTGTTTTTATTTTTTGTGAATCAAGGATGATATCTTTCTGCTTCAAGCTGGCCACGACTATAATGAAAATAGTATAAACCTTGCCTCTTAACTTTTTCAACCTTTGACATGCTGAAGCATCATGCCTGACCAGCTGCAAGGTTAAGCTGTATTTGAGACATGATGTATCTGAGAAAATTACTCTCCTAATAATATGCCTCCTGTTGTTTAATGAACCTACCAATACAATAAGTCAGTAACAATAATGATATTTTTCAGGGAGGATATAGAGGGTTCTATTCGAAAAATACCATCCAATTAACACCAAAATCTGTGAATGACGTTCACAAGCGTGGTGGAACTTTCTTGCAAACTTCAAGAGGAGGTCATGATACCAATAAGATAGTTGACAATATCCAGGATCGGAGAATAAACCAGGTGAATATAATTTTTACCCCTCACTGTCATCGTACTGATGTCAAATGTGTTTGAAGGCATTTTCTGGATCACCAGGTTTACATAATTGGTGGGGATGGTACTCAAAAAGGTGCAGCTGCAATTTATAAGGTGGTTGTTGAAATTGTATTTTTCCTTCTCTTCTATGGTTATTCAAATGTTTTTGAGATGATGATTTGCAAATCTTTAAGGAAGTGGAAAGACGTGGGCTTAAAGTGGCAGTCGCTGGAATTCCCAAGACAATTGATAATGATATTGCTGTAAGTTTCACCAGTAAGATTTCTCTCCATGTAAGGTGGTGTTAATATTATCTTCAGTTGGAATGGTGCATTGGTGCTGTACTTGTTGGTGATGTGGTTGGATTTGTGATTTTTGTCCTATGGCATTGAATATAACTGCCCATAGGTTAATCTATTCTTGTATTCTTTGTGGGGCATTTTGTTGCACACAATGGCTTAAGCTAAGGTGTCATAAGTGCATTAGGAGATTTCCTCACCATCCTTGAATGTAGGCAAAGTATTGCATCTTTGAGGACTAGTTACTTTTAGATGTCCTGGGATGTAGATTTATATACTTTTTCAGGTCATGGCTTGTGGTTCGACATTGGTTATTTAGCAGATTGGTTTTCTTCGGTTCATAATTTTGTGTAAAAGGGTCTTTTTACGGAAAAAAATAAATCACCTGTTTTTGGTCCTGTGATGAATTGTGCAGGTGATTGACAAATCCTTTGGCTTTGATACTGCTGTGGAGGAGGCTCAAAGAGCAATAAATGCTGCACATGTGGAAGTTGAGAGCGTAGAAAATGGAGTTGGAATTGTGAAGCTGATGGGTCGATACAGTGGTAAAAAGATTGAGCATTTTCTAGAAGGAGCTCATGGTTCTGCAAATTGTGAGTCTAATTTTCCCTTTGACCTTTTGAAGACACGTGTATTTATTGTGCAGGATTCATTGCCATGCATGCAACATTGGCAAGCCGTGATGTGGTAAGAACCATCAAATACTCCATTTGCAGTTCTTTATTGAATGAATTTCTAATTTTTTCATCCCTTTCGGTCATTTGAATGTTTATATTCCAGGATGACAGGTTTCGTCATAGAACTTTCTTTATGCTTCTTGTTCTTATGTATAGGACTATATCAAAACATTTGAAATAAGTATTACTGTATATTCAAGATTTTTTTATTCATTCTTCTCAGTGATTGAGAATTATATAGTCTAGGCTGACTGGTTTAAAATTAGTGCTGGTTTGGAATGTGTTGAAACATTATGACTGCACTTGTAATGTCTGCTTACAGGTTCTGGATTGTGACAGGATTGTTGCTTAATACCAGAGGCACCATTCTACTTGGAAGGCCAGGGTGGGCTGTTTGAATTTGTTGAGCAGAGGCTCAAAGAAAATGGGCATATGGTGATTGTGGTCGCTGAAGGCGCGGGACAGGAATATGTTGCTCAGAGCTTACATGCAGCTGATGAAAAAGATGCTTCTGGGAACAGGCTACTTTTGGATGTTGGCCTATGGTTAACGCAAAAGATTAAGGTATCCTGGAGATGACGCCAATTATGTCTTTGTAACATTGTTTGTCTATTTACATGTGTTATTAAATAAGTTCATTGTTAACTACAATATATATTTAAGAGCTTCTTTCTTCCAAAAGTTCTGCTTTCAATATTAACAGCTAAAGAGATTCCAACCGCTGGCAGTTCCTTTTTTTACCTTGATATTTGTTAAATTCATCAAAAGCTGATGTGAAACTGTATGCCCAGCAGTTTTCTCTCTCCCATGGTTTTGCTGGTGCTGGGCGTGCATTCTGATATTCTTCTACTGTTTTTTAACTTCTCCTGTCAAATTAGCGATGAGTGCCTCATGACCTTCCCATGCATATCCGTGGATCTTCTGTTCAAGCTGAATTTCTGAAATTTCTTCATGCATTGCCACTTGTTTCTAAAGTGTCCATCTGTGATAGCCATATCAGGTGTTACATGATGATAGTTGCATCTAATATGTTGAATTTAGGATTTAGTGTAAGATTTTCCTATGTTAGTGTCTTTCCTAGTTCCTAGCAAACTTTCTATGCATTGAATTCAGATACTTGTTTTATTCCCCAGGATCATTTCACAAGTGTCCGGAAGATGGCAATCAACATGAAATATATAGGTAATATGAAAGTTAATCTATCGTCAACTTCGGTAGACATGCTTTTATTGAGGTATTTTATCCGAAAATGCATCTATTTGGGGGGCTATTTTGCTCTATGTATATTAATTCTCATTTTTATCCAACTGGCTAAACTTTTACCGAATTAACAAGCATATTGACTGAAAATGGTGAAAGTGCTCTTCATGTCCTAAAAGTTGCATTTTCTTGCAGCCTGGTCATTTTCATTAGTGAATGAGATTTCAGTGAAATTAGTCAAAATTTTCCTTCACCTGTTTTTATTTTGATAGTTTGCCATTATGAAATATTGATGATGATATTCATGCTGTCACGGAGGTCTTGGGAGATGGCAGCATCTGGTGAGCTCAAGTAGTTCAAATCACACAACTTGATTTCCATTCTGTAAAAGTCGTACACAGAGCTTAAGCTATAAAATTTAGCTTCACTCTGCTGTTATTTTTCAACTTCTGAACAGGATCCCAATCAGGATTTGCTGTAGATATATTTCCCGTTCATCTGCAGAGATATGGTCATAATAAAAGTTCCCCACCTTTTCTAATGTATTTCTAGATGTAATTAACGGACATGAATTGGTGAAGTTATTGATAAAGCTACGAATATTCAAGTTTGTGTTTCAGTTAATTTCATAGAATTACCAATAGGTTCCAACAGTCCTACTCCCATGAAAATTGTAGTTGCATAATCATTTGTCTCCGAACTCTGTTTTTCTCAATGGAAATATGCAATATTTCTGCAGATCCTACATACATGATTCGAGCAATTCCTAGTAATGCATCAGATAACATCTACTGCACACTTCTTGCTCAAAGTGCCATTCATGGAGCAATGGCAGGATATACTGGCTTCACTGTTGGGCCTGTAAACAGCAGACATGCCTATATTCCGATCAGCGTGAGCTCTTTCTCTGGATATACAATTATTCTCTCTCAATATGAAATCTACATAGTGTCCATATATCATATTTCAGAGCAGAAATATATCAAATCAAAATGAGTAAGGTATTTGGATCCAGCTGAAGGAATCTGAACATGTACCTGGGTAAACAGATAGATGGATAGATTGGTAGATAGACACTAAGATAATCTTTCAGTGCATTTTATACCTAGCAAGTATAATTATGTGGGTTCTTACAATTACGTTTGTGGTTTGCATTTTCAGCGACTAACAGAGACTCAAAACACGGTGAAATTGACAGACAGGATGTGGGCTCGGCTTCTTGCTTCCACAAATCAACCTAGTTTTCTCGGTTGTGAGGTTGTGCAGGAAAGGGTTAATAAGCAGATCATTGAGGAGATCAATAATATGAAGATTACTTCTATATAGAATTCATGAATCATTGCCAATTTCCCATGCATCTCCACCCAACAAAATGATCTGCTGGTGTTCATTTTCAACATGGTAAGTAGAGAAATTTCCTATGTATCGGCTCTGAGGGATTGGAAAAAGTAGTACTAGAATTAGCAGTAGTAAGGACATCTTATGTTCAAATCTTTTTGAGTTTTGACTGATGAAAATTAGATTGTTTTTAGGTCTGAATATAGTTGATTCAAATATAAATGTCTGTTCCGGTTGATATTTCCATGATGTTTAGTGCTACTATTTATTTTACTGAAGGATTATCATTTCGTTTATCCATTACTCTTTTGTGATTTACTCTTACTGAACTATTTCATTCTCTTCTTTCCCTCACCTTTTATCTGACCTTCGACTAATTAAAACACCATTCTTTTCACTGAAAATTTAACCCACTTCCAACGTAGTCAATTAATTCTGTGATGTTTGCTCTTTCAGTGGTGTTATGTA
The DNA here is from genome assembly GCA_018894105.1 of Jacaranda mimosifolia. Classification (NCBI taxonomy): domain Eukaryota; kingdom Viridiplantae; phylum Streptophyta; class Magnoliopsida; order Lamiales; family Bignoniaceae; genus Jacaranda; species Jacaranda mimosifolia. The sequence goes on along the minus strand of CM032125.1, from coordinate 28,576,085 downwards.
AGGACTAAGGTCGACAGGTCTCCATGTTAATATCGCTAAGTTTAAACTAAAAAGTAGTTTATAGTAAATTTCTACAATCGGTTACTAGACTAATTGATTCTAACTGAACAGGGATATTCTTATCTTAGATCCATCGACTTAGGCTCCTTGGATAGCTGGTGACCAAGTGATGCATATGCAGTTGTAGCTTTTCCCAGTTTATCCACACAAAGAATAAACCACCTTGGGTACTCTTGACTGATTATTTTGATGTGACCTGGGAAATGTCACCAGAGATTATTGAGCTTTCTTTTCTGTTGGTGAAAACTTTCCACCTGTGTCATAATGGGCCTATCATTTGCTGCTGATTCTTGCCTGGGCACACTGCACATGATCATGTAAATTGAATGTGGGACAGAAACTCTGCACCTAGTTGTTCCAGAGGGTCCCTACTTGCAATTAAGTCTGCGAGTGGCCTTTTATTTGATTTGTTTGTTAGGGACATCATTGTTTTTTTGGAGAGAGACAATTTTAGTTTTGCCTTTTGGTCTAAAGCGTGTCTTAATAAAGTTAATCTTTGCTGTTTTGACGTTGTTTTTGCTCTTATATCACTGTGATTTGATGAAATTTTTTCAGATTTAATATGCTTCTAATCATTTTTCATTAGGCATTACCAACTTTTGTGCGTAGTGTTAAGAGGGTATAAAACTCGTGTCCTGCCCAGGATAAGGAGTGAAGTTGGGGGTCTTTCTCTTGTTTATGTCATATTTTTTATATAGAAGGATTCTTTTACCATTCACCCTATATTATGTAATATTTTAATATTATAAAAGTGTTACTGTAATACCTTAAACATATTTACCTTTGTTTTTTAACACTTGTTTGTAAGTTATCTAAAGTGGGTTGCATGATAGTCGAATATAATGTCAATATCTCTTGTAAAACATGTCTTATACTGAAATTGCGTAACATTGCTTTTTGCTTCTTTTTTTTTTTTTTTTTTTTTTTTATGTTTTACAATAAAATTTCTCTCCGGCATGGGTATAGTTTTATAAAATTGTACTCAACCACCCTCACCTTTGTTATGATTAATTTTGTAACACCCTGAATTTTGGTCCTTAAATCTAAAGCTATTGTTTCGAGCAAAATAAAACATAGATCCAATAAATTAGGATTTAGATTAATGTTGAGCTAAATTTTAGTTAAGATTTATGTATAACTATTGGCAGTTAGAGAGTTAAATTGTAAATGAAATAGGGGCTTGATTGTCTAGAATTTTAAATGTAAGAGGTCAACAAGTGAAAGACAAAGGTTATGTTTGGTTACGTTTTGCCAAAATAACTTGGCAAAATGTAACCAAACATATGGATCACTTTTTGCCAAAACAATAAATGCTAATTTTTATAATATTCCTTCAAATCAATTATTTTTTTTACCAAAAGCTCTATATACACGCATATACATATTATAATATTTTATCATTATTTTTACAATTAAAAAATGATATCCAATCATCACATATAAATATTATATATTTTATTATTATTATTTTTACAATAAAATATTATTCAATTTCATTTTCACCCTAAAAATCCAACAAAAAATTATTGATTTGACTGTTACAATAGAAATTATTTTCTCCCAAAATATAAACAAGCATACCAAAACTTTTCAAAATAATTTTCTAACTATTCCCAAAACATAAACAAACATACATCCCATTCTCCAACACAAACTTCGCATTCTCCAATCTCACTCTCAAAACTCATTCTTCCAAAATATATAATCCAAAATATACAGTTCATATTCAAATATTACCTAAGGTTTCGTGCCGTTTGGTTTTGTTTTCAAAACCTCTTTTCATTTTCTCTTGAAAATAAAAACAGAAAGTTATCAACTTCTCCCATATTTTCACAGACATTTTCATTCTCAGCACATTTTTCCAAACACTCACTCTCTCTCTCCATTTTCACACTTTATTTTCTTCCATTCTTATTTACATGACTTTTAATATAAAATACAACAATATCCAAATACAACTCATTCGACCCTACATAATCATTTCATTTTAAACAAAACATCCAAACAATATTCAATTTTCGTTAATAAATTTATAACTAACTTTTCACTATTCCTTTTCATCGAAAAATGAAAATGCCACCAGAAAACAAAACCAAATAGCCTCTTAGGGATTGAAAATTAATTATATTAGGATTTGATTGTTCGAAATTACAAATGCTGGGGGTCAATATGTGTAGATAAAAATTTCAAATACTAAATTAAAGTTTAGGGGCTAAATTGAAGGTGATCTAAACTTGCAAAGGCTTAATTGCAGCCGGTCAAGAATTTTTTGGGGTTAGTTTTTAATTAATTGATTGGGCTTTGACTAGGGCTGTAAATGGATATTCGAAAATTCGTTTACCGTTCGTATTTGTATCTGTTTATACAAAATTTATCCGCATCCGTTTAAAGCAGATAATATCCGTATTCGATTAGTAGTTATGCGATTATAAATGGATATGGATATGGATATGGATATGGTAAATGCATATCCGATCCGTTTAATTTTAGCTCTGAATATATATATTTATTAAATAATATATTATTTATATTTTTTAATAAAAATCTCATAATCCATATATGTATATATATAAATTATAATTGAAGAATTGTGAAGAAAAAAGAACAAATTTAAAAAATTATTGTAATGTAGAAAAAAAAATTGAAGAATCAAGTTTATCAACATAATTATTGTTGGTTGACTTTATAATTAATATACTTCATTGCAATTATTATTATTAAGTACTAATAATCAATTATAAAGTTAATTATTAATTAGAAATTATGCTATTTGTTTGATTACTTTCTTTTTAATGAAATTATATAGTTCATTCTATTAGTTAAAATATGTATTTGTTATAGGTTTATAGATTTACATATTTGGATATTTGTGAATGATATCTAAATAATTATCATCTAATATGAATACAAAAAAATAATTCGAATACAAATAAATTTAATAAAATATGAATAAATCTAAATAATTATAATCAAATATGGATATATCCGAATTCAACCGATATCCGATGGAAACGAATTCGGATATCGTTTTTAAATATCCGCCAAATCTGTATTTGTATCCGAACATTCGATAAGTTAAACGGATACAAATATAAAAACAATAAATTCGATCAGTTTAATATCCGTTTACACCCCTAGCTTTGATGACCTTGACACTAAAATTTTCTAAAATTGGTTGAGGTGTTTTGGTCAGAATGCTCTGAGCAGGTGGCCGGTGGCCGGTGGCGCAGGAATTAAGGGCAGTGAAAGTGCGGTGGTAGGGCATTGTTGGGGGTTTACCACCAAATTGGCAGGGTAAACGACAGTGAAATGATGAATTAGTTTTGGTGTTTTGTTTGCCTCGTTGAGGTGCACATTTAGGTAGGGGTGAGTAGATAAAAATTATTCATTAATCGAAACAATCGATTAACGACCAAACCGAAATCAAATTTATCAAACCGTTTTGTCTAGTTGATTTTTTGTTCGATTAACGGTTAATTTTTTAAAAATTTTCGGTTAACGGTGCGGTTTGGTTAGTTTTCCATAAAAAATCAGTTAAAGTCGATTTAACCGAATTTTTATAAATTCTCAACTATTGTGTAGGTTGTTCGATTTTTTCTTTATAAATTATATAACTATGTGAAGAAGTATATGTGAACTAAAAACAACGAGGGGTAGCTTTAGATTTATAAAGTTCAAGTTGTATTCTTGTTGAATTGTTTACTAGAAAACTACTTATACAGATACATTCTTAGTTGAATAAAGTTTTAATTTTTGGATCGAGTCCATTTAATTCTAGATTTTTCTTGTTGTAACCTAATTAGAAGATATTCAAACGTTCCCCAGAAGCTTGCTAAACAGGGGTAAATGTATGACAATTTTTAGGTGTTCTACTTACTAATACATGTTACTTGCTCTATAGTATTGAAAGTTCTTTACTATAACTTTAAAAATAATTAGATTACTTGTTTTTGCTTAAACCAAAATAATTAAATTTTTGTTTCAACTGTAATATTATGTTGTTGAATAATAATATTGAAAAATAAATATCAAATAAAGATTGGTCAATTGGTAAATTATCCAAATCGAACCGAAATTTTTCGGTTAATTTTACCTGTTAATTGAAAATTTCAGTGCAGTAAACGGTTAATAATTTTCATATATTTTTGAGGAATTAACCGATCGATTTGGTCGATTAATTTACCTAACGGACCAATGCTCACCCCTACCTGTAGCACTGACAGCTCCCATATCTGGCAGTGGTGCGCATGGTCCGGTGGAACTTTATGGGTTGAAAATTCAATTTTTTGTCCATTTGGGCTATTAGAGGCTTAAAATCGGATCCAAATTTCATTCAATTTGGAGTAATATTGTACAATTGAATTTTAATCCAATTAAAATTTTAAATTTTAATAGGATTTTAGCTTACAATATTCTGTAGCATAAAATTAAGCTTGTTAGATTATGGTTTGACTAAAATTAAAATTGTTGGATAATAGTTTTGACTTAAATTGCGAAAGGGCCTTGGAATTGTCAAATTAAAAAGCGATTGAAAAATCCGAACTTATTGGGTTTGGAAAAGTATTTTTAATTCACGACTTTGAAACTTGATAATACGATACATTGTAAACAAAGTACGTTGAGCTTAAATCTAGAAAATTAAGTTATATAAATATTTCAGTCGGAATTAATTTAAGGCATTTGGGACCCGATGAGTTGATGTAGAAAGATAAACTAGTTGTGGGCCCTCAACCTAGTGACACAATACAATAATAATAATAAGATTATGAAATAAAGATTGATTGGAACAATTACTCAAAAATTAAGTTCAATAACTTAAAAAACTTAAGACTTTATACTATAATAATAAAGTGTATTATACAGTCCTATTTATGAAACACCTTGATTAGAATAAATACTTATGTAATAGGTTTAGTGATTTGAGTATTAAATCCATCTAAGCTTGAAAAAGATATCAAGAGATCAAGAGATTTAGAGACCAAGTAAGGATGATTAAGCTCGAATCAAGCTGGATCTCGTGATCCTATAGGCGTTATGTAATTGAGAAATTTGAGATAACAAAACAATTAGTAATTGGGATTCAACCAACAATCTAAAATAAAATAAATGACCTTAAATGTGTATACATTATTGTAAAATCAAGAATTGAATTTAGTTGAATCTCTTAATAATTGAACTAAGACAATGATAATATTTAGTTTGTTGATAATGAATTTATGCATAGAAAAATTTCAATGAGATAGAATAAAGTGAAATCGTGAGCTTCTGAACATAATTACTCTTTGGGAAACTAAGTTAATACTATTCTAAATTACCTTATATTATGGTTCGGGTTAATAAGGTGGCAATGACATGGGTTATGTATACTGTTACCCAGATTGTTGCTGTTTGAGTTTTAAAATGCTTTCAATTACTTGGATTTTACAATCCTTATCTGCAACCATTTACTTAACAAAACCTCTTGAGAGTTATAGAAGGAAGTCCCAACTCTATACCTATTCTTCCAAGTGATATTAATTTTTCTCCTATCCCATAGTTCCATCCTGAGTGAATTCCTTTCACTGATTCCGTCATAGGACAGTGGTTGAACGGACTTAATTCTACTCTTCTGTTGAGTATCAAATTGTGGCTTGCACTAGTTATTTTCTTTCGCAAGGGAAGTATTAGGCTGAAGGGAGAAAGGGGCTAGAAGAAGTATTGAAATTGCTTGTTCTGATAGAGATGTGCGTGTCAAAGTATACCTTCAAGGCTTAGGCACTAGAGTTCCATTACTAATATGTAGTTATACAGGATCTGAAACGTAAAACAGATTGTGAGTCCTGCTCACACATCGTCACAGTTTACACTGATTGTTATTTGCTGTTTTGATCATAATCCATATTATTTTATTTACACATGGCAATTGTGTTACAAAATCTGATAGATATTTCGCACTATAATGTTCTATTGTCACCATGATTACTATATTGATTGTTGATACAAACTTTGAATTGAATCCGATACTGATAAATTGTTACAATGCCTTGTCGGATTGATAATTATTCGATCATCATGGCAAATTAATATCTTGACAATATTGTTGGACATTCTGCACTATACTGATCATTGTTACAATACCTTTCGGGGTGGGCCATGGAATCAGCACAGGAAGACGACTAGGCAACATTAGGCTGACGGTGACGGTCTTCCGGCTGGTATTTTATTGGTTGTAATGTTGTCTTATAGCCGATTGGAAGTTAGCTATCCATGAGTGAGATAGGCATGTGGTTCGCCATGCTTAGTGATGGATTCATTATCCGAGCCGATCACTCAAAATTTGGACGAATAAAGATTTCAATATTTTCGAAGGTGAAGTGATAAGATTGAGGCTCGCCAACAACTTTTGTGAAATTCATTGATATGTTTTGATATTTAAGTTTTGAAACTTGAGTATTTTGACAAGAATTGATTGATTGTTAGAAAATTATGTTGATCATTTGGTCATCCTTGAAACATAAACTTGTGATAAGGGGTAGTGAGATTTGTGAAGTCTCCTTATTGGTATGAGACAGTATTGGAAAGGATCATTTCAGAATTTTGGAAAGAATTTCTTTGGTAATGTTTGTATATGAATTATGTGTTTTGGGAGTGGGGTTGGGGAATGTGATGCATTTTCATTTATGTTTTGGGAATAATAAGAAAATTATTTTGGAAAAATTTGGTATGTTTGTTTATATTTTGGGAGGAGACAAATTCTACTGTAGTAGTCAAATCAATGCTTTTTTATTAGGTTTTTGTAGTGAGAATGTAATTGAGTGTTTTTTTATTGTTATAATAATAATAATAATAATAATAATAATAATAATAATAATAATAATAATAATATATATGATATATTAAAAAATGGGAAAGTTTTGGGAATAATGAAAGATAGAAGAAGGTATTTTGAGAAATTTAATTTGGCAATTTAAAGGGAAACTTTTTGTACTTTTGATTACATTTTGATAAAACAAAATTATTTTCCCAAAATGTAATCATACATAGCCTTTGTTATCCAAATAATTTATATTGAATCCTCGCTCTTTTTGCAAGAAAAGTTATCCAATTAAATTTCTAGCTCAAGTGTGAAAGTTATTGTTGTACTTTATCCCATGGATTTATGTTTTCAATAGCGACCAAATTAATCACAATATAACTGGCTAGGTCGACTGTTTCTCACTGTTTTATTTATTCAAGATACTTTATTTTAAAGATAATATATTCAATAGTTATCATTTTATTATCATTATTATAATATCTCATTAAGTCATTTGAACTTATATTTCTAGTATTGTTCTTTGCCCCAAATAGGCATAAGTGATAACAAAAGTCCAAACTATGCCGTACATAATTTTGTGAATATATATAGATACACAGTTTGTAATCTGTCAGGTTTAAGATGTGATTGAGGTTAATTGATTTTAGCAATACTAATCAAATGATCCTTGATGTTTCGATAACAAGTCTGAATGCCAAAGGTTTTTGTTTGTAGAAATTTTGTATTCTAGATTTTGTTAAATTATTTTAGTCAAAGAATTTGCGGTTTAGATTGAATAGTACCTCAACACGACCATGCACCTCCTGAATGAGCACTAAATATTTTTATTTATAATTTTTTTGGGTGAAGTCAACATAGGGGTGTTTGCTGTTTATTTAACCAACCGAACTAAACAAGAAGTAAAAAATTTATTATGAAGTGGTCAAAAAGTTTGAAACTTTTAGACCTAGATTTAATTTAATTATTTCACTATTGGTTAGAAATATTGATAGAAAGTTAAATAATTTTATTAATTAGTCACTATCAAACTTATTTTATGGACAATTTCCTCCTAATAGTAGTTCCACAAATAAATAATATTAACTGTATCATCATCAGCATATTGATAATCTCTAAAGTATTGCTTTGATATTACACTTGTGATTCATTTTTTTGTTATAATACGCCAAGTCATCTTTTCTAATTAATTTTATCCATCATTAGCATTATACATATGAAGTGCTCTATCATGAAATTACATAAATATTGTAGTTATGTCGATATCATGAGTAATATTAGAATTCGACTAACTCTAGGCGTGTATTCGTGGTATGATAGAGAATGCATGCATTTGAAATGATTGGACGTAAAGCTCCTATAGTCCGCCGTCAAATTTCAGGATTCAGTCCTGAATAAGTGAAGGAAACTACCAAATGTCAATGTGATAAGGAAAGAAAAAAAATTCGATTAAAATGTGGATATATCACAAAATTTGTAATTATAAAAGACCTCATTTTAAAAATTAAAATTATTACAATGACACCCTTATTGTTTTAATAAATTACAATTGCCCCCCCTTGGTAATTTCCCTCCAAGGAGATTAAAATGTAACTTTGACTTGGATGCTATAACAGCATAGCTATATGCACAAACTGCTAAATTGAGATCTCTAGCAACTCACACTCTATAACGCTCATTTTCTTGTTTTCTCCATGAAAATTATCAGCACATCATAATCATGGAAAATTCTTACTAATCTGCAATTATATATTAACGATACCCCGATCAATTGGGACTAGGATTCGCACAATCTGCTGATTTATTCTCCCTTCTCCTCCTCCGGCCGACATTAGCCGGCGGCCCTGATTTTCCGGCGTCCATCGGAAAGTTCAGAATGGCTTTGGTTCCCCTCATCTTGAAGGCGGCGCAGTCATAAGCCCTGGCCGCATCAATATCAGTGTCGTAAGTCCCTAGCCAGACCCGACTCCCTTTCCGGATAGGATCCCGGATCTCCGCAGCATATTTTCCCCACGGCCTCCTTCTCACTCCCCTGTAATGCCTTCTCACTCTCGCGCCGGCCGTGAAAGGATCCGACCTGAAAGTCAGCTCGCTCTCAGGGTCGGGTTTCACTGGAGGAGGAGGAAAGGAAGGAGTGTTGTCCGGGCCCGAATCACCATGAGTACTATCCAAGGAACTACTGATCATGGTGATTTGGGGTTTCGTTTCAATGTCAAAGAAATCCGGCTGGATATCCAGATAACTCCGAACGGGCAGCTCGGGTTGCTTCGGGTCGGAACACGAGTTCGACCCGGAAGAAGGGGAGTCGATTTCAAGGGGGTTGTTGGCGAAAACGTCTTGGAAACAAAGATTAAGGTTGTCTAAGAAGGACTCCGCAGAAGTGAAGTCCTCCAGGAGATGTTGGCGTATGAGCTCCAACGTTAAACACTCATCAGGATTAGCCATGATCACAAGACAAAAATATCTATTATATATATATATATAGAGATATAGAGCAGATGATATATATTATGGTAGTTTTGTGTAATTATAAAAGATATGGGACTTGAACTTGAGGAGTAGTTAGAATTTCTTGATATGATTTATGAAGAAGAGGGAAGAGTGTGGCATATATAAATATATGCATATGTAACTGTTTGTGCTTTCTGTTGTTTGGGAAACCGGTTTGAGGTTTGAAAACAGTATTACTGTATTAATTAGATATAAGTCGAGTTCCCCCAAAAAAAAAAAAAAAAAAAAGTTAAAAGAAAAAAGAAAAAAGAAAATAGATATAAGTCAGTAGCTGGGGACCGGAAAGTATCTTGTAGCTGTGAATATCATTATCACACAGGTCTTTTAGTGTAACTTGATATTATCTTATTCTAACGACAGTAATGGGAGGAAAGAAAGTTGCGATATATGCCACTTATTTGAGTGTTGCACAAGTGGATACTCAAGCAGTTGGACGTTTAAATTATGATGTTACAAAATAAAATACTAACATCGTTGTGTGTAATTTAATGATTTATAGCTCCACTTGAATTGTACTATATGGATAGAGGACAATTCTTGGGCTAGGTTTTTTTTTTTTTTTTTTTTATGTTGTTATTGGGTGCAAGAAGTCTATTCTTGTTTTCTCAAGTGGGATGCATGTGTTTGTAAGTAATTTGGTATTTTCTTATCCTAGGGATAGTAATGGTGGAAAACACACATAGTATGTGCTACTTTTTAGAATGATGTTATGGCGTTCTCATGACTTCCCCCTACGCATGTTTCCAAGGCTACCACTTAATCTTCCTTTTTCATTGGTTCTACGCTATCAAATATGAGATTGGAGGAAAAAAAATAGCTTCTTATTATATGGGATCTTATTTCTTTGGTATCTTTTACCTTTTTTTAACCCTTTTCCTATCCAACGCTTGGCTTTTGGAAAGCCTCGGTATATTCTAGAAAGCCACCCTCATCATCCCTCTAAATGCAACTATTCGTTATTATCTCTATCCATCAGTCAGTTAATTCAATAGATTTGAGATTTAAACATTAACAAATTCTTGAAATATGTATACGTGTGAACTAAAAAAATAAATAATTATTCTATCGACGATCTATCTGCTTGAGCCTTACTAGATATCTAAACAACTATATATATAATGATATTATAAAATGAGACGACAAATATTAATTTATATAAACTAATGATTTACAGTTCCATTAAAATTCTACTTATCCCCACGGATGACCAAATTGGGACAAGACATTTTTGATGTTGTTGAAGCATTGAAGTCTATTCTTCTGTTGTCGAGTGGGATGCGTGGGTCGGTGTATTTGGGCTTTTTCCATGTTTGACAATTTAACTAGAGTTCAGTAAATCTACAGTAAATAATTTTGTCACACAGCAGTCTTTTACTGTGTGAACATGTTTTTTCTATAAGCGATTAAAAAAAGGCACATAACGTGTAATGTACATAACATGTTTTTCTATGTAGTGCAATGTACGGACAGCATATTTCCGTACGTCATTGTACTTGTGGTCAGTCCTCTATACTGTTTAATTACCATTACTGTTTGGTGAATTATAATTGTTCAAGGGTTTAGGGAAAAAAAATCCATTTCCAACATATATACAAGACACTTAGCGTATTATCCCACAATAATAGATAAATAAGTTTACATTTGATATAGGATGGCCCAAAATAGCCCAAATCAGCGAGGCCCAACACTCAATCGACGGCCCAGGACCCAAGGGACTCGTCGACCCTGTTCGATCAATCCATGGCCCTCGGAGCTTCTCGACCGGTGTCGACATTTCCAGGTCGATCCTAAAGTCGAGCCTCACACAGTACTCTGCCACCGCATTAAATGCGTTGATTGGCAGCACACCTCCGCATTAATGGCGCATGCCCTCCCCTCACCGTCTGACACAGCAGGCGCCACTACAGTGTACCATCTTGTCCTGCAGCATGAAAGGACACCTAGCTGGCAATATTCAAACGGGGGGAATTGACCAATTACCCCCGGCAGGAGGCTGGAGGCCCCTTGGGTAAGCCAGGGGCTTCCCTGACATTTCCTACCAGGGAGAGGAATATAAAAACCCTCAACCTTGTCTCTCAGAGGTATGCACTCATACACCCTAAAGCCCTTACGTTCCGCTGCTCGATTTCAGAGGTCGAATTACATATTGACTTAAGCGTTAGAGGGCCTAAGCCGAGGGCCACTCGACTAGCCTAACGTTTGCTGTGATCGCAGGATTCCAATTCCAAACCAATCCAGAATATCAATACCGCGGATCGTGATTCAAACTGGATCCCTATTCATTATCGAAATCGAACCCTCATCATTTGGCGCCGTCTGTGGGAATACTAGAATCCTCTACCGAAATGGTGAACACTAGGCGAGCCCCATCCGGGAGGGAGGAGAACCGGAGGTCTATCTCTCATACCGCTCGCCAGACCCAAGAACAAAACGCGCAAGCACCCAGCACGCAGCCGGAACCCATAGTCACTCTCACAATGCCCCAACTGGTGCAGCTCATCAGCGAGCAAATCCCAGCACAGATTTCTGCCCAACTTTTTGCCGCACTGAATAGACATGCTGTGCAGCCGGAGCCGGCAGCCAGCGCCACACCCCAGCCCGCAGGCCCAGAAAGGGCGCAGCCAGAAGAGTACGCACAGAGACCGGAGTCCCCTAGAAGTCCATCCCGGAGAGAAGCGAGCCTGGGTCGTTTTTCAAGGGAGGCAGCCCGCCTACCGCCGAGGGAGGAGGTAGCGGACTCCGTAGACCATGACGTTTGGCCCCCTTCGAGCCTCGCAGCGCGATAGGGCCGGGCGTTCCAGAGGCAGGCACAACCAGGACCAGCAGGAGTGGGAAGAAGTCTCTCACCAGGTGCAGCAGCTGAATAAGCGCCTGGAGGAACTCTCGAAGAGGAATGCAGACAGGACTATGCAACCGGAGATGCCTTCAAGATTCCGGAGGGAACGAGACTCCCCTTTTGTCCAGGAAATCATCGAGGAGCGCATTGCTGTCGATGCGAAGATCCCCACCAGATTCCCGAGGTATGACGGTTCCACGGACCCGAATGAGCATTTGCTGCAGTTTGAGCATATGATGCAGCTGCATGGGCATAACGAGTATATACATGCAAAGATGCTCGTGACCACTTTCCAGGGCGTGGCCCTAGACTGGTTTGTGAAGTTGGAACCGGCGTCCATTTTCTCATACAACCAGTTATGTGACAAATTTTTGCACCAGTTCGCCAGCAGGAGGAGGGCGAAGCTACCGCACACCCACCTGCACACAGTAAAACAGGCTGAGGGCGAGCCTCTGCAGGACTTCTTCACCAAATTCAACACCGAGGTGTTGAAGATAGATAGCCCGAGGATTGAATTTTTGATTGATGTGCTGTTTCTGGGCTTAAGGCACAAGAAGTGCGCTAATGCTTTGGTGTGTGCGCAGCCAAGAACAATGGAGGAGCTCCTCGACCTCGTAGAGAGGTACATAACCCAGGAGGAGATGAACAAAATGAAATATGGCAGCATAGAGGCCGACAAGAAAAAGGGGAAGGAGAAAGAGGAGGGGCAGAATAGGGAGGGGCGCCGCTCCCTGATCAGACGTTTCCATGACTACACCCCACTCTCCATGCCGAGGAAGGAAGTACTCTTCGCCATACAACATGACAACCTACTTAAAAAGCCTCGAAAAATTACAGAAACTGAGGCTATGAAGAAGTTCGGAAAGTATTGCCATTTTCACAAGCAAAAAGGGCACGACACCGAGGATTGCTTCAATCTGAAAGATGAGATCGAGAGGCTGATCAGGCAGGGACATTTGAAAAAGTTTGTTGAAGAGATAGCTCGACGAGAGGAGGGAGCAATCGATCGGACTCCCCGTAGAGAAAGGCCGGTCAGCCCGCGACGGGAGGACAAGGGAAAGAGACCAGCCCATGAAACCCACCCGCCCATTAGAGGTGTCATCGACACGATTGCTGGGGGGCCTGCAGGAGAAGACTCCCAGAACGCCAGGAAGCAAACCCAGAGGCAACTTGACTCGACCAAACCATCTAAGGTCGAAACTGCGTTCCAGTTGTCAACCAGTACCGAGCCGATCTTTTTTACTGATGCAGATTTAGACCACCTGGAGGGTCTGGCCGTAGATCGGAAGCTCAGAGGTATGCACTCATACACCCTAAAGCCCTTACATTCCGCTGCTCAATTTCAGAGGTCGAATTACATACTGACTTGAGCGTCGGAGGGCCTAAGCCGGGGGCCACTCGGCTAGCCTAACGTTTGCTGTGATCGCATGATTCCAATCCCAAACCAATCCAGAATATCAATACCGCGGATCGTGATTCAAACCGGATCCCTATTCATTATCGAAATCGAACCCTCATCAACATTATTTATTAATTAGTCTAAACTCCATCTCTCATTTCACAAGAAATGAATAATCGAATTTACAAACACAATTCCAATTCAAGGAAAATGTTATTATAACGATTTAGAATTTGTTTGGTTGTGCTTTGGATGTCTTGGAAAAAATATTTTTGAAAGTATATATTTTGGGTAGTGGATTAGAAGAATGTGATGGTTGTTTGTTTTTATTTTGGGGTATTGTTAAAGAATATTTTGTGATGAAATGATTTGTCTAGAAGTGTTTTATGAGAAGACAAATTATATTGTAAATATCACATTGCCTCTTCGCTGAGTTGGTGGAGTAAAACTGATTAATTAATTTACGGTAACTGTTTACTTATTTGTGTAGTTTTGATAATTGGTGTGTGTGTGTGTGTGGTGCTAATTTGGGGAAGGCATGTTCAATAGTTTGTTGGTATTTTGGATAGTAAAATTGCGGAATGTATATCATATTATTTGGTATTGTTTTAAGAGTTGGAGAACATCGGAGGGGAATGTAACAAAAAATGTCTTAGTTAATGCTTACATAGAACTAAAAATAAATAAATTAGTATAATTTAATAGTTTAAAACTCCATTCAAATAAATAATTATAAGTAGATGGCCCTAACTTTTACATTTGGATATTAGATTTTAATGAAAAAAATATTACTAATTATTTTCATCTTTTTTTTTTTTTTTGAGAACTAACAATGGTGAATTTATCTTTTCAACAAGACAATATTATTCTAAAATTGAAATCGAATCAAGTAATTGAAAGTACAAACTGCATATTTTTATGTACATAAGGGGCCTACATTTGGATTTGAATTCCCGATCTCCCACATAATAGGAGAGACAAATGCTATTGTTCCACAACCCACTCGACAATTATTTTTCATGCTTTAAATGATGTAATTTTAACTTTTATACTTCTATATTTTGTTTTATTTTTTTTCCTTAGTATTTTTTTTGGGTCTAAATAAACATAAAGGGAAAGTTTGATTGGTGGGATTACATGGGATTAGAGAAAATAATCATTTTCAATTCAATATTTGGTTTGTGGGATCATATACACACAGATCAGTGATTTATCATTGGACCCATATATATAAACTTAACATATGGTATTATTAATCCCACCTCTATCCATGAAATAAATTATCCCATTTTTTCATGAGATAATTTATCATAAAATAATTAATCATGAGGTAAATTTAAAATCCAATCAAACTTACCCAAAGATATTCAAAGCAATGAATGAGTTTAAGAAGAAGCATGTTGCGGCTAATCCCATCCGTACAAGGTGACGTTTTAATTAGGCAGGCTTGTGTGGACCTGCGCGACTGTGTTCATAAGGGACAGACAGACATGTATATATAATTAAATGTTAAATGACTTCCACAATCAGTCCCTGCACTGCATTCACTCACTTTAATTGCAAAGTCACGAATCAAACAAACTTTCGCCTTCACATATTATTATCTTATCTCTTACTATTGAATTCCGCCAAGAAAAACAAAGTGCCCGTTTGGTTTTGTTTTCAAAATCTGTTTTCATTTTTTTCTAAAAATGAAAATGAAAGTTATTAGTTTTTCTCTTATTTTTATAAATATTTTTATTTTCAACATATTTTTTCAAATATACTATCACACACTCTCTCTATTTTTATATTTTATTTTTTCCTACTCACATTTGCACAATTTTTAATACAAAAACTACAATATTCAAAAACAACTCATTTTTAACCCTACACAATCATTTCATTTTAAAAAAAACATCCAAACAACATTTCGTTTTTAAAATCACACCTATAAATAACTTTTTACTATTTATTTTTACTAAAAAATGAAAATACCTCCAAAAAATAAAACCAAATGGCCCCTAATGCTTTGTTAGTTTATATTTTTTCAAAACAAACTTTAACTCTCAAAATTATTTTAAATAGACGTGTATTCTTCGAGGTTACTATCAAAACAACATTTTCTTTTTTCAAAATACCCTCATATAAAAAAGATACTATGACTATATATATAAAAAATCAATCATTACATATATACAATGTTTGAAAAATTGGACTGTTCATTGAATCGAAAAACTTACTGGTTCATGGTTCAAGGTTCACTGGTTCAACCATTGGTCAGATCATAATTGAACCGCCATTGAAGCGTAACGTCATAATCACGAAATATATATTTATATTATATATATTTTAAAAATTAATAAAATGCCAAAATATAAAATATAAAGAGCTTAAATGATATTGTCTAATATCACAATCTAAATTTCACAATTCATATTATAAATGATCACAACAATTTAAATATCCCAAGTCTAAAATTTAAAGTTGAAAGTGTGTAAGTTAATTCTAAAGTCTAAATTCTAAACCAAGACTTTTTTTTTACTTTTAGATAACTTGTGAGGTGTACTTTAATTTTCAAACTTTGTACTTAGACAAAAAAAATAAAAATAAAAATAATTTCATTAAAAATTAAATGAAAAAATCATTTCGGTTCAATTGAATAACGAGAGGTTCACTAGTCCAACCGGCTGGTCTGAACAATTTTAATAAAATAAAGCATTTTTTTGAGGTTTCGATTTTATGAGAAAATCGAACTGGTACGACCGAGCAGTCCAGTCCAGTCCAGTCCAGTCCAATTTTTAAACCATGCATATATTTACATAACCAATTAATCAAAGGCAATGTTTCCAAACAAATTTTTTCATTTCAAAATATTTCCCAACAACCTTCAAATTAAATAATAAATAACAAACATCACATTCTTCAAATCCCCTACCAAAATATATTTTTCCAAAGTATTTTTTCCGGACAACCAAAACATAATCAAACAAAATCCAAGGCATTTGGTCATAGAATGCAGGTTCGGGAATTCCCAAACCTAGGTACTACTTGGAATATAAAAAACAAAAAAAGAAAAAAAGCGATATTGCCAAACCTAGGCTGCTAGGTCGAAGCTAATTAATAGAGTCAACCTCTTTTGTCTCCTTCATAAAATTTAGTTACTTAGTCCGAAAATAGTTTGCAGTTTTTCCTAGTGATGATTCTCTTACAAAGACTTTTGAGCAAGCTTTCAGATCATTGGGGGTTTCTTCCTATTTTTTCAGAGTCCTGAATCACGAGTTAGAATATAAGTTTCCCCATTGGAAAAATCTTGTCAAACAACAAATAGATATCTTTTTTTTTTTTTGTGTGTGTGTGTGTGTGTGTGTGTGTGTGTGTGTGCGTTGGTGTTGGGGTTGGGGGTTATGTATCTCAACCCAAAAGTCAAATGACGGTAAGTTTTGCGGCAAAGGTCAACTATTTTTGCATTTAACTTGCTACTACTACTTTTACTTTTTCCTATCTTATGTTATATTGTGTTATGATCATCTTATATTGATAAAAAATCGAGGGAATAGAGTGAAATGAGAATCTAAAAAATAATTTTTTATTATAGAAATAGAAACGCATGATCCAAGCGAGAAATTTTTTATATTCAAATATGTTGTGCTACTCAAATTATGATACACTTTAATTAATCAATAAATTACATGTTATGCAAGATATAATTCTATAATAAAATAGTAAAAATATTAAACAATGAAACATCAAAATATGATAAAGAATTATATCTCAAAGTTTACAAACGAAATACGATGAACGTGTAGAGCTTGCATGTAACTAGTGCGGTCAAATGATAATTATTATAAATATAGGAATAGATAAAGAAATAATTTATAATTTTAAGCATATAATTCGGGTCTAAGTAGATAGAAAAGATTTTGAGCGATCGATCCAACAAAACAACTTAATTATTATCAATATTGCATTAAATAAAGAAATAATTTATAATTTTAAGCA
This sequence comes from Jacaranda mimosifolia, assembly GCA_018894105.1. Lineage (NCBI taxonomy): Eukaryota > Viridiplantae > Streptophyta > Magnoliopsida > Lamiales > Bignoniaceae > Jacaranda > Jacaranda mimosifolia. Next base: position 28,558,505 of record CM032125.1, on the reverse strand, counting down.
TATATACTTGTTTCACATAAACATACACATTAAGAATTAATTAAAAAAATAAATTTTATATTTTATATTTATATATATATGTGTGTGTGTGTGTGTGTGTGTGTGTGTGTGAAGACAGTGCTATTGAATTTATCTAATCAATACTTACAATTTTATGCATATATTGATTGGTGCTTTAATTGCTCTTTTATCCCTTCAACTGGACTATGGCTAGTTGCCTTTGGTCATTATCACTTCTCTATATATTTAATTCTCTCTTGATTCCTTTTAGATTTCCCTTGAAAAATATTGTACGATTATGTAATTCTTTATTGTTAGTTAATCTCTCTTTTCAATGTTTTAAAAGTATCTAACTTAGGTCATCGAACTACATATCATTAGACCCCGTCCTAAGAGTCTCATAGGCTAATTGAGAGATCCGATAATTCAAAGTATGAGACATGAGAATTCTAGACACTAAAAAAAAGTAATATTATTTCGTGTGCTTTCTCAAATAAATTATTTTTGTTTGACATTTAATTATGCTCCGAATTCTTCAAATAGGCATCTATTTTTCCTTCTATATATTACTTATTCAATACCTCATACTAATGTGCAATTGGAAATTATTTTTACTTTTTCAGAAATTCGAACCCTAACATCTCACTCAAAACCTAAAATTTTGAAATCCGAAAATTCAACTAAGCCCAATTAGTCGTCATCGTAAATAATTCAACATAATAGTCAAATATATATCAAGAATCAAAGTGATGTCTGTATACATTATGTCCTAAATTGAACATGGCTTCAAGTCACCAACATTAATTCAAATAGTGTTACAATAGTCAAAGGCTGCAAATATCTGAATTTGGTTAATTCAAAATGGACCTTGAATAATGGAGTAGGCATTAATTTTCGAGAAACCCATTATTGATAATTATTTCCTAAGGTGACCATAAATGTTCATATTTATAATAATGAAATGAGTAGATAATTTCAAGAAATAAAAAGGAAAGCCATTTGATTGAAAATGACCTTTGAAGAAATTAAACACTTTGGTTTTTAGTGGCTGCTGCTTAATTCTATAGGAGGCCCGCTAGCTGGTCCGGGCAGCCTTAAATATTAAGGTTGATGCCTTGATGGACCACTTGCGTCTGAAACAGATGAATTCAGTTAGCTGTAATTTTATAAAACTGATCAAAACCAGCTAAGATTTCAACTGTAGATTGATCCACTTTCAATCTGATTTTGAGTTGAATTAATATCTCATAATTAGGTTAGCCTTTTAGGCTTAGTAATAAATTTAATGTATATATCTGTGGGTGGAAATTTTTTTTTTTTAATTTTTTTTAAAAAGTTTAAGTCAAATTGATGAGGCTAAAGTTTTAAAGATATTCCTCTGATCAAATCAATTCATAGCTCAAGGGCTTTGGAAGGATATAAAATTGTTAGGGTCATTGAAATTTGCTTCAATAAAAATTCTTAAATGTCCAAGTCAGTTCGCAAATGTTGAAGAATAAATTAATTATTTAAAATAAATCGTATTTGTAAATTTGCAAATATGGCCACTTGTAATTTGTCGTTAGAGATAATTTCGTTTACGATGTACATGTTGTTCAAATCAATGGCTAAAATATTGAAATACAATGGGCGGGATTAGTGTGATTAGACTTTTCCCCTCTTCTTCTTTTTTTGCTTCTTTCTCATCATAATTATCATCATTTGGTCGAAGCAAGAATTGGGTTTTTTGTCTTTAAGACGAATTTGTCATGCATTGGTGCTCATGATTACGTGGTAATCGTCTATCAAGGTACAACGATCATTTCAAAACATAGCAGCACTACAAATTCCTCATACTAGCGACTTAAAAGTGCATTGAACTATCTGATCATGACTAGAACTAAGAATGATGTGGTACCAAGTGTACTATATGCTTTTTATGCAAATTGAATGGAAGGAAATGAGCAAATTGAGGAGGTTTGTTTATAGTTATTGTAAGGTTTCTCATGAATGACCATGTCTATTTAGAAAGGTTTTTAATTAAATTGGCATGTTTTTTAGAACAAAGCAAATTATTTAGACATGTCTGTCAGCATTAATTGTATATGTGGCAACAACTCTAATCATTTATGTGGTTTGTTTTGGCATTAATTTCTCATTCATTCGAAATTAATTTTGAGTCCAGTAATTAAATACATTATTAACATTTACTTGCTGTGTAAATTACAATAATTTAAAGTACCTACATAAAAGATCACTTAATTAATTGATCAAACTTAAATCAATTTAATTTTTTAAATCAATTTTTCAATAAAATTAACTATATTGATGGGTCAAATCAAATTGGGTAGAGTAGACTTGTTTCGAATAAAAAGATGTTGATTGTAGAATATTTAGAAATTTCTCTTAGGCACTAAGGGCATAATGGCCTTTTCAATCCATTACCATATCAATGCGAGCATGAACCAACATTATGTTGCATAAGGAACACAAACTATTATTCACATACAACCTAGTGTTTTTTGTCCAATAATATAAGCTTCATATATAAAATATAAAATTTAAAATTTAAATCTAATGATTTTCTAATATGTGAAAAAATAAAAAAAAATAGTTATTAACACACATCTTTTCCTTACATGTCACATAAGGAAGACTATTGTAACCCAAGAAGACCAAATAATAATAATAATTAAGTAATACCTGAAAAGAAATTTAATAAAAAAAACACAAGATTCAATGTGGCTTAACGATGTGCCTACGCCATCTAGCAAAGAGATGAATTTTATTGATCTCAAGTTAAGTGTCAAGTACAAATTCAAGTATAACAAATTTCATGAGAACACCTAACTCCCTCGTTCTAACCTCCATTAGAGAGAAAATTTTTAAAAATAGTTGTAGACATATCAATTTTTGGCTAATTGAGAAGTGGCACGTGTAAAATAATATGCTAGTTATTAATTTAAAATTTTCTATTTATATTTTGGAATTTGTTAAATCTAATTTCAAAAGATAAATAGTTAATTTTAATTAATACTCTGGTATTTATTTTATGTTCAAATCAAATATTGACAAGTGTTAAAAATAAAGTGTCTACATTTTTTGGACCAATCCCATTGAAGTTTTTGATATTATCTATTGATATATGATATTATCTCTTAATATTTGATATTATCTTATCAAATATATAATTATCAAAGAACTTCAAGTCAATCTGGAAGTCTGCCATCAAGCACCTATATAAAGGGGTGATCCCAACTTATTTGACATAACACAAATTCCAACAAGTGAGAGGAGCTTTGAATGAGTCCAGCAATTCTCTCAATCAAATTTAAGGAGATCCAAGGCTTTCAAAGCGTTCTTCACGGAGCAAATCATATGCTGACATTTGATTCGGGATTAAGGTGCGAGCCCTTGAATTGACATTATTTTATTCAAATTAAATTCAAGGAGATCCACGATGTTCAAGGCGTTCTTCGTAGAGCCCATATATATTGGTTTTTTATTCGAGATTAAAGTGCGAAGCCCTATAATTGGCGTTATTTTTTCAAATCAAATTTAAGAAGATACACGGCGTTCTTTGCGGAGCTCATTAAATTTAAGATCATATTTGGAAGGGAAGAATCAGATGATTAGATTAGAGATTAGATTCACAATTGATATATTTTAATTTTATCTTATATGTACGATTTTTCTTGTCTTGTAATTTTAATTTTGCAGACAAAGAAATTTGTGTTTACAAATTTTGGCACGCCCAGTGGGACTATCTCTACCTCTCATCTCTTTCTTTCATGAAGATTGTAGCATCATGGCCACCAACAAGACTGCAACATCAAAAATTACTACCTCAAATTCCTCAAGTGCTGGAGCAAAAAGTGTTGGCATCATCATAAGAAGTATATCGAAGAAGGTGCAATCGTATGCAAAGATGGCTCCCTTGCTTGCTATGGAAAAGGTGTTGCTGCATTTTATTGATATAAATAAAGATGGTGGAGACTCGAAGGAAGAATCCGCACTATCCATTCTCAACTCAACATCAAATTCCTCTAGCATGGCGACGGTGATGGTGACAAGTGCAACAACCTTGGAGGAATAAATTGCAAATTTGATGAGGGCTATTGAAGGGCTCACGAAGCATATTCAAGAATAAGACTTGTAAATCTCCAAATTGATGAGTAAATTAAACAATCTTGATGCCAACTGCATGGTAGAGAAACAAATTGAGGCTCAAGATGAAGGCTAAATATCTACAAGGAGACAATCAGCCAAAACTGAAGAGATTGCAACAAAAGAACTACTACTTTCCACTGATGGATTAATTGTCATTGACCTATTGAAGGAATTTATCATGGGGACTATCAACGACAAGTTTGATGAAAGTTCCAAGTCATCTATGACTTACTCCAAGCCATATACTCAAAGGATTGACAATTTGAAAATGCCAATTGGTTACTAACCCTCAAAGTTTCAACAATTTGATGGTAAAGGCAACCCAAAGCAGCACGTGGCTCATTTCATTGAGACTTGTAATAATGTTGGGACATATGGAGATCATTTGGTCAAGTAATTTGTTCGATCATTAAAGGGCAATGCTTTTGATTGGTATGTTGACTTGGTGGCAGGCTCTATCAATTGTTGGGGACAACTGAAACAAGAGTTCTTTAATCGTTTCTATAGCACTCGAAGGATAATCAACATGATTGAACTCACCAACTCTCGCTAGTGGAAAGAAGGGCCAGTCATTGAATACATCAATTGCGGGAGAAATTTGAGTCTTAACTGCAAAGATCAATTGTCAGAGGCTTCAACAATTGAGATGTGTATCCAAGGAATGCATTGGAGTCTTTGCTACATACTTCAAGGAATCAAACCAAAAACCTTTAAGATTTGGCAACTCGTGCACATAATATTGAAATGAGCATGAATTTTGATGAACAAGAAGATTCAAGTAATGCCGAAGATAATGAAGATGTAGGGGGTAATTAATTTTCATCTTCAAATTACAAACTCCTTGATAAGAGTTTAAACTGTCAATAATACTCCCAAATAAGAGTATAAACTATCTAAAATTCTCAAGTCTCCAAGTTTTTAAATCCAAAAATCAAGTCTCCAAGTCTTCAAATCCATGGATTAAGTCTTCAAGTTTCTAAATCCACAACTCAAGTCTCCAAGTCTTCAAGTTCAGGACTCAAATCTCCAAGTCAAAGGCTCAAGTCTCTAAGTCTTCAAGTCCAAGACTCAAATTTTAAGTGTCCAAATCAAGGATTCAAATATTCCGATCTTCAAGTCCAAAGTTCAAGTTTTCAAGTTCCAAATGCTTTTTGATAAGAGTTTAAACTATCAATAATACTCCCAGATACGAGCATAAACTATCTAAAATTTTCAAGTCTTCCCATGTGCTCATTGATAAGAGCTTAAACTGTCAATAAGGCTCATAGGTATGAGCATAAACTATGCAAATATTCGAAATCTTCTCATGTGCTCCTTAATATGAGCTTGAACTTTCAATAAGGCTCATAGGTACGAGCATAAACTATCTAAATATTCAAATTCTCCCCATGTCTGATAAGAGTGTAAAATGTCTATTAAGTTAAACTCAAGTAAACTCTTTGACATGAGTATAAATTGTCAATCAAATTCAAATAAACTCCTTGACACGAATATAAAATGTTTATTCAAGTTAAATTATGATCCTTGACGCATGAGCCTAAACAACATATTACTCCTGGCCCGCATGAGTATAAATTGTGTACGGTACACCCATCAAAAAGATATTTACTTTGAATTATGTTATGACTTAACCCTTTGATTGGGCACCACAGCTCAAGGAATGCTTGGAGGTTGTTCTTATTGCAAACATATTGAGAGAAAAGGAAAACTTTTCAAATACTTCAAGCCTTGCCTCTTTCGTGGATGATTGGCACATCTTTCACCAAGTCTTGAAATGGGGACATTTGTAGACATATCAATTTTTAGCCAATTGAAAAGTGACACATGTAAAATAATATGCTAGTTATTAATTTAAAATTTTCTATTTATATTTTGGAATTTATTAAATTAATTTCAAAAGATAAATAGTTAATTTTAATTAATTCTTTAGTATTTATTTTATGTTCAAAATCAAATATTGACAAGTGTTAAAGATGAAGTGTCTACATTTTTTGGACTAATCAAATCAAAAATATTTGACATTATCTATTGATATATAATATTGTTTCTTGATATTTGATATTATCTCTTAATATTTGATATTATCTTATCAAATAGATAACTATCAAAGAACTTCAAGTCAATCTGAAAGTCTCCCATCAAACACCTATATAACGGGGTGATCCCAACTCATTTGATACAACACAAATTCTAGCAAGTGAGAGGAGCTTTGAAGGAGTCCAACAATTCTCTCAATCAAATTTAAGGAGATCCACCGCGTTCAAGGCGTTCTTCACGGAGCTCATCATATTCTGGCGTTTGATTCGGGATTAAGATGCGGAGCCCTTGAATTGACATTATTTTATTCAAATTAAATTCATGGAGATCCACGACATTCAAAGCGTTTTTTGCGGAGCCCATATATTTTGGCATTTGATTCGAGATTAAAGTGCAAAACCCTCGAATTAGCGTTATTTCATCAAATAAAATTTAAGGAGATCCACGGCATTCTTTGTGTAGCTCATTAAATTTAAGATTATATTTGAAAGGGAAGAATCAAAGGATTAGATTAGAGATTAGATCCACAATTGATATATTTTAATTTTATCTTATTTGTACTATTTTTCTTGTCTTATAATTTTAATTTTGTAGACAAAGAAATTTGTGTTTATAATAGTCTATAACTAATCTTAATGGAGTCTAAAATCGAAAATGGGAAAAAATCTGATTAAATATGTGTTTGGATTGAAAAATGGTCCATTAGGCCTTTGCCATGCGCAATAATAGTGCCTGGGCACTCACAACATGCCAAACTGTTGAGACAGGCAGTAGCACCTGCGCTTGGGTGCAAGTCGGGCGCAACCAAGTGTGGGGCATCTTCCTAACGAGCACTAGGATGCCCGACGCAAATCCCCCAGCAGGGCTCTTGCACACCTATGTGCATGGTGTACCAGGGCGACCTTGCTGCGCGCCTCGACGTGCCTGTTGTTGACCGCTGCTTGTTTTAGCGTCGTTTTGCCCATTTCTCACTACTTTTCGCTTTTATTGCTATTTTCATCATTTCCAACTTGAATTTCAAGGCACACTGAACAATGTACACCTTGATTTGAAATTCTCCATCCATAATCTTTATCTCCTTTAAAGGGCAATCATATGAGTTTACAAAGGTTTATCAACTCCAAGTATGTTTGAATTTAATTTTCAAAACGTCTTCATCAACATATATGCTGGATTATCCTTAGTCCCAATATTGTCAACCAAGATAACACCTTAAGACACCATTTCTCAAATGAAGTGATATGTTATATCAGTGTGCTTTGTTCTCTTGTGAAATACTTCATTATTCAACAAGTGTATGGCGTTCTAACTATCACAAAATACTATAATAATATCAAAACTCATACCCATATCATCAATCAACTCCTTTAGCCAAATGTCTTCCTTAACGCCTTTAGCTAAAACCATGTACTCGGCTATTGTTGTGGGTAATGCAATTGATGACTACAAAGTCACCTTCCAGCTAATAGTACAACTTGAAACACAGAACATATAGCCTGTCATAGTCCTTCTGCTATGCAAATCTCTAGCATAATTCGCATCCACATAGCCAACAAGTCTAGTAGTAATATTCAGTTGACTATACATCAAGCATATATCCGTAAAGCCTCTCAGATACCTCATAACCATTTCATTGTCGATCAATGCGCCTTCTCTGACTTGTGCATGTGCTTCTTCACGTCACCGATAGCATGCGAAATATCTGGCCTAGTGCACACCACAACGTACATTAAACTACCAACTGCACTAGCATATGACACATTAGACATGTGCTCTACCTCATCCTCTGTACTTAGTGATAGATTTTATAAGAACCTGAAAATGAGTTACGAGTAGAGTACTAGCTGGCTTGGATTTATCCATCCCAAAATACTCTAGTGCTTTCCCAACATATTTTTGTTGGGATAGGTACAACAACCCATAGTGCATATCTCAAACAATCTCTCTACCCAATATCTTCTTCGCACAACCTAAATCCTTTATCTCAAATTCTTCACTCAACTATGCCTTTAACATATTAATTTAATATATGTTTCTAGAGGCAATCAACATATCATAAATATAAAGTAGCAAATAAAGAGAAGAGCATCATTACACTTTTTATTGTAAATACAACAATCATAAATAATGAGAAGAGCATCATTACACTTTTTATTGTAAATACAACAATCATAAAAACTTATAATGTACCCAATCTTAGTAATAAATGCATCAAGCCTCTTATACCACAGTCTGGGAGACTAATTCAATCTATATAAAGACTTCTTCAAAAGGTATACCTGATTTTGCATTTTAGAAACAACGAATCCTTCTGGTTGATTAATGTAAATTTGCTCATCCAACTTACCATGTGAGAATGTCGTTTTCACATCATTTGCTCAAGCTCCATAGCAAATAAAGCTACCATGGCAAGTAACACACAAGTGGAGGTATGCTTCACAACAGGGGAGAACACCTAATGAAAGTCAACTCCCTACCACTGTGTAAAATATTTAGCAACCAATCGCACCCCATAGCGACCATCCTCAACCCTTGGAATGCCTTGCCCCCCCACCTCCCTTTTAGATCTATTTACACCCAACAGTTTTATGCCCTTTAGGCATTATCAACCAACTCCCATGTGTTATTCTTGTGTAGAGACTTCATCTCTTTACTTATAGTAGCTATCTATTTATCAAAATCTGGATGAGAAATAACCTCTCTATATGTGATTGGATCAATTTCAATAAACTCCTTAGTTGAATTTGATGCATAAACAACCAGATCTGAACACCCAAATCATTGTGGTGGTTTGATTTGCCTCCTTTCTATACACGAGCCAAACAATAGTTTTGTAATTTATCAATTTCTCTATTGATTAGGTGATAATGAGCTCTTACTAGCTTTACTTACCACCTTCTGCTTCCTATTTGGAACTTGTGGAGTGTCAATCTCAAGCTCTACCTTCTACTTAACGTCCTTTTGACTACTTTTAACCCTGCTCTACCTTCTTCAACACAACAAACTCATCGAATGTCACATCTCCATTGATAATCACCTTAGAGCCCTTGTCATCAATACACCACAAACGATAACCTTGCCTCCATCTGTATAGCTTAGGAATACACATTTCCTTGGCTTTGACTTAAGCTTCCTATCATGAAGATGAGCATAGACCGAACGCGCAAATAAATTCCGAGTTAAGTAATAAGTAGGAAACCTTTATCCAACTCTCATTAGTGTCTTACAGTCCAAAACAATCAATGGTGACCTATTCACCAAATAACAAGTAGCATTAACAACTTCAATCTAAAAATTCAAGGATAATCTTATATTAAAAAGCATGCATCTAGCTCTATCCAAAATAGTCTTTTTCATCCGTCCTACTGTGTTGCGTGCACAAATATGCGATGCCTCACAATCCCCTTCTTATCATAGAACTCTTGAAATTCCTTTTGCAAAACTCCAAGTCATTACTAGTACTCAAGCGTTCAACATCCTTCTCGATTTGCTTCTTAATCAAGGTCTTCCTACTTGAAGCTGACAATTATCTTATCCTTATGCTTCAACAAGTACACCCATACTTTCCGTGAAAAGTCATCAATGAATGTCAGCATGTACCTAGCATCGCCCTTTGAGGAAACTTGACAAGGCCCCCAAAGATCCAAGGTGCCCCTTGGTCCCATGACTTGCAGTGCTGAAATTCACCCTATGTTGTTTGCCAAGAACACATTGCTCAAAAATCTAGCTCTCTAGTATTTTATCCACAAAACAAACCTCGTTTGTTCAATTCTGACATTTCCCTCTCACTCATGTGTCCAAGTCACATATTTCACAACCTTTTATTATTAGAAACTGTTGCGGTACCAGAAATTGTACTTCCCTGCAATATGTAAAAGTTATTTATCATCTCCCCCTTTATGTTAGCATAGCACCCCTCAAAACTCATTAAACTCCATCTCGAGTTCTATACTCACACCCATTAGGTTTTTCTTCAGATTAAGAATGTGAAACACATCTATCAACATCTTCAGAATTCCATCGTACATTTTGATACTCACTGTGCTAATCCCTACAACTCTACAAGATGCATAATTTCCCATGAGCACTTTACCACCATCATACTTGTGATAAATGGTGAACCAATCATCTTATAGGCACATATGTTAAGAATCGCTACTATTCAAAATTCACTTGAAACTCAGAAGACTCTTAGTAACATTGAGAACAAAAGCTCCATTAGACTTATCCTCAACAATTCCTGCAACATCATCACGTTTCTGACCAAAAGATTCACTAGAATCCTTCGCCTTTCCATGCTTTGGGAAATTTGGTTTCCAATAACCCTTTCATCCACAATTATAGCATTTAATCGTTTGATTTAGACTTTCGTCGGGACTTAGATTGACCTCTATTCCTTCCCCTTTCTTTTAGTCTTCCTTTTGCAACCAATACTTCCTCACTTTTACTATCATTAATACCTAAGACCTACTTTCTCAATTCATTCGAATTCAATGAGGCCTTTGTATCCTTAATTGATATTGTATATCTCTCATAGAGTAAAGTAATAACCAAGTGCTCAAAGGATTTAAGTAGAGAACACAAAAGAATCAATAATTGATCTTCATCCTCAACTTGCACGTCTAAACTAGCAAGATCCAATATCATCTTTTTGAAATAATCAATATATTGAGTAATAAATGTACCTTCCTCCATCATGATAGTGTACAACTATTGTTTCTAACACAACCAATTTGTAAGGGACTTCGCTATATACAGATTCTCCAGTACCACAATCCTATTGGTATGCTTTCTACAACAATCTCTCTCAGTACATTATTTCCCAGCGACAATACCAAAGTATCATAAGCCTTCACCATAAATTCACCCTTGTCCTCCTTTGAAAGCATATCTAATAAGAAATCTTTACCCTTTAGCACTCTCTGCAAACTTTGTTGACATAAGGCGTGCATTTTCATCTTAAAAGAGCCAAAAATCATTTTTCCTATCAAATTTCTCTACCTCATATTCCATCGCAGACATCTCGATCAATTTGGCTCTTGATACTAATTTGTTTCAACCTAAAAAGAACAAATAATAATAATTAAGAAATACCCACAAAAAAATAAAAGCACACAAAATTTAACGTGGTTCGGCAATGTGCCTACTGCAACTAACAAAGAGATGAATTTTATTGATTTCAAATCAATTGCTAAGTAAAAATTCAAGGTCCACAAATTTCACAAGAACATCCAACTATCTCGTTAATTTTGACCTCAATTAGAGAGAAAAATCTCAAAAATAGTCCAAAAATAATTTGAATAGGGTCTAAAATTGAAAATGGTGAAAAACTCTTATTAAATATGTGTTTGGGTCGAAAAATAGCGCATTAGGCTCTATTTTGCACCCCAACTCACAACAAGTGCACCGAGCGCGCACAGATGCCAAACTGTTGAGATGAGCGGCAACACCTACGCTTGGGCATAGGCTTACGCCCACGCGTGGAGCATAGGGTTGTAAATGAGCCAAGCTCGAATTGAGCTTAGCAAAAATTTTAAGTTCAAGCTTGGGTTGTATGCACAAGCTTGAGCTCATTGGGCTCTAAATTTTAGGCTAAGACTTGAGCTCGTTGATAAATATCAAACTTAAACTCAAGCTCAATGAGCTTATAAGATATTGAGCACAATCGAGCTTAAGCCAAGCTTGAGCTCATGTAGCATCTTCCACACTCAACGTACGAGCTTGAACTCGAGCTCGAGCTTATTGAGCTCAATTTAGTCTTCACTATTACATGTGAAACTCTCGAGAAATACTATATATTAGCAAATTCAACATCATCATCAATTTTTCTAAAAGTCAATCATTTTTTTATAAATTTCAATTAAGATTATTGTTTTGACTTTTGAAGTTTGAATATTAAAATATAAAAATGAATTTGTTAAGATAATGATGAATTTCTATTTCATATATATACTTGCATTATTAAATTTGAAAACTGCAGTAATCATATATAATATATTATACAATGAAATCTTATTATATAATTATATATTTTTATAAAATTATTTGAGTTAGAAAATTTACATTTTTCTTCAAATATATCATGCTATTTATTTTTAGTATTTTATAAATTATAAATTAGTATCTTATAAATTATTATTTATTAAAAATAATATATAAGTGAATAATTGAATTATAGTTTGAAAATTACCTCAATATGTGGCACATATTTTTTGAATTATTATTTAATATATATTATTTTAAAAAATACTACGGCTTGTGAGCTGGCTCATGAGCTTTCGAGCCACCATCTTAAAGCTCAAGCTTAAATAGTCTCAAGCTCGAGCTGAACTTTTCCAAAGGCTCACGTCGGCTTGGCTCAACTTAGACGCGTCTTCTCGACGAGCGCCAGGGCACCCAAGGCACGCACCCCAACGCTCGTTGGGCACTCCTGCATGCCCATGCGCGCATGCCTACGCACCCGTGAGCGCAATGTTCACATACTGTGTGCGCGGGCACCTATGTTGCATGCCCCGGCGTGCGTGATACTACCTACTGCTCGTGTTTACATTGTTCATCATTTCTCATCGTTTCTTTGTTGTTTTCACCTTTTCTCACTATTTTCATCATTTTCAACTTGAATTTCAAAACACACTCAATAGAAGACAAACTAATTTTCTCTCTCCTTAGTGTTGCATATGATGTATTCCTAGTAGTTTGATCGAGCTCTTAAATTAAGAGAAAATCAAGTACGATAATCCAATAAATCAAACAAACGATAATTCAATAAATCAAACAAAATAATTGAACTCATCAACCAGAAGGACAATTATCTTGAGTTTTTGGTTACATCAATAATTAACATTGGTAAATATATATTATCCTCTACCAATCCCACAACTTAGTTACAAACAATTTAGACAATTTTTTGCCTATAAATACCAAAATTTTATATATTGTAGTAATTTTGTCAGCATTTTTTATATTAATTTTTTAACTTATACCTAAGTGAAATATAAGACGTGGAGGCATCCCCGATAAGAAAAAAGGACCTAGGCTTTTATGTCTGTAGCCTTTTTCATCGGATAGTAATTGGAGACGGCTCTCAACATTTTATTCCTGTCTACTTCTGTTAATTTCGACCTCTTTCTTTTATGGCAAAGAGTAAATCAAGATAAAAGGAAAAAATAATTAAATTATTTCTAGTAAAATAATTAAAGGAGGCAGCTGCGTAGTGAAGCTGCCAATTGGTGTTGAAAACTCATTGTTTCAATGATGCATACTTCGCACTCAAATTCAAATGGTACTGATACCACCCTTATTATTGCCATGGCCCACTAGATTATATTCAACCAAATATTAATATGCCATCGTAAAATCAAGTATGAAATTAATTATTTTACTAGTTTCACTGGTTACATTATATAAATTAATCATATAATAAGTGTAATATTTCTCAATTAAAAGGTACAACATAATGTGTTGTTAATGTACGCGTTGTAGAGTTTTCTTTACATTTTTTGTGAAATAAATGTCCTTATTTTTATCTCTTTGTCTGATTATTCTGCTTTGCAACGAAATAGCATAAATTGTTAGTCCTAGAACTATTTTAAAATTATATTCAAAATTAAAATTAAATATAAAATTAATGGAATTTAATTTAACATTGATTTGGGTCATAATAATGACACCAAAAAATCAATTCATTCATGGAGTTCAATACAAAAATAATGAAAATTTAAGCTTAGGAAGAAAATGCTAGGGACACCTAGCTCTAGGTTGCACACTAGGTTGTGCACTTCCCAGGTCTTACAATCCTAGTTAAGGTCAAGGTAAACTATGCTTTCCTTTTCTTGACTAGAAGTCCCTATTAAATGTGTTGCCACTAATTATTAAAAAAAAATAAAAAAAATTGTGTTGCTGCTATAATTCATTTATAAAACAGTGGTGTTGTACGATTTTGCTACGCATTGTCCTTTGCCTAGGGAAGATGATGCCATGCGTACTTCATCTACGATAGTGCAATTGAAATGTATTTTTAAATTGAAATCTAAGTCAAACATATTATACTCATTAAAAAGAACGTGAATCTTTTTGTTCATTTTCAACATAACATAAAGTTTGTGAGGGAAGAGAATTCATTAGACTTTTTCCAGTTTCCCCACCTCATACATGGCTCCTAATTTCAAATTAGAGGAAAAATTATGAGCATTGATGATATATACGTCGTACATATACTACATCATGCCCGTCGAAACTAAGCTAACGAGAGAGTACTTGCGCTGGTGATGAAGGTTTAATTATATAAGTGGGCAATTAATGATGATGGCAATATTAAAGTATGAGACCAAGATAAGAATTCTTGCTACCTACCCAACACTAGCAGCTTTATTATTATTTATGTGCGGTTCAAATTTTATATTTTAATATATTTGTGAAATGAAATATAAAATATAATATAAATAAAAAAAATAAACGATTAAAAGATATTATTTTTTGTTAAAATATTCTATTTTAGTTTTTTTTATCCTTTATATTACAAATAAATATTAAATATATAAAATATATTTTTATTCACAGTCCTATATTAAAATAGACTATCAAAATATATCTGTTATTCAAATACTCTATTTTACATAGTTTTTATTTTTTATATTATAAAGAAATATCAAATATATAAAGTATATTTATATAATTTCAAAACTACCAATACAAATTACTGTATTATATTAAATTAGACGATAGGAAGATATCATTTGCTCTTCAGATGCTCAATTTTATTTAATTGCTATTTTTATATTATGAATAAATATCAAGTATATAAATATTATATAAATATATGAACATATAAGTATTATTTATGATATCGAAAATCGTCAACACAAACACTTACATATATTACTATTCCCATAAAAATAAAGAAAGTACATATAGTACTATAAATGTGCCGTGCAATCATTATGACTCATAGAATCGGTAGATAAATACTGTGATCAAATTATTACTATTGATAATCAGTAATTCATGTACGATGATAATATAATAATAGCAATAATAAAACTTTTATCATAAATAATTACAATAATTTTATTGCCACTATACTATCGCTATACATGTATTATTGATTGTCAATAGTGACAATTTGAATATTAATATTTATCAATATCAATTATATTTTAATAAAAATTATTATCACTTAAAAAACTATCATTAGCGAAATTGTAGAAATCATTTACTTAGATATCTTTAGTGATAATTCTTATGTTATTTCTTATTTTTTTATCATAAATCTTACACTCTTTTTTTCAGTGAATTATCTATTGTTACTTTTAATATCGAAGAAATTATATTTTTCGGAAATGTGTTTCGCATGGCACTTATGAAATTGGTAATTTTCCATACGCACGCTAAAGTCTAGCTTGTTGAAAAGTAGTGCAAAAAGGTCGTGGTACTGACGTGATTATATCATTTTGCTCCTTATACTTTTTGACTTTCCAAGTAAACACTTTTTTTTTTTTCCTCTCTCTTGTTTGAGAGATTTAAGAAGCTAGAGGATCAAATAATTAGGTCTAATTAAACCTTATTCAATTCAATTGAATTATAAATACTGTATTGATAAAATTATAATATAACCTACTTTTATAGGCATACAAGATCAAAAAATTATGAAATTTAATATGTAAAAGCATTCTATAATAGAAAACTTGACTAAGAAATATGGAACCAGATAGCATATTGATTATTAGACATACAAATGCAATACAAATTAAATATGAACCGTTGGTGAGTAAAAATGTGGTCTATTTTTATATTATTTAGATATATACATATATATATATAGTACTTGTATTTTTTAAAATTGCACAAAAATTGATTATGGTATATGCGTTACTACACAATCTAATTTAATTACATGATGATACAACGTAGAGAAAATTATTTAACAATAATTGATATTTTTAAATTATTAAGATTCACGTTTGTAATTGTATAATTTCAATTGATAATGCCTATAAAAAAAATATTCTTATAATTCTTATGTAACAGTTGAAATATATAAATTATTTGTCAAGTAGAACATTATTCATACAAATATAACACAAGAGTGTGTGTATATATATCTATTAATAAATAATACAAGAGCACTGATGAGGGTAAAAACCGTTTAATGAGTGTGTTGGACTGAAAACCAATATAATCAACCTAGTGGAGGTCGTGGAGATTGCTTTTGATGTAACAAGGTCGAGTCCTACTATCAACAGCAAATGTCAGGCTAGTCAAGGTGCTATCGGTTAAGGCACTCCGACGCTCAAGTTAGTATATATCAACTAGAAGATAGAGTAGTAGAGTGATGACTTTAGAGTGATGAATGGCATATCTTGCTGAGGGTTAAGAACGGGGTATTTATAACTTTCTCAATGGGGTTGATATGACTTTAATGCCCTTGTTGAGTAAGAATGACTTTTGTCCTTATCACAGGGCTTTGAAGTCTTCTCCTGCCTATGTATTATTCTAGGTGGCGCAACCTAAGGCATGGTGGTGCACTGGTGGTGCGTACTAGCCTGGCGCTGCTGAGAAAATGTAGTATTGTGGTGGCATGGGCCATTAATATAGGGGCACGCCATCTAGTGGAGCATTCAATGTGGCTGAGAGGTTGTTGTCTTGGCTCGACCTCCCTGGTTAAGGTGAATACTTCTGCAAGATACCTTCTCAGGCTCTTTTCGACAAGATGTGACCTTGTTGTAGTTAAACCTTCATGGTTGGATGAGGGACTGCGTATTCTAGTTATGGTCGACCATCATCTGGTCGAGAATTGAATGCCGGTATTCACTACGATGGGTAAGGCTCCTGAGGTCAAGTGACAATCGATAGGTTGGGCCGTCAGACACCATATTTCTATCCTGGTCGAGTGTTGCTGAGCTGGACCTATTGGGACGTCCCATATCATGAGTCCTCTCCCCTTTCAAGCCCTGATCGAGGTTGTCAATGGGAAGGAATGAGAAGTAGTTGTTAATAGGTACTATAATTTTTCGACGAGAGCTTCTAATATTTGACCGAGATTTCCAGCACCCGACTAGGGTTTTCAATAATCAACTAGGGTTTTGGTACATTTAATGCGGTAGTTATGTTGTGTCACACAGAGCGTCAAGCGATGGCTGTGCAATTATTACTGTTGTTTCGGTTATCGTGCTTTGATAGCTATAAATAGTAATGGTGAAAACGTCCATTTTTACTTTTACAGCATTCCAAGAAATTGATTGAGGCATTTCCTTGTGTTGTCGATCAACTGCTTTTCTACTCTAGAGCCTTGAAACATGTAAGTCCTTTTACATATATTTCAATCATACCGTATTTATATCATGTTGAGGGTATTTGGTGAGGACGATAGCTAGAGTAATGATAGCAAGGCGACGAGGTCGGATAAGGTTTCGACTGGGGGTAAGGATGGCTCAACTAGCGAGTCTGATAGCTCTTTGAGCGATAACTCGACCACAAAAAGCTCTAATTATAAGCATATTGTTATCGATGGTGAGGCTAGTCTAAGTCAACCACTTGTTTCCCACAGTCGACTGTTTACCCCTAACCATTATAGCAAGATAGTATCCAAAATCACTTCCACTGACCTTGTACTTATAAGACAGCTTTTTCATGTTCCCTCAGAGTACGAGCTGATCGTGCCTGGATCTTCTAATAGAATGCATCGACCCCCAACTGGATATATAACTATGTTCAATGAAGCCTTTAGATATGGGCTTAGGTTCTTCTTTGCTCAACACATAGTCGATCTGTTGAGGGGTCTGCAGGTTTGTATAAGTCGACTGCTTCTCAATTGCTTCTCAACCATATACAGTTTTGTCGTCCTAATGCATATATATGGCCAATCGGCCACCTTTGCTAATTTCTCCAACCTTTTCCATCTCCTTATGTCCCGAAAGTCCGGTAGCACTGAGGAGTCAGGTTTTTATTATCTAATCGCTCGTCCTTAATGAAAGTTCTTGGTGACCCCCTAATCGTCCCATGGTTAAGAATGGAAAAAATGGTATTTGTATGTTCTGGTGCTTGGGGGTTTTAATATTCCTAGTGGGTGGTTTAGAGGACATGTTGAGATGCTTAGGAATTAGATTTCGATCTGGCCAAACACCTTCATTCGAGACTTAGTGCAGTTTGGGCAAATGGGGCCTTGGGTTATATCGAGGAACGAAATTTAGTTCTAGCGGCCTTGTCGCCCGCCGACTTAGAGTTACTTGCTGACGCTCGACTAGGTAAATGATTTGACCATTCATTTTGAAATTATTTTTTAGTTTAATTTTTTGGTCGATCCTCATGTATGTTGTTTTTGTGTTTCTGCAGATCGACAGGAAATCATGAACCAAACTCAAGCGCAAGCTTTGGCCCATGTGCCAAGGAATCAAGAGCAGCATCAAGTCGTGGCTGCTCATCAAGGGGGTGCATCTCAGGTTGTTCCCCAACCCCGAGTTGCGTTGCCTTCTCCCGCAGCTTCTTTGGCTTAACCGGCACCTGCCCCAATCTCCAGCCCATCCATACCATATAATAGGCCGACAGTCAAACAGGCAGGACCTGCTCAAAAGAAGACGACTATTAATAAGGGCAAAGGTAAAGCTAGAGCTACTGGCCCCCCAATTGGCCATGATATATTTAGGCGTTGGGATGAAAATGAGCTTTTCCAAATGGTCGAATTGCCATCTCCTAGGTTCGGGACCAACATGACTATTCATAACTTTATGTCGATGATGACGGCAGGGGTTGAATGGCTCCCTACCGAAGAAAGTAATGATGGCTGGTTTGTTCGTATCTGACTAGCAAAAATGATGGACATAAGCTAGGGGATGTGTTGTGGGTTATGGCTTACCACTCCAATATGGTAAGTATCTCATCGAGCATTGTATGCTTATTAAATTCTTCTTTTCATCTTTTGTTGTTTTGATTGTATCAATCAAAAATTTTCTTTGTAGGTTAGCCAGCTTGGCTTCCATCTACACAAGAGGTCGAAACTTGCCCTGTACGAGTGTGATAGGCTCTGAGGGGATCAAGCTGAGGTGGATGTGATCAAAGCTCACGCCAAGTCTACTCAAGCCCGGATTGAGCAACTGTCAAAGGAGCTGGAAAACAGTAATACACAGCTCGAGGTGAAGGATGCCCAGTTGTTGACTGCGGTCGCCAAGAGGAGCTCGACGGAGGAGCTACTGAAGAAGGCTAGAGTTGATGCCCAGACTTACTTTGATTATAGTCAAGCCCACGGCTACAATAGTGCGCTCAACTTTGCTTGGGTGGAGTTCAGCAGAATGTTGCCCTAAGTTCGATGAGAGGC
Organism: Jacaranda mimosifolia; assembly: GCA_018894105.1. NCBI lineage: Eukaryota > Viridiplantae > Streptophyta > Magnoliopsida > Lamiales > Bignoniaceae > Jacaranda > Jacaranda mimosifolia. The sequence goes on along the minus strand of CM032125.1, from coordinate 28,539,010 downwards.
AGTTCAACAATTCATGCTCACCTCAGCATTCCAAGATGCCAACATTGTCTTCTCCATTGATGACACAATGGATGCCTTCAAGAGAGCTATTAAGTAGCTGGAGTTTCTCAGTTACATAGTTCTTTCGGAAGATAGATAGCACTTGAACCCCTGCTCAACGAGCAATTGCGCATGTACCTGTTGAACCCTGATGAGACTATTCCTACTGAGGGGTTCGACCCCGTTAAGTTTGCTCCCATCGAGGGGACTGTTGCTACACCTGAGGTTAGGGTTGTGCCCAGTCACCTAGCTAGGGTCAATACAGTGACCATCAAATTTAATTTTGCCAATGACTTTGCCTTTGACATGCGGGGATGACAAGATCAATGTTGTTGATTTATTCCCTCCTGGTTGGAACCCATTCTTAGTCGATATGGTCGAGCCTTCTCAGCTAGTAACCACAATTCAACTAGTATTTGCACGGTGCTCAAGCAAAGAACCGAGGGCCCTATAGTTGTGCGAGCTGCTTCTGGCAATAAGCTTGACTAGGATATCGATGAGGATGCAGCAGCTGCCTGGATGGAAGGGTTGGGGTCGAACTAAAATTCCAATGCAACTATTTAGTCACCCTGCGAGGCATTTGCTTGTAATAGTTTTTTTTTTAGTCGAATGTAACCGAATACTTTTGGATTAATGAAATTTCAATATCATTTTGTCAATGTGTATAATACCTTGTTTTCTTTCTTTTTTAGCGCTTTCATTCTTATCGAATATCGAGCGTTAATAAACGACAATAGAAGTAATTTGATCTCAACTCGGAGATCGTGTAAGATAATCCCATAATGAAGGAATTAAATTTTCAACTGCGTGTAAGAAAGGGATTGGCGTAACGGTTATAGAATGAATCCAATATATTATTTGCGTTTATGTCGTCAACAGCTGGTTGACTCACATTTCAACACATTCATCGTGATGCTTAATTATTTTCGATTGTAAGGTCAATTTTTTACTCCTTGCTTCGGATCGACTATAAGGGCGACCTTGAATAACAGGTTTGCTTATCAGTTTGCGCTTAAAGCCTTGGTTCACTATGATTTTGGGGTACCTTTTTAACCAGTTTGTTTTTTATTCTAATTTGGGTGCGTTGCCACGCGGTTGAAGTTGTCGCGATGTCGACTATAGGGTTGATTATGAGCGACCGACTTTTTCACTAGTTTGGGCTAGAAGCCTTTATTTTACAATTTCAAATCGTCATCGACTAGGGGGTTGACTCAAACAATCAACTCGCTCATTAGTTTAGGTTGGAAGCTTTTATTTTGCGGTTTGAAACCATCGTCAACTACGGTTGACTCCGAATGATCAACTCGCGTGTTAGTTTGGGCTCGAAGCTTTTATTTTGCGGTTTGAAACCATCATCGACTAGGGGTCAACTTCGAAGTCGTTCGTTAATTTAGGCTAGAAGCCTTTGTTTTGTAGTTTGAAATCGTCATCAACTACGGGGCCAACTCCGAACGATCAACTCATTCGTTAATTTAGACTGGAAGCCTAAGTTTTGCGATTTGAAATCATCGTTGACAATGGGGTCAACTCCAAAGTAATTTGTTAATTTGGGCTACAAGCCTTTGTTTCGTGGTGTGAGCAGGTAGTTGTAGAAATATGTGCAGTTTTATTAATATGAAAGGATATTGAAGTACAATGAAGACTTTAAGTCTCTTTACACATAAAATTTCTTCAAATTCACCGCGTTCCATGGTCGAGGAAGCTCATTGCCATTTATGTCTGCGAGTCGACATGCATTATGCTTTGCTACCTTGACCACCAAGTATGGTCCCTCTCATTTCAGGTCGAGTTTTCCCACATTTTTTGATACTTCGACCTTTTTGAGGACAAAGTCGCCTACTTTGAAGCTTCTAGGTTGGACTCCTTTATTGTAGTGTTGTGCCATCTTCAACCTGTATCTTTGCATGGATGTGTATGCTTGCTGATGGAGCTCGTCAATTATCTCTAGGTCTAATTTTCTCTCGAATTCACTCATGATCGGGTTATAGTGGATCACTCGAGTAGTATGTTGTATGAGTTATGTTGGAACGATCACTTCGGATCCATAGACCAAACTGTAAGGGTTGTGGCCGGTGGTTGTTCGAGGGGTTGTCCTATATGCCCAAAGTACTCTAGGGAGGTCATCTGCCCAGCTCGCGCTAGTCCCTTCAGTCGAGCCTTGAAGTGGTCTAAGATAATTCTATTCATAACTTCGGTTTGGCCATTGGCTTGTGGATTTCCAACTAATATGAAGTGTTGTCAAATTTTGAGGCTCTCGCACCAACTTCTCGTACTCCTGCTCTGGAATTATGTCCCACTATCTAATATCAAGACTTTAGGCAGACCAAAACAATAGATAATATTCTTCCATACGAAGCTCTTGATGGCTGCGTTAGTTATTTTGGGGACTACTTCTGCTTCGACCTACTTTGTAAAGTATTCGAAATTTCCTTTGACCTGTTGTTTTGAAAAAGATCTGACTATATCGATCCCCTACTGGTCGAACGGCCACGTGATTTGTACGTTCACCATTGATGCGGCGGGCTGGTAAGGTATGTTTGAGTGGACCTGGCAAGACAGGCATTTCTTGGCAAAATCTACTGCGTCGTTTAATAATGTTGGCTAAAACTATCCATGTCTAATAACTTTGTGTGCAAGGGATCGGCTTCCCGAATGGTTGCTGCAGATACCTGAATGCACATCATGTAAGACTTCGTGGGCTTGCTCTAGAGTTAAACACCTAAGCGGTGGTCCCAAAATCGACCTCCTGTAAAGCTAGTCATGCTCGTCGAAGGCGAACTTGGCTGTTTAGCCTCTAAGCCTATATGCTTTGCTTTTGTCCTCGAGAATTATGCCTTCTTTCAAATAAGCTTTTATTGTATCTTGCCAGGAGAGAGATGTTTCTCCAATTTGCCCCCACCAAATTCTAGTTGGAGTCAACTATAATAGGTTTGCGGTCAATCAGAAATGCGATCGTTCTGTCTCTAGTCCCTTTCGTCGAACTGGCGAACTCGAAATGTGCATCGGCCCGCTCATTCTCTGATCAAGAAACTTAGTTGAGGATGAATTTTTTGAGCTACTGCTGCAACCTCTTCACCTCAGCCAAGTACTTACTCATCGTAAACTCTTTGGCCTCAAAGTTATTGTCGACCTGCTCTGCGATAAGTGGGAATTAGTGATAGCTGCTAGGTGTTCAACTCATCTACTTATTACCATCCTCATGCCAGCTATGAGGACTTCATATTTTGCCTTATTGTTCGTGAAAGGGTAGTCGAGTTTAATTGCGAAATCGTATTCTTCGCCTTATGGTAACCATAGAGAAACACTAATTCTTCCACCTAAGGAAGTTACTGAACCATCAATGTGCAAAGTTCATATAAGGGACTTGGGGTCAAGTTGGTCGAGCAAATCGAGTCTCCCAGTGACAAAGTCGGCCAACACTTGAGCTTTTATAGCAGTTCGGGGCTGAAATGTGATATCGAATTTGCCCAGCTTGATCGCCTACTTGGTTAATCTTTCTGACATATCTAGCTTGGAAAATACTTGTTTAAATAGTTGATTTGTCAAGACGATGATAGAATGAGATTGGAAAAAGGGCTGCAATTTCCTGCTGCAGTGACTAGGGCGAGGGTGAATTTCTCGATCTCCAAATAATTATGTTTGAGACCTTACAATGCTTTGCTATAATAGTAGACAGGTTGATGGGTGCCCTTTCTGGTTGAAATAAAAACTGAATTGATAGATGCCGATGAGACTATTAAATAGATAAGTAAAACTTCACCAGCCTCAGGTTTGGCCAACATCGTTGCTAACGAGAGGTAGTATTTCAATTCGACCAAAGCTTGGTCGCAATGCTCAATCCACTGGAAACTTGATTTTATTGCATTCCTTAGGATTTTGAAGAGCGGCAAGCTCTTGTCGGCTAATTGAGCGATGAACCTTCTCAGCACGATGATCCTACCAACCAGATACTGAACGTCTTTGATTGTTTGAGGAGGCGTAATGTCCATAATGGCTTGGATTTTTTGCGGGTTCGCTTAGATACCTCTCTGGCTGACCATTTAACCTAAGAACTTGCCACTTCTCACTTTAGACGTGCACTTGTTAAGGTTGAACTTCATTCCTGATGCTCTTAGTATTGAGAATGTATGATTGAGGTCGATCAAGCGATATTTTGGTTGTTTTGTTTTAATGATCATGTTGTTGACATAGACCTCCATTGATTTTTCGATCTCATTTTTGAACATAAAGTTTACTAGTCTTTGATAAGTTGCACCTATATTTTTTGAGCCTAAAGGGCATGACCAGAAAACAATATACCCCCACTGGGGACAACAAAAGATATCTTATCCTTATCCTCTGGTGCCATGAAAATTTGGCATTATCCTTGAAATGCATTCATCATGCTCAATAAGTCACAACTAATAGTAGAATCGACTAGTAAATCTATACGAGGCATAGGGTAAGGATCTTTAGGGTAATCCTTATTCAAATTAGTAGAGTCATTACACATGCGCCATTTTCCCTTATTTTTAGGGACAAGGACTACATTACAAAGCCAACTTGGATATTGAATTTCTACAATGTATCTTGCCTCTAAAAGCTTGTTGACCTCTTCTTCGATGATCTGGCACCTTTCAACATTGAAGGTCCTAGTCTTCTATTTCACTAGTTTGTATGAGGGGTCTACATTCAGACGGTGAACAATGACTCTGGGGTCGATTCCCTAAAGGTCGGAGGCCCTCCAAGCAAAAATATCAATGTTTCCTCGAAGGAAATCGACCATGAGACACTCAATGCTGCTGCCCATTTCTATTCTGATCCTAGTAGTCTTATCGAGGTTTCTTGGCTCCAACTCGATCGTCTTGAACTCGACGATAGGCTCAACCCTGGTATCCTTTAGCTTTCTTTTCTTGCTTGACTGTCCCTCCTCAAGTTTCGCTACTAGGATATCCCCCAAAGGTTTCAATTTAGGTCATGTTTTCTGCTCGTTTGCCCCGACAGAATTTGTGTAGCACTATTAGGCCTTTTGTACATTGCAAAGAAGTTTACCAGTCCCAGCAGTTGTTGGAAATCTAACCTTCATATGGTAGGTCGAGACAATAGCACGAAAGTTGTTCAATGCTGGTTGCCCAATGATAGCGTTGTAGGCGAAGGGTGCGTCGATAACCAGGTAGTTAACCATCAAAGTTCTGCACCAAGGAGCCTCTCCAAATGATGTGGACAAATTTATGGATCCTTCGGGGATGATTTTGGACCCCCCCCCAATCTGACCAGCGGGGTGCGAATGGGTTCAAATTCTAGCTTGCTCATGTTCATTCTCATCAAGGTTGACAGGAAAATAATATTTGTTGAGCTCCCATTGTAGATCAGCACTTTTCTGACCTCAAAGTTAGTAATTTCAACAAATACCACCAGACAGCATTCCAGATTGTTGTCAGCCCCATAAGTTTCGATGTGGGAAAGGTTGGCATCAAAGAAGGAAATTGGCTCTGCGCTAGTGACAATTGGAAGACCATTTTGACCGAGGAAGATTTGAACGATTCCAATCTTCATTGGTGCTGCCTCCTAGCTGACTTTGAGTCCTCCCCAGTCAGACCTCCTGCAATGGTGTTTATTACTCCTCTAATGGGTGTGAGGGGATCATGAGCAAGTTTATTCCCTTTGTCTTCTTTCCTCGGGCTAACCGACCTTTCTCTGTAGGAAATCTGGTTCATTTTGCATGCTGCCTAAATCACCTACTCGTCAATATATTTTTTCAAATGGCCTTGTTGAATGAGCCTCTCAATCTAATTGTAAAGATTGAAGCAGTCTTCCATGTCGTGGCCTTTCTGCTTGTGGAAATGGCAGTACTTCTTAGATCTTTTCATGGCTTCTATCTCAGTCAACTTTCTGAGTTTTCTGAGGAGATAGTCATGCTGGATGGTGAACAGAACCTCCTTTCTAGCGGCATTAAGGGGCATGTAATTATGGAAACGCTTAATTAGGGATCGATGACCATCTTTATGTTGTCAGTCATGGTCATCCTTCTCCTTCTTCTTGTCAGCCTCTGGATTGCATATATCAACTTGTTCATATCCTTCTGTGCCATGTACCTCTCAACAAGGTCAAGGAGTTCTTCCATTGTCCTTGGTTGCTCCCTGACCAAGGCGTTAGCACACTCTTTATGGTGAAGGCCCAAGAAAATCACATCGATTAGAAACTCGATCCTCAGCTGTTGATCTTTAGGACCTCTATGTTGAATCTAGTAAAGAAATCGCGAAGAGATTCTCCCTCATTTTGCTTCACAGTATGCAAATGAGTATAAGGGAGCTTCACCTTTCTCTGACTGGCAAATTGGTGGAGGAACTTGTCGCATAGCTAGTCATATGAAATATCGATGCTGGTTCCAGCTTTATGAACCAGTCAAGTGTAATCCCTTGGAATGTGGTGACCAACATCTGGGCATGTATGTACTTGTTGTGCCCGTGCAGTTGCATCATATGCTCAAATTGTAGTAGATGTTCATTCGGGTCCGACGAACCAACATATCTGGGAAGTCCCGTGGGGACCTTAGCATCAACAGTGATACGCTCGTCGATAATTTTCTATATGCATGGTGATTCCTTCTCATGACAAAAATGGTGAGCGCCATCATAATAGGGGTTTCTATCAGTATTTCTTTTTGAAATTCTCCTTGAGTCGTCGATTCAATTGTTGCACTTGATGGAGACTTCTTCTTATTCTTCTCGATCAGCCTGAGTTAGGTTCTTGTTCGTCAATTATCTCATGCGCTTGACCTTATCACGCTGTGGGGCTCAAAGGGGTCAAATGCCATGGTCGACGGAGTCTGCAACTTCTTCATAGGGGTTTTTTCGGGTTTCTTCTCTTGAAAATCACTTAGGATTATCTTCTCGTCGGGTGGGTGATCATTTGGCCTCCGATCGACCCCCCTCTTCTTCAGAGGGCCTCTTCTCATGCTAAGTAGGTTGCAAAGTAGCACTAGCAGTTGGCGCGGACTTAATGTTGTGTCGATTGTGGGCAATTGATAGTTGAGCATAAATTTGAGTAGATATCTGCTTGTTTATGAGCTGCATTAGTTGAGGCATGGTCAAAGTGACCACTTGTTCTAGCAAGGCACTGGGTCCCAATACTTCGGGTTCTTGTTGGGGTCGAGGATGAGGTGTTGGGGATCTTCTATTCTCCTCCCTTTCGAAAATAGCTCGCATAGTGTTCATTATTTTTTTGATTGCGAACTTCAGTTTCCCACGGATGGTGCCAAATAATGAAGGTAAAAATCGTTTAATAAGTGTATTGGATTGAAAACTAATATAATTGGCCTGGTAGAGGTCATGGGAATTGCTTTCGATGTAATGTGGTCGAGTCTTGCGATCAAGGGCAAACGTCAGGCTAGCTAAGGTACCTTCGGCTAAGGCATTCCGACGCTCAAGTCAGTATATATCGACTAGAAGATAGAGCAGCAGAGTAAGGGCTATAAAGTGATGAATGGCATACCTTGCTGAGGGTTAGCTACCTTGTTAAGGGTTAGCAACGGGGTATTTATAGCCTTCTCAATGGGATTGATATGACTTCAGTACCCTGTTGAGCAGGAATAGCTCTTATCCTTATCTTAGGGCTTTGAAATCTTCTCTTGCCTGTGTACTATTTCAGGTGGCGCTGCCTGGGGCATGGTGGTACACTAGTGTCTAGTACTAGCTTGACTGCTGAGAAAAAGGTAGTACTATGGTGGCATGCGCCATTAATGTAGGGGCACGCCGTCTAGTGGATCATTCAATGCAGCTAAGAGACTATCGTCTTGGCTTGACCTCCTTGGTCAAGGTGAATACTTCTACAAGATACCTTCTCAAACTCTTTTCAACAAGATGTAACCTTATCATAGTTAAAACTTCATGGTTGGATAAAGGACTGTACATTCTGGTTATGGTCGACCATGATTTGGTTGAGAGGTGAACACCAGCACTCGCTACAATGGGTAAGGCTCCTAAAGTCGAGTGACGGCCAATAGGTTGGGCCGTCAGACACCATATTTTTGTCTTGGTCGAGTGTTGCTGGGCTGGGCCTGTTAGGCCATCCCATATCAAGTATATTTAATACATGTATCAAATGATTCAAACAAAAAATATGACTTTTTTTAGCCAAGTTCATATGTGTGATAAATAATAGTGTTTTTAGTTATTTATATATATGTACGTATATGTAGTAAGAATTGGACTCGGGTCAAATTTTCGAATCAAGCCACTTGCTATGACTTGAAATTACATCAAAGTCATTAAGGTCATTGAGAGAAGTCCCAGTTAAAACCCTTTGATTCTCAAATCAGATTGTGAAATTGAGAAAAGGTAATAAATGATGGGTAAAAGTAAAGGTTTGGAAACCAACACATGCCAAATGTGGGGTTTGATGCTATTCATAGTAATACTCAATCAATATTTGCTAGGTGAGGTGGCAGCATTTCGACTGTCCCTATGGAAATCTATCTTACGGCTGCAAAGCATGTAGGTCGGGAATCAAGTCTGGTTCGACCTGGATTATTCAGGCATGAATTTTACTTGTTTTGGGCCAATCTTATCGATTTTAAGTAGGGTTGTCATTATAGTGTTATAAATGAATATTCAAAAATTCATTTACTATTTGCATTCATATCTATTTATACAAAATTTATTCACATCCATTTAAAGTGGATATTATCCATATTCGATTAGTAGATATTCGATTATAAATGGATACGGATATGTTAAATACATATCCAATCTGTTTAATATCCATCCCGAATATATATTTATTAAATAGTATATTATTTATATTTTTTAATAAAAATCTCATAATCTATATATGTATATATATAAATTATAATTGAAGAATTGAGAAGAAAAAAGAATAAATTTAAAAAAAATATTGTAATATAGAGAAAAAAAATTAAAGAATAAAGTTAATCAATATAATTATTGTTGGTTGACTTTATAATTAATATAATTCAATTCCATTATTATTATTAATAAGTACTAATAATCAATTATAAAGTCAATTATTAATTAAAAATTATGCTATTTGTTTGATTGCTTTCTTTTTAATAAAATTATATAGTTCATTCTATTAATTAAAATATGTATTTGTTATATGTTCATAGAATTACGTATTTGGATATTTGTAAATAAATATCTAAATAATTATCATCGAATATGAATATAAAAAAATAATTATGGATAAGTTTAATACAATATGAATAAATTTGAATAATTATAATCGAATTCGATCAGTATCCGACGGATACGAATTTGGATATCATTTTTAAATATCCATCAAATTCGTATCCGTATCCGTATCCGAATATTCAAAAAGTTAAACAAATATGAATATGAATACATTGTGTCTGATTCGTTTAATACCCATTTACATCCCTAGCTGTCAATGGGTCGGATTCGGATCAGATCATACTGAATTCGAATCCTAATTTGATCCAAAATCCTATAAGATTTATGGTTGGTATAACCATATTTGAATTCAAATAAAAATCTAATATCCGGAAGAAAAAAAAGTTCTATCCGAGTACTCCTAAAATCATCATATATTTGTTATTTTTCTAGAAATTTAGTAGAATTCAAATTCAAATAATTTATCCTTAAAAAAACATACACACAATAGATTAATAAATAAAATTTTCAGTCTATTCATTATTTAAAAGCAATAATAAAATATAACTTAATCACGTTCATTTATCATATAACTGCATTTTAGGTTTTATTGCTGACAATAATACTTATTTGGCATCATAAATACATATTATACTTGATTCTTCAATCAACTAATTATAGGCTTAAAGTTTTATAAAAAAGAAACTCATTTTGATCAAATCGAGATTTGTATTGCATTCTTATCATATACTGACAGTTTGTTCTTGCTCATTGTTCTTTCCACTTTATTTTTTGTTATAAAAATAGTTAAACAAGTGATGCAATTATGATGTAGATAAGCTTGAAATCTAAAAATTTATACGAAAAACACCTGATTTGATGTATTGCATAAAAGCTCATTACTTCCTTCATCCAAAAACTCATTTTGGCATTGATATAGGATCTTGTGTGCATATATATATATATATATAATATTATATATATGTATAATACTCTATATATTCTGATGAGGGTGAAATCCGTTGGTAGTTGGATCAAATAGTGATTTTGGATTGGTTCAACCTCTCTAGTCGATATATGGATATAATTGGGCTGAGTCCTGCAATCACGAGCAAACATCAAGCTTACCGATGAGCCCTCTGCTTAGGCACTCCGACGCTCAAGTTAGTGTAGAGTCGACTAGATATAACGAGTAGCAGAGTGAGGGCTTTGTGTATATAGAATGACATACCTTTGAGAAGCTGGAGTAAGGATATTTATAGCCTTCTCTTAGTGGAGATTTGTCTAAGATGCCCTTGACCTGTAGTAATGGCCTTTGTCCTTGCATAGGGGCCATTAGGTCATATGCTACCCTTGTACTACTTTAGGTGGCTGCCTCTCCAAGTTTTAGGGACAGAATAGGACATTGTAGACGCACATCCTCTCTAGTGCGGTAGCATGGGTGGTACTGGGGCAGTATGCACCATTAATACGGAAGCATGCTGCCTGTCAGGGCATTTAATGTGGCAAAGATGGTTCCGTATTGGGCGACCTCCTTGGTCGGTAGACAGGTTGACCTAACAATGGATTGGCACGCGGCGTATGGGGTGGACGAGCAATGCGGTCAAAGTATCAATCAGTGGTCCTGTCCGTGAGCGATGTCGACCTGTGTGGTCGATTTGGATCACCTGACGTCTGTAGCATCATTGGACCTAGGGTATGAGGTGGGCCTGTCGCTACATCCTTAGGCCTGTGGTCTTTGGGCCGAGCATATTGGGCTATCCCATATCATGAGTTCCCCCTACTTCCGAATGCTGAACGAGGGAATCGACAAAAAGGATTGGGGAGTAGTCTGTTGAGCGGTTACATGGCTCATTGATGAGGTTTTTGAAAGTCGACCCAAGTTTTGCACATTTAATGAGTAGTTATATCGTGTTGCGCGTAGCGCGAAACAGCAATTACAACATTATTACAACAACTTGGATTCCCACCCTTGTGTGCCTATAAATAGGCACTGTTAAAATAGCTATTTTTACTTTTACTGCCTTTGCGCCTGGTCGAGCGTCTAGCCAAGTGCCTTTGCTGCTAATATACTCTGCTTTTAGTTCATTGATAGAGAATAAGTCCTTTCTTTCATTCTCCTTAATGTTCTTCGTTTTATTGTAGCGATGTTGCATTTATCTAATTTTGAGGGTAGCCATGGGGGGGACAGCGAGGCTGCTCACTCTGATAGGCCTAGGGGTTCATCAGAGGAGTTGAGTAGCTCGTCGAGTGACAGCTCGAGTTCCAGTAGCTCGAGCGGCGATCGCGAGGGTGATGGAGCTGGGCCATGTCAGGTTCTTCCATCCTGGGCTCAATTATTCACCCCTAACTATTACAGCCAAATGGTGTCCACGATCACTCCCGTTGACCTAAGGCACATTAGATAGTTGTATCACATTCCTCTTGATTATGAGCTTTTAACACTTGGGGCTTCTAGTCGAATGCAGCGACCCCCGGCTGGCTGTATTAGTGTGTTTGAGGATGCCTTTAGGTGTGGTCGAGGTCGATGAGATGGTCCCCGGCTTTCTCCATTTTGATAATCATGTCATCGACGTAGACCTCCATCAATATTCCAATCTCGTTATTGAACATAAAGTTGACCAATCTTTGGTACATTACTCCAGTATTCTTGAGCCCGAAGGGCATGACTAAGAAACAATATACTCCATTGGGGATGACAAAAGAGGTCTTGTCCCTGTCCTCGGGTGCCATGAATATTTGATAATAACCTTAGAAGGCATCCATCATGCTCAACAACACACAACTAGCGGTGGAATTAACTAATAAATCTATGCGAGGCATGGGGTAAGAATCCTTATGGCAAGCTTGATTTAAATCAGTGAAATCATTACACATGCGCCATTTTCCCTCATTTTTAGGGACGAGCACAGCATTATAAAGCCAAGAGGGGTACTAAATTTCTACAATATATCCTGCCTCTAATAGCTTGTTAACCTCTTCTTCAATGATTTGGGACTTCTCTGCATTGAAAGTTCTTGTCTTCTGCCTCGCTAGCTTGTGTGCAGGGTCCATGTTAAGTCGATGGACAATGACAGTTGGGTTGATTCCTTGGAGGTCGGCAGCTTTCCAGGCAAACACATCGATATTTCGTCGAAGGAAATCGACCATGAGGCATTCCAAGTGGTCGCCTATATCGCTTTCGACCTGAGTGGTTTTGTTAGGGTTTCCAAGTTCTAGCTCTATTGTTTTGAACTCCTTAACGGGCTCAACCTGGGTGTCTTCCAACTTTATTTTCTTAGATGCAAGTCCCTCCTCAGGTTTCGCTAAAGGGGCATCCCTCGAGAGCTTCAATTGAGGCCGTTTCTTCTGTTCGCTGGACTCGACGAAAATGGTGTAGCAGCGCCATGCATCCTGAAGTTGCATAAATGTTCTTCTACTCTTGTTGGGGTCGGAAACTTGATCTTCATGTGGTAAGTGGAGACAATGGCTCTAAAGTTGTTCAGGGCTGGTCGACTGATGATAACATTGTAGGCGAATGGAGTGTCTACTACCAGGTAGTTGATCATTAAGGTTCTACTCTGGGGACCCTATCCAAATGATATGGATAAGTTTATAGATCCCTCTGGAATGATCTCGGACCCCTCGAACCCGACCAACGGCGTTCAAATTGGCTCAAACTTTAGTTTTCCCAAATTCATCTTGCTCAAACTGCACAAAAATATGATGTTCTCAAAGCTGCCGTTGTCAACCAAAATCTTTCTTACTTCGAAATTGGCTACTTCCAGTGTTACCACCATGCAGCAATCAGTCTTTCTGTCGACTCCTCTGTTCTCCGGATGGTCGAGATCAGAGTCGGTAAAGGAGATTGGTTATGCGCTAGTAGAGAACTAAAAAATAGTTTCGACCTTGGATTATTTGGTCAACTCCAGTTGCCTCTGGGTTTGCTTTCTAGCGGACCTTGAGTTCCCCCCCAGTGGGACCTCCCGCAATCATGTCGATGACTCCTCGAATAGGAGGGTGAGACTCTTAGGCTGGTTTCTTTCCTTTATCTTCTCTTCTCGGGCTGGCTGACTTTTCTCTATGGGGATTCCGGTCAGTTTTGCCCTCTTCACGTCTGGCATGCTCTTCAATGTACTTTTTCAAATTGCCCTGCCTGATCAGTCCTTCGATCTCATCATGCAAGTTGAAACAATCTTTTGTGTCATGCCCTTTTTGCTTATGGAAGCGGCAATATTTCTTCGACTTTTTCATGGCCTCCGTCTCTGTCAATTTTCTAGGCCTTTTAAGCAGATTTTTATGTTGGATCGCAAACAACACCTCCTTCCTTAGGAGGTTAAGCGGAGTATAGTCGTGGAAATGTTTCATGGGGGATCGACATCCCTCCCTAACCTAGCGGTTGTCTTTTTCCTTGCTCTTTTTTTTCTCAACCTCGAGATTGTCATATTTAAGTTTATTCATCTCTTCTTGGGTCATGTATCTCTCCGCGAGATTGAGGAGCTCCTCCATCGACCTTGGCTGCTCGCGTACCAATGCATTGGCGCACACTCTTTGTGCTTGAGGCCTAAAAACAACACGTCGATCAGAAATTCAATCCTTGGGCTGTCGATTTTCAATACCTCTGTGTTAAATCTGGTAAAAAAGCCTCAGAGGGATTCCCCTTCATTCTGCTTCACGGTGTGTAGGTGAGTATATGGGAGCTTTGCCTTCCTCCTATTCGCGAACTGGTGCAAAAACTTGTCACACAACTGATCATATGAAGTTTCAATGTCGATTCCAACATAACAAACCAGTCCATTGCTATCCCCTGGAAGGTGGTCACCAGCATTTTGGCGTGGATGTACTCATTGTTCCTGTGCAACTGCATCATGTGTTCGAACTACAACAAATGCTCATTCGGGTCCAACGAGCCATCATATCGGGGTAGACCGATTAGAATCTTAGCATCAATAGTGATGCGCTCGTCAATAATATCCTGGACAAAAGGTGAATCTCTCTCTCTTTGGAACCTCTGTGGCCCCTTCGAATAGCGATTCTTCTCTGTATTTCTCCTCGAGATCTCCTCCAATCACCAGTTCAACTGTTGGACTTGGTGGGATGCTTCAGCCCATTCTTCTCTGTCGGCGTGGGATGCGTTTCTGTTCAGATGGGGTCTCGAGCGTCAACCCTATCGCGCTGCAGGGCTCGAATAGATCGAACGCCGTGATCGACAGAATCTACAACTTCTTCGCGGGGCATGGGTCGGGCCGTTTCCCTCAAAAAATGGCCTGGGCTTACTCCGTGCCTCAAGGGGAGCCTTTTGGACTCTAGTCGATCTGGGTTTTCCCTCGGCGGTCTTTCCTCCGAGGCCGCAAATTGCGGCGTTGCATTGGCAGCTAGCTCTGGCTGCACAGTATGTCTATTCAAAGTTGCTGAAAGTTGAGCCAAAATCTGGCGGATATCTACTTGCTGATGAGCTGTATCAACTGAGGCATGGTCAGGGTAACCACTTGCTCTGATGGGGCGCTCGATCCTAGAGCACCGATTTCTTGTTGAGGTCGAGTAGGGAGAGAGCTAGACCTCATGTTTTCTTCTCTTCCTGAGGGAGCTCACCTGGTGTTCACCAGTTTTGATAGCATACTCAGGTTTTCCAACAGACGGCGCCAAATGATGAGGGTGAAATCCGCTGGTAGCTGGATCAGGTAGTGATTTTAGATTGGTTCGACCTCTCTAGTCGATATATGGATATAATTGGGCTGAAACCTGCAATCACGAGCAAACGTTAGGCTAGCCGATGAGCCCTCCGGCTTAGGCACTCCGACGCTCAAGTTAGTGTAGAGTCGACCAGATATAACGAGCAGCAAAGTGAGGGCTTTGTGTATATAGAATGGCATATCTTTGAGAGGCTGGAATGAGGGCATTTATAACCTTCTCTCAGTAGGGATTTTTCTGAGATGCCATTGACCTGTAGTAATAGTCTTTGTCCTTGCATGGGGGCCATTAGGTCATCTCCTACCCTTATACTATTCCAGGTGGCTGCCTCTCCAAGTTGTAGGGACAGAATAGGACACTGTAGACTCGCCTCCTCCCTAGTGCGGCAGCATGGGTGGTACTGGGGCGGCATGCGCCATTAATGAAGAGGCATGCTGCCTGTCAGGGCATTTAATGCGGTAAAGATGGTTCCGCATTGGGGCGACCTCATTGGTCGGTAGACAGGTTGACCTAACAATGGATTGGCGCGCGGCGTATGTGATGGACAAGCAATGCGGTCGAAGTATCAATCAGTGGTCCTGTCCGTGAGCGACGTCGACCTGTGTGGTCGATTTGGGTCACCTGACGTCGGTAGCATCATTGGACCTAAGGTATGAGGTGGGCCTGTCGCTACATCCTTGGGCATGTGGTCTTTGGGCCGAGCACATTGGGCTATCCCATATCATATTCCAATTCAAATTATTAATAAATCAAATTGAGTCAAATCTATATTCACTCCATTTATTTCATAATACAAATTTTTTTAATCGGATTGCATCATTTGAATCTTTTATCGCTTCAAAATCCTAAATAATCAAATTAAATTCAAATCAAATTTGAATTAAAATCAGCCCAAAATTGATAAGCTTACTTTTGAGCTTCTTTTCTTCAATTTTGGCCTCCCCAATCATCAGCTATACGTTTATAGGTACACGAAATTTGCGTTACACTAATTTAGGAATTCGAGCTTGATTTAAAGGTCTCGGCTTGAGTTCAAATTCAAGAGCAGCATAAATAAAGATGATTATAATTGGATAAAAAAAATACTCCAATTATATATCTTCAATTTTTCGTGACTTGGTCCAATGATATACTCTTCTAATTCTTAAGTTTGAATTCAAATGGTTCCGGCTTGGTTACTTGACAAGGGCAAAAATACAAATAGAGATGTTGGAATGGAAAATAATAACAGTTGTTACTTTCATTAAAAAACGTGCTTGCATCTCAAACAAAGGAATAAACAAATCACAAAGGAATATCTACATATATTACATTAAGAACCAAAAGCAATCACTAATCCTCATTTCTTCCCCTAAATTTTCTTAAAATTTCTAAATCACCCCAGACCTTTTGCCGTCAGGTGCATTTGATCTACTATCTAAATTCCACTGCAACCCCCAAATTCAAATAACCATCAGCCTTGAATAGTATGGAGATAACGGTGATAACGGCGGAACCTCAAATATCCCATTCCCATCTCCACACTCCCAAACCGCCGTCCAACTTGACGGCGTTAAGGGCACCGCCGCCGTTAACTCACACCCAGTTTTAACTTCTCGAATTTCTTCTTCCCTCTTAACTTCTTTCGTCTCTCTTTCTTCAACTTCGCTTTCCCTCTCCCTTTTCCGGCAAAAGATTGCCGACGCAGCCTCATTCTGGGGCAACGGGTTTGAATTTCCAATTTCCAGAGGGAAATTCAGTATGGCTTTGCTGCCTCTCAGCTTGAAAGCCGCCCTGTCGTAGGCTTTCGCCGCCTCCACCGCCGTATCAAACGTTCCGAGCCAAACCCGGGTTCCCTTCCGGTTCGGGTCACGTATCTCGGCCGCAAATTTCCCCCAGGGCCTTCGTCTAACTCCTCTGTAATGCCTCCGGTCGCCGGATTTTTCTTCAACTTTTTGGTCCCACTCCACTTTGTTGTTCGCTTTTGGGATGGCTATGTTGAGGGAAGGCTTCCTCTCGGCGAAATTCTTGTGTTGTACAGGATTTAAAGTGCTTGCAATTTGCGGCTTGGTTTCAAATTCCAAGTATTCAGGCTCAGCTTTTGAGCTAAAATTATAGCTGGAGAATTGATCAATACTGGAGCTTGAATTATTGGCAGTTGAAAAGCTGAAAGTCGGGGCGAAAACAGAAGCAGTTTGGTCAGAAGAACAAGAATTGCTTATGAGTTCAGAGATAACAGAACTAGCAGTACTTGAAGTTCTTGAAATCTGGGATTCTGATGATGCAAAAGCAGCTGATGAACAATATTTTTCCATAAAAGCAAAATCATCAAGAAGGTGTTGGCGTATCATTTCTAGAGCTGAACTTTCATCAGGAGAGGCCATTGATGAGAGCTTAATTTGATTACTTCAGGAAAAATAAGAGAAACAGTGAAAATGGGTCTTTGGTTTTTCCTCGTCTGATTTCTATTTGTGGTTGTTTTTGGTTCAAGGTTTGAGTGGAAAAGTGGGAGTGAAGAGGGCGGTTATAAAGGTATGGAAATTTTGGGTCAAGATTGGCAAGGGAGGAGGGTTCGTGGGATGGTTCGGATGAGGGAGAGGAGAAGCATCGTAGCCTGGAGAGAAGAGATATATCCAAAACAAATGAGTGGAATTCATAGGTGTGGGCGCACAAAGACCGGTACTGTAGTAGTTAGTACAAAAGCGCTGAGGTTGGATTAGATTTGTCCTTTTTTCCAATTTGTATATATTTGTTCCGTAGTTTCGTGTCCTCCGCCAACACTCCTACCTTTCCATGTTGCTTCCACACCAATCGTGCAAAATTATTTTATTACTTTTATGAATTTTCAATTGCACTATTTTAAAGCAAGTTTTGAGTTAAGAAAAATATAATAGCCAATTAGTTCAGTATCATTGTGTTGTGCGTATGAATATAAAGTTTGAAATTTAAAAATTAATATTAATTTTTTAACTTGTGTGTAAATATGACAAAATTGAGTAAAAATATTGGTATATATGTCCCATAGTAATTCTTTGATAATTAAGTCAAATAAAAATAAAAGAATGATTAAAAATGGTGTAGATATTAAACTTTTTTTATTAAAAAAAAAAAAACCAAAGTTAAATTATAATTTATTGTACTGCATGAGTACCTTATCAATGCAGTGGTCCTCCAATAATTAGATGCTCACAACAAGTGAAAAGTTCCATTTTTGTTGAGTTTTTAAATTTAAATATTTTATTAGATATTTAGAATTTATATAGTTTTTAAACTATATTTGTTAAAAAAAAAAGATATATGTTTATAGTTTTAAAATTATGATATTAGGAACTTAGGGTTTACTAGGGGGAAAAAAAAGGTAAAGAGAGATTCTATTTAAATTTTATTTCATTCTT
Source organism: Jacaranda mimosifolia (assembly GCA_018894105.1). Taxonomy (NCBI): domain Eukaryota; kingdom Viridiplantae; phylum Streptophyta; class Magnoliopsida; order Lamiales; family Bignoniaceae; genus Jacaranda; species Jacaranda mimosifolia. Next base: position 28,520,817 of record CM032125.1, on the reverse strand, counting down.
CTAACATAAAGATATACAAAGTACAAAATTATTATTAATAATATCTCATAAATAATTACATAATTTTATTTTATCCAAAGTACATATAATATTATTTCTAGTACAAGTTTAAAAAATAGAAATTTATAAAATATTCTAAATAAGCTTAACCCAAATCCCCAAAGAGCTTGTGGATATGAATATCAAGATTTCAGATTTTGCACGTAGATTGAGATCGTAACATACATGTACTGCTTCTGTTATGATGCTAACCTAAGAATATAGGAACATAATCATGCAATAAGTTTAATTAAATTAAAGAATAAACTAGTTAATAATTATAAATTGTATTAACGGTCTACACCACCAAATCCAAATGCTGAATAAGTATTTCCATCTGAACACATGAAATTCTTGGAGTGTACGTCAAATTTTGATTGCGGAAATATGGAATTTAATATTATAATTATTAGTCTGCAACAAATTCAAATTTTTAATATTTAACCGATTATACTGAAAATAGTGAGGTGGGGTAGCAATTTGGATTGTTTGATCCAATTCAATAATTTGAACTCCACCGGGAAAATCTTTCACATATTATATTCAATGGGAGGTTAGCATGCAGAAATAATTTCCATATTTTATTATTATTTTTGTGCAGAAATTCCAACAAGAAATTAAGAAACTACTTTATTTTGAATTTTAGGGTTTAGGGTTTAGCATGGGGTCGATTTATTTCTTGCCTACAATGGATTGGGAAAATCAAGGTCTATTCCACTAGAGGTGTATCGTAAAGTCAAATTTAAAACAAAATAAAACTTAGAATTCTAGCAAAAATTCTTCGAGATTTAATCTGTAAACATAGTAGATATATAGAAGAAGAAGAAGAAGAAGAAGAAATCACCAGAATTAATTGTTTAAGTGAATGTAAGTTTTTAATAAATATACCAAAAATTTCCTTTTTAAAAATAATACATAATGGTACGTAATACATGTCGTTCGTCCAATTTATTAGGAACTGATAAAGATAAAATTTTAAAATATAAAATGATAAAAATCCCATCTAAAAAGTATCTCAATCTTGCCAAGGAAAAAACAAAAAACTCACTTAAAAAGAAAAAAAGATAACCAAAATTCTTGGATAATTAATCACAAGGAAAGACGTTGCTTTACAAAAAGACTTTTTTTTTCCCCCCCTCTAATTAGATAGGGGGATTGTCCCAACCTGACTTAAATATCCCATGATTTCAAATCCACCCCCGATCTAAATTTAGAATTTGTATAATCATAATTATTTTGATTTTCATATCAACCCTCTTGAATTATAGACCCGCACATATGAACTCAACATAACTTTACAAAAAGACGCGTACTGATATAGCTAAGCTGCTGTTGAAGGCACGTGGAAAGACCATGGTACAATTTGTATTGACTTTTAAGCCAAGGAAAAACGGACTTACTTTTCTACAAATAATTAAGTTTTAAAATTACGTGCCAACTTGACTTTGCATGGCCATCAACTTGCTGCGAGTCACTATCTTCCTCTTTAGTGCAGGGGTATGTCCAGGTTGTTGCCTTCTTGTTTTTGTCTTTGAATTTCGATGGGTCCAGCCAATTCAATTAAATATTTTTGATGCCCAGGGCCCAGGGGATGAACCTGATCCGTCCAGCTTTCCCACAACCCCCATCACAATGTTATTAGTTGTTTTTCTTTTTGCAACTAATCAACTATATGTCTAACAAGTTGATTTGTTGTGGATTGTGATCACACGACAATGGTTTGCATGTTATAGTCCTATTTGTTATCACAAATATTTTGGCCGACTTCATAGGTCGATCGTAATTAATGTGGCAATTTCAAAAGTACTGTTTTAAAATTTATATATAAATTGAGTAGAGCATATTCACTTCTATCTACCTTACATTCTCTCTTTAATAGTTATTCCTATTTTTTTCTCAAATAATGACGTAAATGTTGGAAATTTTCCTCAAGTACTGACTTAAATGCTGGAGAGTTTTTACTAAACCACCTCCAATAACTAATTTTCTTGCGTGCGGTTTAAGATTCAAGATAGAGCTGACATGATGAAGCTTTAATGATCTTAACTAGAAGAATATATCCCAAACTCATATCGATGGTATTTCCATTAATCTCAATCTTTCTATCATAATCAATGTTTGGTATCGCATTGGTATCATGCCAACGTGCACATTGGTAAATATTTCTCAAAAATTGTATAACATGCATTGCTAGGAGGCACAAATTAGTCTAATTAACCAGACATTTTTTATAAAGAACGATTAGTTACATCATTTACTGACTAAAAGTAATCAAATTAATTTAGTATGTGTGTATATATGTGTATAGATATATGCATATGGTGGCGCATATATATATATATATATATATATTAAATTGGTAGTGTTGTTGACGAAAGGGAAAGAAGATATTAGTTTTGAAATATTATCTTAATTATATTTTGTGGAGAAAGTGAAAAGGTGTACTCAATTTTGGATACTTTATTTAATTATCTTTTGTATGAGTTGGCAGCTAGCATTAATTAATGAGCCTCCTCCACTACAGACAGGAGAATACTGAATGCGGGCAGCTGGAATTGAATGATTACTTGCTTCTAAATATCAATCTCATTGATCGGCAAAGCATTATTGGAGAAGAGAGAAAAATAAATAAATAAATAAACAAAAATGCCCATGCTAAATATTTGCTCTGCCCGGTTTAGGTATTATTATAAAAATTGAATAGTAGTGATAAAATATTAACGGGTAACATCATTGTTAAAGACATGTATTAAATGAAAATAATTAATTATTATGTATAAAGACAATTCTTTCAAGATTAATATTGATGAAAAGTAAAATTAAACTATCACTATTGGCAAATTTTTTTATTAACACATACATGAATTTGGAATTATTCGAATTTGAACCAGAATCACATACTTATGAATGTGAAGGTGGTATCAAATCAATAAATAATTAGTAATAATTCATGTTACAAAATTTAAATTATCAATATTGTTAATAAATGATACACAGTATTTAAAAATAGCCAATACTGACGTTGAATGATATGTACATGTATATATATCGGCAACATAAGGGAAAGTGTGCCATTAAAATTTGGGATAAAATGTCATACATATATTACTAATTGTTATATATTTGTAATAATTAATTTAATTATGAATACCAAAAAAAAAAAAAAAAAATCCTTCAATATTTTGTCATATTATTATCTTTTTCCCTGTAGTGTATATTTTCATTTAGTTCTATTTAAATATAATGAAGGTGTCTTTGGATTGACGGATATACTAAATTGAGGATATCAACCTATATTTATGATAACAAATATAATAAGTTCGTCTGGATAATTTCCCATTACAATGAATTTCACATCACTAAGCTTTCATTTTAAGGTTTTTTTTTTTAATTTCTTGCCTCCACTAAATATGAAATTATTTTCTCAATTTCTTCCTTCAAATCAAAATTCTTTGGTCCAAATGCAAAATAATTGAATGCTAAAACTGGATTAATTGACATTTATGTGTTCTTCTTTTCTTAATTTACAAAGAATTCTATTCAAAACTCATATAATCCGCAGTTTGCACACCTACTCATCACTGCTTAAATTTTCAATTAAGGACTGAATTTCCACCATATCATTACTGTCTTGCAAAGAGAATTCTAGTGGGACCCTTTGCGGCTGATTTTGTGATAATAAACTAAGATATATTTAATTAGAAAATTAATTGAATTCAATTACCATAGCTTTTGATGATTACGTTCAAATTTTTACTTTACATTTTATTATAAAATTTTATTATTTTATTGTGTTGGCCTCAACGTTAACAATTCTCATTTGGATTCTTTGGGAAAGATTTGATTTTGTCTATGATCATGTCGATTAAATTAAGATAATATTATATATCAAAATGCACTTAGCATATATTATTATTTTTCTTCAAATTGTGTTGGCCTCAACCTTAACAATTCTCATTTGGATTCTTTGGGAATGATTTGATTTTGTCTACGCTCATGTCGATCATAATTAAAATACACTTAGTATACATGATTTTTCTTCAAAGCAAAGTGCACTTCGGTCTAAAAGAGTTAGATTTATTGAGGTCGACTTTAATGCTGACCAAGTCAGTAAAATAGCCAAGATAAGAAAGTTAAATAAATTGCATTAGATATAAGTTAATGAATAAGGTATTCATAATAATGCACTATTTGATGGTTGACGTACTATAAAAATTTAGCGTATCACCTACGATTAAGTCGTAGGTAATGCTAAAAATTCATAATTTTGGGTATAAAATTATTCTGACTAAGTTCGAAGTTGGTGTTTCTCTTAGCTAACTCTTGCTATGAACCAATCCGTAATTGATAATACATAATTAATTTGTTATATTTTGAACTACAATGCAATAGATTTATAATTAATAATTTTTATTGATTATATTTAAGAAAATTGCATTTTGTATGAAAATTCAAAGATATAATTTGTAGTTATAGTTACAAAATTAATTCCGTAACAATCTTTTCATAATAGATATTTAATTTTTTGATAGTGACGTATCATTATTGTGATATGACTTAATTTGGAGAATCTTATTATCGTAATTCAACGGTAGCATTGATTGTATATTAGCCCAAGCCGATATGACCAACTCGAATCAATGAATATTTCATAAATATTGTTCAAGTAATTAGGAGAAAAAAATCATTTCATAATTGTATCTATAGAATAAGTGTGGATATAAGTTCACTTTTAATGAATTTTTTTGGCTTTACTTTGTTTGTAATTTATTAACCCTTAAAGTTGTACTCAATTAATTTTTTATACTTTAATCTATATCAAGTGATGTATTTTAACTAAGTGTTAATCTAATCTATATAAATATATAATTTTTTTCAAGTGATAAAAATTTGAAATTTCAAAACTCTATAATTATAAATCTAACTAAAGTTGAACTCCAAATCAAATGACAAAGAAGGATTTACCCAGAACAATTTTCAAGTTCGGCCTTCCCTCCAAAGTTTGAGCATTCATCTAATTTACTATTAGCTTCATTTTGTTATGGGCTTTATTAGTTGTTTTGGAGTATATATATTTGATATATATAATAATGTGTCTTGGACTGCTTAATTCAGAAATATATCTAATTCCAATTAAAAGTTTTGACAATATTTGTCTAATTTTATACTAATTTTAAATTGATGAGGAGTTAACAAAATAATATTTCCATTTACATAGAAAAAATATTAGTATTTGATTTAAGATATTTAATGTAGACGAATGGCTGTTACATTAAAATAGAAAGCTTGTAAGAAAACCTCATGTGTTAGCTAGAAAAACAGTCATATAATAAATATCATCCAAATTTTTTATAAACTTGTTTACTTACTAATTTCTTTGTAAAATAAGGCATAAAGTACTATTATTTTAAATTAAAAAATATTTTTCACATCAAAAATCAACATCATCATAGCATTAAATTAGATGACAAGCATAATTCAAAAATAAATAAAGAAATAAATGTATTTTTCAAGCATGTATATATATATATATTGTATGTCATGATGATCGATCAATTCATCGTCAAACATGGGAACCAATCATATCAAGATACTATTCTAACAATAATCAGCAATGAGAGGCTTTATTCTTAATAAGAGATGCAACTCCAAAGAGTGTGAGACACGGGGAATAATTAATAAATTATTTTAATATCCTCAATTCTTTTGATGTGGAACATATTAGATATCATTAGTATAAAAATTTCAATCCACATTTTAGTTTGACAGAGAGATGAAATTTTTATTGCTTAATAATTGGACAGATTTTAAGAAAAACAAAATTAAACGCATGATAAATACGAATAATAACTAATCAAATTGAATTAAAAGTAGAATTTCTTGTAGCATAACATGGCAATTGGCAGGTTTAGTTATCAACTATGTTATGAAGTCCTAGCTAGAATCTTTATGTGTTTTGTCGTGCTAGACGACCAAGTCATTTTCATCACAACTTTTCAAAGTTTTTACTATGTCATTTTCATCAAAACTATGAAAGTTTTTCAAAGTTTTTACTTATATGTTAGTCGGTTTCACAATCTGATTAATGTCAAAAACAATAAACTGTTTGCCCATATGTGACATTAATAATGCATTAAATCTCTCTCTCTCTCTCTCTCTCTCTCTCTCTCTCTCTCTCTCTCTCTCTCTCTCTCTCTCCAATATATATATATATATATATGTCTGTGTGTGTGTGTGGAGTTATAAATTAAATTAACAGAATTTAGAGTGTATTTTGAAGTCAAATATGAAATTAGGATTAACCACCTACGCTCTTGAGGCTTTATCTATTTATACAAAAACTTACAAATTATAAAGAAATCGGAAATACTTATCTAGCATCAGCAATTGACGAAGTTGGTAAAATAATTATTTCATCCCTACCTTTTAAAAGTTAAAAAAAAATAGCAAAAATAAGATGACAAAATTGACCTTCGATAATGAAATTACAAAAATACTGATCATCTATAAAAATATTTAGATATTTGTGTGTGTGTATATACACACACACACACACACACACACACATCTATATACACCCCCAGCCTCACTTCCCACACCCACCACTTAACTTTCCATATCTATCATAAACATTAAACATATGTAGCTTGTTCATAATTTTTGGGGTTTATAGAGGATAATTGAAGAATCAACAATAATTCTTTTTAAAAATGAAGAAAAAAGACACTGTTAAAATTTTAAAAGTGTTGCGTGATTATTTTTCGAAAAAAATGAAAAAACTGCATCTTTCTATCGTTGAATCCAAAGTGTTCAAGCGTTACGAGTTACGAGTTACGAGGGACACTATATTAAATTTATACATAGTTCAAAATATCATAATGTAATTAATGAAAAGAAACAAGCTAATACGTTTTTGTCCTTTATTAATTGTTATCATATATAATGAAGTTCAACAAAATGCAATAAATACAATCATAAAATGAAGCGAATTAAGGAAAAAAAAAGAATTTAAATGAATAAAAACTAAAACATTAAAAAAAGAGGAGAAAATCAGAAAATTGTAGGTTAAAAGAATTTTAAGAGTGTATTATTATTATTATTAGGATTTAACCGACAGAATGCGAAGACGTCAATAAACAAGATAGCACCACATGTACTGTGTCGTTTAGCAGCAGTTCAAACCTCAAAAATTGCGGCAGTACATGCCGGAGACCGCAATGGATTGCTGGATCCCTCAACTACCTACATTTAATTAATAACATTGGCATTTTTGTTATTGCACTTTGAATGTTTCATTTTGAATGGATATAAAATTTATATTGAAATTTGAAATTTTATTGTTTCCTTCTTTTTCTTTTTCTTTTTTTAAATTATAAATAGTTCACTACAAAAAAATTAGGGCATCAACTATGGTCAGTTCATAACTAATACTAAAAATTCATAACTTTAAATACGAAATTGTCCTAGCGAAGTTCAAAGGTGATATTTTCATAACCAACCCTCGCTACGATCAATCCGTAGCTGATGATCGTTCTTTTTTTTTATATATTTTAAATTTCATGCGAATAATGCATAGCTAATTTGTTACACTTCATAAGTACAATATTATGGGTTGATAATTAATAGCTTTCATTTATTATAATTAAAAAAAAATTGTACTTGCTACAAAAATTCGCAGTTGTATTTTGTAGTTATAGCTTAATTTCGTAGCAAATTTTCCATAGATGATACTTAAGTTTTTGGTAGTGGTTATAGAAAGTTAAGGCTTTGTTTGGTCTTGTTTTTGTGGCATCTTGAGATAAGTATTTCAGAAAAATATTTAGAAAATGTGTGAAAATAAAAATATATTTCATTTTATTTTTTGGAAGATATTCTCTTTTGTAAATATTTTTTCATGTAAATTCCTATTGATTAGTATAACATCAAATATATTTGTATTAAATACTATAAAAACTAGGATATAAACTACAGTTCATTTGTAGCTATTGTTAGAAATTCATAGTTTTAGTTACAAAATTGACATAGTTAAATTTGAAGTAAATGTTCTCGTAGCTAACCATCCTAGTTTGATCAATTCCTAGTTGATAATTATTCTATATATATATATATATCAATTTTTATATAAATAATGCATAATTAATTTATTATACTTCCAACAAATAAATCTATGGATAATTAATAGCTAATAATTTTTGTTATTTATAATTTTTAAAAATTACTTTTAGCTATGAAAATTCTAGCAATAGCTACGCAATTAAATTTATAGCAATTTTTTTGTAGCACATATCTAAGTTTTGGTAGTGAAAATAATGATAAAAAATATATAAATATGTATATATTTGATTGATGTAATAATTTAAAATAATTAGAATTTTAAAATATTTTTAGAAAAGTATCATTTTATTTTTGGAATTACAAAAATATTCTGAAAAGCTGTAATCAATCAAAAGCCTAATAATTTCTCATTATATCAAGTGAAATATTACTTTTAAAAATAAAGTCTATTATTTTTAAAAAAGATAATACAAAATAAAAAAAGGATGAGATAAAAATCCAAGTGAAAAATAGGAGCAACAACTAGAAAAATATTTATTACAAATGAATTGAATGAACGAGTGTTGTACGATTGACTTTTAGTCAAAGGTACGACCATTTTGTACAAGACCATGTAAACGCCATGTAAGAAAGTCTATTTTTCAAAACTTTGAATGTTGAAAAATGGCTCAGGTGTCATATTCCGATTCCCATATTTCTTTTCTTTTTTAAAAAAAAAAAATTAATTGTTTTATTGCTTCTGTTTTAATCAAATTCAATAATATTTGTTGGCCAATATATAGCATGTGCATAGCTTGCCAATTTGGAATATTTAATTTATTTTATAATAAGGGATTTAATTGCTGAAGGAATCTAAGACAAAAATTCAAAAATTATTGCTGATGAAAAATCCAAGACTTCTGATTTGACTATGAAGTTTTAATTTTGTGGGATTCAAACCATAGATCAAGGGACTATTCTATTATTAAAAATAAAATAAAAATAAACAAATGCAGCCGTACGTGCAGGTTCGTTGTATCTTTGGTTAGATTTCCAACTTGTACCTGTTTAAATTTTTTGGTCTACGTTTCACCTAATTGAACTTGGAAGAAGAAAAGACCAATTAGGGTTTAGAATTTTGACGCTTAACTTTTTCATGGAGCGAACGCAACTTTTGATTTTTCATCTTTTCACAATTGTATACTGCTGCTTGAACATTGATGTTGGGAGTATATTTATCAATGGTCAATAGGTCGACAAGAGATGGGAGCTCGGATGAGAGTTTGATGAGCTCGCTGGTAGAATTAAGTATGAGTCTTGAGGTTAAAAGGTAGAGACACTTATTGTATAGTCGGGTATCTTATATTATTAGATGCCCCTCTAACCGATAAATGAGGGGATATTTATAGTTGATCATAGGACTAGTTTAATACTGTTTGTTTGGCGTAGAATCATCTTCTTTGTACACTTGTCGCAATATGGAGGGTCGAGATCACCTCGTCCCATGTGTACGAATTGGGTGGTTGGACCAACCCGTTTAGAAAAAGACGCGGACCATCGGGCATATTTGTGATTTTAGTTAAGTATGTGGGTGTTTCAGTCTTTTAAAAATTCTTTCCTTATCAAACATAATTAGATATTTTATGGAGGTAGATCAATAGTATATTGGAAGTTGATTCAGGTTGGGAGTAATCCTTCTTTGCATAGTCAACTTGATTTGGTTCACGTCTTCAATCAGAAGACTTGCTATAATATGAAATTACAATAAGTTCATTAGAGTTATTGGGAGAGGTCGCAACAATAAACCTCTAGCACGCTCAAGTTAGATCATGAGGTCGTAAAAGAATGATAAATGTTGGGAATAGTAAAGGTTTTAGAAAGCCAATATATACTAAAATGGGCCATAATGCTATTTATAGTAATATATGGACTGCCCTCCTTAAATGAAGTGGCATTATCTCGGCCGTCTACGTGGTGGTCCATCCAAGGACCACGAAGTGTTTGGGTCGAGTTTGAGTATTTGGGTCAGGCACAACTCGGATTAGGCAGCCTCATACGTTGCTATCCATAAATTGCTTTCACTCGTTCTAGATGTGCTTTCCTCAAATTTGGGTTTTGTCCTTCAAATTAGGCCTCTCCAACCAAAAGCGATAATAATAATAATAATAATAAAAAAAAAAGTTTATAGTAATTTTGTAAGAATTATGAACATGATGTGACATGAATATAGCAACACAATATTTTCAAAATTTTATAGCTTATGGTATATAGTTTAGACACAACTATTCGATATATATTAATAAGTAATTGGTAATTGATTGGTATTTACAAAAAAAATTGGAAGGTGTGCGGAATGATTCGAATCTGACTAGATAATAGAACATGTATCTCATTATCTTATAGTAAAACACATGATAAATGCCTAGAGACAATACTCATGACATTTTTGGAAGCAAAAGTGACCCTATGTCTACCATATTGTTCAAATTTAGGTATGACTTTTAGAAGACAAATATGATCTACCTACTCTTCTTGTGGAAAATGTTACTTAGTTTGGAATTAATAACAATACATGAAATTTAAAGGATTTCAAAATGTTGGTTTTTTTTTAAAAAAAAATAAAATACACGAAGTTCCATATATACTTCTAAATTCTATGATATTATTAGATTGAGAAAGTTTATGGATAAAAAAAAAAATTAACTTCCAAATTAATGAATAATATTATGTATTTTAACAGGTTTATATACTTATAGAAATGTTGACTAATCATATTGAAAGTACAGAACAATATTATAGCTATCAAGAAAAATTTCTCATTGTATGACGCTGAGATTGTCTATGTTATTTTTTGAACTTTTACTTGATCTTAAATCAAAGATTTTCCATTTATCGTAAGATAACAAAAGTGTGGATGGAATTTTTTTGTACCCTCTTAATTCAAAGGCAATAATATCGTACTTTAAAAGTATGTGCAACGTTCTTTGGTGGTCCATGGCTTTATGAGTCTTCTTGTAACAAGAATTGTCTTTGAGCTTATGTCTTTAGTCATAAGCAAGGACATTGTCTTGGCAATGTTGTCCTTAGACTTAATAATGCATGCATGTGGAATCTTGAAAGGGACGGCGTTGGAAATCCACATACCCATTGAATGTTTAGCCAAGTATCTAAAATGTGATTGTCAAGCAACTTGTGTTCATATATACAACTTTCAATTCATAAATTAAAAATGCCCAATGTTTGTGTATATCCAAGTTCCACTTAGAGCAATAATTCTTGAGGAGCCCACGGGAATGAAGTCAAAACATTTTTTTAATATTCCAATCGCACATTGAAGATAATAATATTTTTGGCTAATAAGTTAGACTTTGATTTATGAACTACTATTATCACTACAAGAAAAAAATAAATTAATGATAAAATAGTGAGTGATAATATAAAAATTATTATTAATTATATATATTAGGTAATGAAAGATTTTATTTTGTCGTCTTAATGATTTTTACAAACTAAATAGTGTTTAAATTGTCACCATACGCAATTGGTGACACCCCTAGGGGGACAACTTAGTGAGTATGAAAATCTTGTTATAAATTATAGTGATAACTTTTATTGTCATTAGGTTGTCACTATAGAAGTGTCATTGATATTAATTTTTTTCACTATTGAACCACATTGTAACAAAATAAAAAATATTGTCACTTAAAAAATATTTTTAGTGATAAAATAAAAGTTAGTCACTTAATACATATCATTAGTGACAATTTTTATATTACCACTTATTATTTTGTTACTAATATAATATTTTTTTAATGTATCATCATCATTATGGAAAAAAGTACATTAATTTCATACTAATTTGAGTTTAGGAAAAATATATTTTAATCTTAGATTTGGTTGAAGGAGTTTAGGTCGAGCCTATCTAGGAAGGCTCTTAAGGTACAAATAATGGTTAGGGTCATTAGATTTGGCTTAGCGAAAACCCTCTAACACTCAAACTACATTGGTAAAATGGAAAAAAGAAGAAGCTGAAATTAATAAATTGATCTAAGTAAACATATTTGTTGTGAATGTGTGAGTAATAAAGTATTTATAAAAGAGTACTGCTTAACAAATAATGTATAATTGAAATATTTTGACATGAAACATCCATATTAAGGAGATTCAAGAATAAAGATCCATTAGATCTTTGAAGAGTGTTGTATTTGTGGCTCAAAAGTTCTTCAAACTAAGTGTTCTGAGCTCCACCTCAAGGTGTTTTGAGCACCAGCGCATAACCATATAGGATTGATGAAATTAGATTGAATGTTCTGTGCCCTGACTCAAAAACAGTAGAGCCTGAGCACAAACTTAAGCCCCGGCTCAAATTTATTTGAACGCAAGCTCAATTGGAGTTTTTGTTTTTTGAAAGTTCTTTATGTTATGCTTTTTAGAAGGGTTTCAGTAGCAGCAAAATACAAATTTAGAGAACACTTTTGCTCTTATTCTTTGGCTTTTGGGGAGATCTTTCGTAAGTTTTTTTGGCACCTCTAACAATCTAGTGAAATTCCTCTCTTTTCGCTTATAGATGCAACCCAGTTGGGTGAACCACATAAATTTGTGTCTTAATTTTTCTTTTATGTACTCCTATTTGTGCTTTATTTGTAAGAAAGTGGTATCAGAGCCATATTGATTTTGGGATGGCTTCCATAAAGCATGAAATTGAGAAACTTGATCGTAAGACCCAATTTTCTTTGTGGAAAATGAGGATGGTGACAATTCATACACAAATGGATTTGGAGGATGCTCTGTTGGGAAAGTCAAAGCTGCATGTGGATTGGACTGATGAGAAGAAAAATAAAATATCAGGAAGGTTGTTGCGCAGATACAATTGCATCTGTCTAATGAGATTTTATAGGACGTTCTAAAAGAAAAGGACGTGCTTGAATTGTGGAACAAGTTAGAGGAGTTTGTATGAAGAAGAATTTGACCAACAAATTACGATTAAAGCAACAACTTTATTCCTGCAAAATGGTTGAAGGTATTTCTATTCAAACTCACATCGATAATTTCAAAACTATTATTATTGATTTAGAGAATCTTAACGTGAAATACGATGATGAGAACTTGGTATTATTACTGTTGTGTTTGTTACCTTCTGTCTATTTCAATTTTTGGGATACACTCTTATATGATAGAGATACTATTACATTGAAGGATATTCAGGAAACCTTGTTGAGCAATACTTAATTGATGGTGAAATTACAACAAGTGTATCTAAAAATCAAGGTGATGGACATGTTGTTAAGGCTAGAATAGAGAAGAAAAATTTCCATAACAACAAATAAAGAGGTAAACTGCAGTTGAGTAAGCTAGTTAGGTGTAGCTATTGTAAGAAGAAAGGACATGTCAAGGCAGACTGTTGGAAACTAAAAAGAAAATTAGGGAACCAGAATAATAAAATCGGTGAAGCTAGTATTGCTGAGACTAATAGTGAATGAGATGTACTTTGGTTAGTTCTGATGGTTTGAAATCAAATGATGTCTGGATTATAGATACTGCTTGTTCCTTTCATATGTGTCCCAATAGGGGCTGGTTTTCAACATATGAATAGCTCAGTGGTGTAGTTCTCATGGGCAATGATGCTGCTTGGAAAGTTGCTGAGAAAGGGGCGGTTAAAATCAAAATGTATGATGGTATTGTCAGGACTTTAACAAAAGTGAAGCCGGTTCCAAATCTAAAGAAGAATTTTATATCTATAGGTACTCTTGACGTCCTTGGATATAAGTATAATGGCTTAGATGGTGTGTTGAAAGTTTTCAAATGAGCTCTTGTTTTCATGAAAGGTGTTAAAGCCGGTGGTAGTTCGTACATTTTGTAGGGTTCTACTGTTTCTACTAAAGCCTTAGTTTCTTCTTCCACATTGTCTGAGTCTCAAATTACAAAATTGTGGCACATGCATTTAGGACATATAAGAAAGCGAGGACTCACTACTCTGAGCAAGCAGGGCTTTCTTTGTGGGCAAAGCACTTCTCAGATGGATTTTTGTAAACAATGTGTCTTTGGGAAGCATAAAAGACTAGTTTCTGCAAAGAAGTTCACAAGACCAAGGAGAGGCTTGATTATATTCATTCAAATCTTTAGGGTCCATCCCGGGTGCCCTCTAACTTCTAAGGGCAGTGCTAGATTTATGTTAACTTTCATCAATAATTACTCTAAGCAAGTCTAGACATTCATTTTGAAGCAGAAAAGTGATGTTTTTGCTATGTTTAAGCAGTGGAGGAAGATGATTGAGAAACAAACAATCCAGCAAACAAGATAACAGAGCCAGTGCCACGCACAAGTTCAAATATTGCTGGGATTTGATGCGAGTGAGTTGTTTTGATTGATTACCCTTAGGGGTTTGTGAAGAGTTGGAGAGGATGTTTAATATTTTGTTTTTGGGGAAAGGTGCATTTGTGACTTGAACTTTTGATCCAAGGTGGAGATTGTTGTATTTGTGGCTCAAAAGTTCTTTGGACTGAGTGTTTTGAGCTCTAGCTTAAGGTTTTTTGAGCTCCAGCACATAACCCTGCAGGATTGATGAAATTAGACTGAATGTCATAGCTCAAAATCAGCAGAGCATGAGCACAAATTTAATCCCCAGCTCAAATTTGTTTGAGCCCTAGCTCGACGAGAGTTTTATTTTTTGAAACTTGTTTATGTTATGCTTTCTGAGAAGGGTTTCAGTAGCAGCAAAAACACAAAATATAGAGAGCATTTTTGTTCTTCTTCTTTGGCTTTTTGGGAGATCTTTTGTAAGCCTTTTTGGAACCTCTAACAATCTAATAAAATTCCTCTTTTCTCGCTCATGAATGTAATCCAATTGGGTGAACCACGTAAATTTGTGTCTTGATTTTTCTTTTATGTACTCCTATTTTGTGCTTTATTTGTAACAAAGCGGATCAAGTCGGACGAAATTGACAACTATTAAAACACGCAGGTCACATATTGTTTAGGCATAATTTAATTTACCGAGGACATTTTTGGGATATCCAATAATTTACCTACTTTGTGTATGCAAATTCATTTTTTTGTCTCTGAATAAAAAAATCTTGATGCATTACAATATTCAATTTTAATAGCTGGTTTTATGATATAAAGTGAAATCGTATTAAAGTTAATTTGAGATCTTTCTGATTTTGTCTGAAAGCAAACTACTATGACTAGGAAGGTGACAAAGTAAAGGTTGGCAAAACAAAGTTTTTCTTATAAAAAAAGGAAGAAAGTAAGAAAAGAAAAAGGTAACATAAAGTTTATATTTTCTATTTAATCAATTTAATTTTTGACCCGCGGCCATTTCCCCAATTCTGACATCACTTTTCTCCCCTCACCACAAGGGGTTTCCTTAAATTTCTTCGGTTGATTTTTTTTCAGTCGCATTTAGGTTTTTTTTTTTTTTCCCCCTTCTTCTTCTTCTTCTTCCTCCTCCTCCGACGAATTCAAACTCATCAGGCTTCATAAAATTATCCATCACATAGGGTTTGTTTGTTTATAAATTGGAGTATTTTGTCAAAATATTTTGGCAAAATAATTTTTGGAAAGTGGGGTTGGAGAATGTGATGGGTTGTTTGTTTGTGTTTTTGGTAGTATATGAAAAATGAATTTGGAATTTTTTTTTTTTTAATTTGTGTTTTGGGAGGGAACAAAATGTCACGTCAAAAATTTTTTTGTTGGGTTAATAGGGTGAAATTGATATTTTAAAATTATTTATGCATGTGTAAATATAAATTGGGTTGGGAGAACAAAAAATGAGAGGGTTATAGCCCGTTTGTTTTTGTTTTCTGGCTCATTTTCATTTTCATTTCCACTGAAAATAAAAATAGAGAGTCATCAACTTCTCCACCATTTTTACATATATTTTCATTCTCAAAATATTTTTCCAAACAAACTCTTACACTCTCTCTTCATTTTCACTTTTCATTTTCTCCTACTCATATTTGCACAACTTTAATACAAAACATTATATTTTTCAAATACAACTCATTTTCAACCCTACATAATCATTACATTTCAAACAAAATATCCAAACAACATTTCATTTTGAAAAACATATCTATAACTAATTTTTTACTATTCATTTTCACTAGAAAATGAAAATACCTTCAGAAAACAAATCCAAACGGCTCCTTATACATTGGGGAATGGATAGGAAATGAATTATGAGGGTATTTTGGGCCTTTAGGGGTGTATTTTAGATAGTAAGATTGGATAATGTAATAGGTTGTTTGTTTGGGTTTTTAGAATTAAAAAATATTTTGACAATTTATAAACAAACAAACCCATAGTTTTAGCTGTGTTTACTCATTAGCAGCGTGATCGATACTGAAGACTTGTATAAATACAGACAAATGGGTAAATAACTACTGGCATTAATTGTTGATCGGAGTAATGGAGGTGTTTTTCATTTTCGACATAAGGGATCCTCAGAGAGAGGCTTGCATAATAGGCAATTAGCTCCCCGTTGTATCTTTGAAATCCTTCACAACAATCACTTTAACTCATTTAGAGAAATAGTTTGATATATATACACTACAAAAAAATATAATATTAGCGACAAAATAATAAATGACAAAGTAAAAAATATCACTAATAACATGTATTGAGTGACAATAGTTTTTATCTTATCACTAATAACCAATTTTTAAGTGACAAGAATTTTTATCTTGTCACAACATGATTCAATAGTAACAAAAATTAATGTTTTAAGTTGTCACTGTTAACAATTAATAACACCTCTATAGTGACAACTTAGTGACAATAAAAACTGTCACTATAATTTGTGACAGGATTTTTATTGTCACTATAGGTGTGTCACTAATTGTTTGTAGTAACAACTTTAACACTATTCTTGTCATTATTAAGTTTGTAAAAATCATTAAGGTGACAAAATTAAATTTTTTGTCACTTAATATACATAATTAGTGACAACTTTTACATTGCCACTTACTAATTTGTCACTAATATATTTTTTTTTGGTAGTGATATATATATATATATATATAAACCTTAGGGTTATGTAATCAATCAGCCAATTAACCAGTGACACTTTGATTAATTTCGATTTATAAAATATTAACAACATAACTTCCTTCGTTTCTTCTTCTCATCATATTTTCTTTCAAGAAAATTACTGAGAATTCATGTCCGTACGTATTATTGTATCGATTAATACAAAAATTCATGCTATTTCAAAAACTGAGACAATATTAAATAAAATTTTCTAAAAAGAAATCGGAATTTCATTCCAAAAATAATTTTATGAATCTCGAACAGTGGACACACTGAAGTAGCTAGCAAGGATAAGAATAACTTTTTCTTCAAACAAAGTGTCCAATTATAATTTTATCAATGGTTTCCAAGTTCCACTTAGGGCAATAATTCTTGAGGGAGCCCACGTGATGAACATGAAAAACATCTTTCTAATATTCTAATAGCACGTTGAATATATAATCATAGTTCTGCTAATTATTATATTCAGACTTTGATTTATGAATAGAATATCATCATCATCAAAATGAAAAAAGTGTATTAATTCATTAATTTCTTATTGATTCGAATTCGAAAATTGTGTTTTTTTAATCTTAGGTTGAATTGAGGAAGTTTGAGTCGGCCAGATTTAAGGTCCCAAAAATACAAGCGACAATCAAATATATAATTAAGAGTTGGTCTAACAAAAATTCGATAAAAATTGAAAGAAGATAAATTACTCTAAATAAAATATATTTACTGTGATGAATTAATAATAGAATATTTATAGAAGAGTGCTACTCGATGAGTATTATATAATTGATGTGATTCAATTTAAAATGTCCATATCAAAACCAAATTAGGTCCATCCGGCGAACATCAAGTTAGGTGGATCACATAATATTTAGGCATTATATTTTAATTTATCAGGGCATTTTGAGAACACCCCAATCACTTGCCTACTTTGAGCATGCAAATCCTTTTCTTTGTTTCAGAATAAAAATATTTTGGTACATCATCATATTCATTTCAATTGGTCGTTTCATAATACAACATTAGATTACATTAATATTAAAATTTTGAATACTACCAAAAAACTAAGCACCTACCTGAAAAAATACTATAAAATTAATTTTATAACTATAACTGCAAATTATAGATATGAATTTTCGTAATAAATACAATTTTTTATAATTGTAATTAATAAAATTATGAATTATCAATCCATAATATTATACGTTTGAAGCATAACAGATTAGTTATGCATTATTTGTAGAAAAATTAATATATATATATATATATATAATAATGACCATCAATTGTGGATTTACCATAATGAAGGTTAGCTATAAGAGCATTAGTTTTGAATTTGACTAGGATAATTTTGTAGCCAACCGTAATTAGTGCCTTAATTTTTTATGGTGGAAAATTGTTCATTCTATCTGAAAGCAATCTACAATATATAACTAGGAAAGGGACAAAGAAAGAGTAGTTAGAGAAAAAGGCTTGTAGTCATGGCATCAGTCTCCCCTATTATGTGGGATATATTGAGTTTGAACCCGAATGGGTTCTTTTGTATACTTTATGTGTACATCTAGTTGTGAAGTTTGTAATTCCATTTTTTTGATTCGATAATTGATTCTATTAACTTATTATAGGATAATCTTCTTAATTTGATAATTGAATTCTATTAACTTGTTGTAAGGATAATCTTTGTCAATTGTAATATTCTCTTTCTCTCCAAAAAAAAAAAAAAAAAAACCGTAGGAAATGGACAAAATAAAACAATTAAATATTTAACGTTGACAAAAGAAGATTGATTTTTGTATTTTAAATCACATAATTAATAACTTTTTTCCTTGTATTGCATTAATTTAGATTAACTTTTCCTCATGCCGACGTTCTATGGAAAAAGGGTGGCTAAAGTCGGATCACACATAAAGATTATACCAATATTACAATGAAGTTGGTATATGCAAAGGTCCTGGCTAGGCCTGAAAATGGGTAGAATATTATTCTATTTAAATTTATACCCTAAAATACACAAATAATAAACTCTAAACTAGATTCTATTCTATCAAACTCAAGATTCATTGGGTTTGGGTTTATGGTTGGGTCTAGTTTATTAGATCCAATTTTTTGATTGTGTTTTGACTCATTTTTTCATCTTTCCCAAATTTTCCTATTATCAATCAAAATGCTAAAACTACCTAACGTTTGAATGCTAGAGTAATTTATTAATATTGACTAATTTTTTGGCATATTTAAAAAAGTTAACTTGATTTTTATAAATTAAAAAGTATATATTTAATTTTAGTCTTTTAATTTAATTTAATTAATTTATATATTTAATTTTTGGTATATAAAATAAAGGGCAAATTGGGTTTTACCCCCTTGTGAAAATATAAAAAGGCAAAAAAAGCCCTTATGGAAAAAAAATGGATGGTGACCCCCTTATGCTTTTGAAAAAATAGCACACTGTCTCCTTCTCCTTATTTGATGCAATTTAATTCTAATTTTTATATATAAAGACTACATTTTTCTTACTCATTTAATCTATTTTTAATTTATTTATTATTTTTCATATGTTTTTATATAGCTTATATCATTCTGTTTCACACTAATTTTTTTACCGTTAAATTTGAAAAGAATTATTTTTAATTTATTTATTTTCATTCTCTAATTTTTTTTATTTTTGTATATATTTAAATATAAATATGTAAATATATAAATATATAAAAATTATTTAATAATATTTATGGACATATTTATATTTTGTATATAAATATACAAAATTTATACATAATATATTATATATTTATCTTTAATATATAAATATATGTAAATTAGATACAAATATTAAATATATAAATATATATAAATTATTTAATAATATTTAATAATATTTATATTTTTATAAATAAATAAACAAAATTTATACGTTATATATTATATATAAATGTAAACATAAATACATTCATATATTTATAAATATATTTATTCTAATTTATTCTATTTTTTCATTTATATATATATTATATTAATAAATAAATATAAATATATAACTATATTATATTTACCTACCCCACCTTAGCACCCCCACCCCCCACCTGTCACCCACCTGTTCCACCGCCCCATTACCTTTAATGGCGGCCACAAAAACTATCATACCTGACTAAATCTGGATAGATCTGGCCATAGCTGACCACCAGCTACTATGGCCGGCTGCATCTGGCCATGACGGCCAACGGTATTCATTTTTTTTTTAAAATTATATACATATATATATAATATGACAGGTAGGGCCAGCCATTTTCCTCCTGTGAGGGGCGGCCGCCGCTCAAGGGATGGGGGAGGGTTGGTAGGTTGAGGGGGGTGGGTTTATATATATTTATATATGTATATATATACACACATATATTTGACTATATATAAATATGTCTATAATAACTATATATTTAATAAATATATACATATATATATTTATATATTTTATATTTTTTTATAGGTAAAATAATTTGAGCCGTTAATTTTATTTAATACATTCAACGGTTGATGTTTATGGGCAAAATTGATATTTTAGCAGTAAAAAATTCTGGACCAATTGCATTTGCGGCGCGTGAACTGCACCACATGAAGGAGGGGGACAATTTGCTATTTTTTCAAAAGCATAAGGGGGGTCACTCCCTATTTATTTTTCTCAGGGAATTTTTTGCAACTTATGAATTATACATGGAGATAAAATGCAATTCACCAATTAAATAAATAGGAACCACAAAAGTATGTGTCACTTTTTTCTCTCTTCCCAATATTATGTTTTTTTTCTTTTTATTTTTCCTCTAAGATATTATATTTTCTTTCTTTAGCTTTATTCTTTTCATTTTTTTGAAATATTATTATTTCATGTAATATATTCAATCAAATATATATAAATAGTAGGAAAAATTTATGCTATTACATTTAGTAAATATTTTTAAATATAAAGAAAAATGGAAAAGGCAAGGATGTCTCAAATCATTCTTGAATAAGTTCACATTTTTTTCGAAGAGAACATGTTTAATAAAATATAATTTTAAAAAATATTTTTGAAAAATAAAAATTTTCAAACAGTGCACCATAATTTTTCATATTTTGAAAGATAATATTTCATTATCAAAATATAAATAAAACAATGTGGACACACAGATAACAAACACAATTTCAACTTTAATAGATGAAGAGCATTCTCAATATGTGATGCATCAAAATGACTTGCTTCAAGCTATGCAACACTCCCCTCCCCACCCCACCAAACCAAAAAAAAGAAGAATTTAATAATATTTAAACTCGTAAATTTTTTTGTAGTTATGTAAACACCCTTTAAATATTATTTCTTTTTCCACTGTCCAAAGCTATTGAAAATAAATAAATTCAAAATAATTTTATTTTTTTTATTTTATATATATTAAAAATCTAAGTATACACTTCAAGTATGCCATTATTATTAGTATAAATTTAATTTTAGATATAAGTAATTTAAGTTAACTAGTTAAATTTGAGTATTCGAACAATGAGTAATTTCGAGGTATAAGATATTTGGGTAAGTTTTGCATATAAAAATAATGACACCAATTCAATTATTTTTAATATTTTGGGGTTTAGGTTTGACGAAAATAGTAACTAAATAAAGCTTTATGAGTAAAAAAAATTAAAGTTGGGAAGGAGGGAGTTGGACATGAGTATTTGATATTGGATATTTTATGGGTATAGACTCCACCCTCCGGACACTACCCGGCACTTGTGCGCGCACGTCCCGGCACCACCCGGCAGGCGTCCCGACACGTCCCGGCACTTGTGCGCACACGTCCCGGCACCACCCGGCAGGCGTGCGGGCTCGTCCGGACACGTCCCGGCACTACCCGGCACTTGTGCGCGCACGTCCCGGCACCACCCGGCAGGCGTCCGGGCACGTCCCGGCACTACCCGGCACTTGTGCGCGCACGTCCCGGCACCACCCGGCAGGCGTGCGGGCTCGTCCGGACACGTCCCGGCACTACCCGGCACTTGTGCGCGCACGTCCCGGCACCACCCGGCAGGCGTCCGGGCACGTCCCGGCACTACCCGGCACTTGTGCGCGCACGTCCCGGCACCGGGGTATGGGTATGGGTATTATCTATGATGCACGGATACGTACACAATGACACGAACACGGACACGATACGGACATAGCGACACATTAAATTATAAAATTTTAGAATATGCACAGCTATCATAATATATATATATATATAATTATATATGTATAAGTATTTATTAATCATATTAATGCATGTAATATAAAATATATAAATCAACACTAAGTATTAAATAAATATATTTTAAATTCAAATAGATAATGAATCCTCTATATTACAATAAGTATTAGACTTCATGTAAATTATATAATGAAAATTTTCAATACAAAAAAATATAATATTAGTCATAAAAAGAAAGTGATAATGTAAAAATTATAACTAATAATATTTGAAAAGATTTATGCTTATAATTAAAGATTTGCCATCAATTATCAATGGTGATAACTTAAATACAATTTTTGCCACTATTAAACGTGTAAAAATAAATTATTGGTGATAGAACAAAATTTTTTTGTTACTTATATATATATATATAATTAGTGCCAAGTTTTCAATTATCACTTACTACTTTTTATAAAAAAAAAAATTTGTAGTATGTCTATTCATCCAAATTTATTAGGATATTATGATCATTGTGAGGTTTTTTACTAATTTTATTTGCCATTTAAAATTTTTTTATATTGTTTATCAGCCTTTAAATTTTGTAAAGTTTAATAGAAAAGCTTCACCATGTCCTTGCTGTGTTGGACACATCCTTTAGCCGTGTCCAAAACCATGTTGAATTTTATCTTTTTATTTTAACTTTTGGATACTTTGTTGCCGCATCCGACACGTCTCGGGGCCATGTCGGCGTCTGACATTGCGCGGAGTGATTTTACGGCGTATTCATGCATTATAGGGTATTATACTATTGTAATGGGTTTGGGTAGAGTAAAATCCTACCCATTGATAGGCCTATTCCTAACCAACCCTATTAATTAATTGTCTCCAAAAGTGGAAATTATACTCACTAAAACTTGTATTAAGACAATACCATTATTTCTAACTGGGCTAATCTAAAACTAGAACGCCAAAGTTTTACTTGGATGAGGTCTTCTTAAGTGGTTAATTGGTTCAATACAATCAGCCTCATATGTATAATTTAGGAATGGCAATGGGGAGGGTTAGGTGGAGGATTATTGATCCCCATCCCCATCCTTATTTGCCAAATCAATCTCCATACCTGACTCCATACCCAATGGGAAGGATAACTTTGTATCCATATTCACATCCATATTTATGGATACTCCCTATTTATCATTTTATTTTTCAAAATATATTAAATAGAAATTAAAATTAATTCAGAAGTCCGCCATTATAAATTCACTTAAATTAAATGCAATCTAATATCACCAAAAATAAAATAGAATTAATCCAATTAAATATAATTCAAATGATAAAGAGTTACATCAATCATTTTGTTATTCTTTTTGATTTTCAATTCTTCACATCATTAAATTAAATCACACAAGTCTGAATCAACCATCATTTTTGCAAACGGCTTGCTATTGTGGTGCATGAAAGATTTTTCTTCTTCTTCTTTTTTTTTTTTTAACTTGGCAGGGTAATGGCTTGATTTTTAAAATTTCTCTTTAGTGTTTGGTAAGTACGCATGATTTTAAATTATATATGTATTTAGATAAATTATTTAGAATCACGCACAATAAGTTTCAAAATCTTATGTACTAGAAAAAAGTTACAAATAAAACTTTGTTATAAAAATATATCTTGTTTGTGTTGTTATTGATTACAATTGAAATTGAAACTTTATGTTATGGTTATTACATTATTTTGACTTAAAGTAAATAATTCACACGTCATTATTTTAATAAAAGAAATAAAATACAACATTAAAAATTAAATAGTTGTTTAGTACAAATTGTAAAATTAATTCAATTAATATAAATATATATATAGACACACACACACACACACACACACACACTTATATATTTATATATATATATATTTGTGAATTTGGAAGTGGAGGCAGAGGTGGACGTGGAGATTCCTCATACCCAATCTCCAATTAGGTATCTATTCAGGCGGGTTTGGGTGAGAAAAGAGTTATACCATATCCACCTCCACCTTTTCATGATCAAAACGGGTATTCCCATACCCACCTCCATACCCGATCAATAACTAAAATTTTTAAATCCATCAGGTTGGAGCAGGTAGATACCCGTGGGTAACAAGTTAAATTGCCATCCCTAGTATAAGTGTGAAGTTTAAATTTAAATCCTAATAAATTCTTAATATGCATATTTGTGTAAATTAAAAAATTCTTACGATATCGTTGATTCGAATTCTCCAACAAGTCTTGGTGTGTTTTATTTCATATTAATTTTTTGTTTCTAAATTGATTTATGTATTGTTATATTGTAGTAATTAGTATTTAAATTTTTTATTTTAATTTATATTATATCGTGTATTTTATTTTATGAATATATGATCATGAATCACATATTTATTTCAAAACATATTTTATACACTCAACATTTAATTGTGACGTGAAACATAAGTTAAAACCCGCCAACTGTGTATGATCAACAATGCTCCCTCTTTCGAGTTCCATTCTTGACATCTAAATAATTGAAGTAGATTCCATGCTCCAAATTAAGTCGCTTATTATTTCTCAAATGTCATTACTCCATAAATATTGTACAATTTATCCGTTTGCAAACATTCTTCTACTTTGTTTGCAATCCTTATATTTAATTTTGAATTCTTAAATGATGAATGGCTGCCGTCAAAAAGTGACGCCAGCATCCCTTATCCTCCAAAAAACAAAAAATAAATTGCAAGTTGATGCAATTAACCACGTGTTCCTATACATCACGCAACAACTTGCTCCACTTGCAACTTTTATGAAGCTTCTTTTTTATTTATTTTTTGATGGGGAACTTTTATGAAACTTCATAGAAACCCAAAACTTGGATAGGGATAATCATATTGCATAATAAGTTCTACTGTATAGGCACTATATTTTTCTCACGGGTGCATGCACCTTCTCACATCCTTTTCTCTCTCTTCGCCCTATATATCCCCCCACCCCTTCTTTTATTCCAAAATTCAGAAAAATTTCATCTCTGGTTTTTGTAATTCCTCTTTAATTCATTCTCTTTTTTCACAATTTCGAGAAAACCCATCTGCGAAATTGATCAGAGCTTCATGTACCAGCCGATTTTCAGTGAGTTGACGCCGGTGGAGCTGCCGCCGGTGTATTGCCGGAGCTCCAGTTTCAGCAGTCTGATGCCGTGTTTGACGGAGACCTGGGGTGACTTGCCTCTAAAAGTTGATGACTCTGAAGATATGGTCATTTACGGGCTCTTGCGCGACGCCGTTAATGACGGATGGACGCCGTTTAACGATGTTAAGGCCGAGCCAAGGTTTATTAACGATGGATGGACGCCGTTCAAAGAGGTTAAAGCGGAGCCCAGGTTTGAAGCCGAGCCGGAGATGGGCTTGGCTGCGGTGAGGACGGAATATGTGGTTGCTCCGCCGGTGGCGGTGGCGCCGGTGGTGGCGCGGCCTAAGGGGAGGCACTACAGAGGAGTAAGGCAACGGCCGTGGGGGAAGTTCGCTGCTGAGATAAGAGACCCGGCTAAAAACGGGGCAAGGGTGTGGCTTGGAACTTATGAAACGGCTGAGGAGGCGGCTTTGGCTTATGACAGAGCGGCTTACAGAATGCGTGGCTCAAAGGCGTTGCTAAACTTCCCGCACAAGATCGGCTTGAATGAACCCGAGCCGGTGAGAGTAACGGGGAAGCGGAGGTCACCGGAGCCGTCTGGTTCAACAGCATCGACTGTTACCTCCTGCTCAGATAGTGGCTCGCCGAAGCGGACGAAGAAAGAGGTAGCGGCTGAGCAAGCCGAGCTGGAAGTGGAGAGCCAATCTAATGTGCATCAAGTTGCGTGCCAATTGACGCCACTGCCAGTTGGCGGGCAGTTAGTGGTGGCCTGAAAATGAGCTGGAAATGTGGAAGGGACTGTTTGGTTGTGTATTCTGAACTGAATTTTTGGGCCCATGCCACTAGTGGGCTAATTGAAAACAATGCGTGTAAAACGTGTGTGGTATGTTAAAAATCAAATTTTGGTGGATTCCCAACAACAACATTCGTCGGTTGAGATTCAAAATACATTATACTAGACTAGAAAGGAAATGAGATCATTTTCGAGAATTGAGATGCATAAAAATCTCCACCCAATCACTTTATAAAAAGGGAATTAAAAATTCTTAAATCATTTAAAATTGAAGTCCTATAGGAATTCTATAAACCATGGAGGTCTTAATGAGAGGTTTCGCTTAGACTTTAGCAAAATTTAAAAAAAAAATTAAATAGAGAATAAATTATAAAGTATCATTTATAACATTTTAAAAGAGTTATTTTGTGAAACGGGACACACTTTTGATATGTTCCTACAATTTCACGAGGTATTTATAGATTATATAATAATTAAATAACTTCGACACATTTGATGGCATGTATAATGCACTAATAGGCTATGTAAAAAAATAAAAATTCAATCCAACTGACCGAAATCTACATTAACAAAATCAAATTGACAGATAAACGTTGATTTTAATCCATATAATTCCTATTCTATCTTAAATAAATAAAGTTTGTAGTAGAACCCTAAACTGATCAGTTGGGTCTTTTTTTTTGTGTTCTATTGCCTCATATAGGCTGCCCTCCTTTCCATCCTAAGGCGTAAAGAAGCTTTTGTTTTTGGAACAGACGGCATTGCTAATGCTTCAAATCAAGCTTTTAATCTACCATTTTTTAGTTGTAATTTTGATAATTGTCATGAATCTTTTCTTAGTGTAATTTCTGATATATGAAGAAAGTTACGTCTAATTATAGGAAATTAGACTAGAATATAAAATTAAAAATTCATGAAAAATCAAGAAGTTTTTGGAACTAATCATTTATGAAAAATTAGTATATAGTTTGAATAATTAGAAAATTTATGAAAAATCATTTTTGCAGAGCATATCCAAAAATGTAGTGCATTCTACAGGAATGCCCCAAAGTATCCCTGCTAAAGAAGCCCCAATGACCAAACCAACCCCCCCCCCCCCCCAACCCCCACAAAAACAAGAAAAAAAACTTTGGCTCCTCATATCCTCTGCTGTGCAAACTCTCTCTCTCTCTCTCTCTCACACACACACACATTACATATTTTTTATTATTATACATAAATAAAAAATATTATTCAATTTAATTTTTATCCCAAAATTCAATAAAAAAATATTGATATAACATGAACACTAAAAAAATATTCTATCCGAAAACATAAACAAACACAACGAAATTCCCCAAAATATTTTCTATCTCTTCCTCCCAAAATATAAATAAAAATCCATCATATTCTCCACTTCTAATTTCAGATTCCCCAACCATACTTTTAAAATTTAATTCCATAAAATATACAACACCAAACTACCCAAAATATATCCAAACATTCCCTTATTTTGCTGGAAGTGGTCCAGTGGATTCTGAAAACTGTTTTGCTTCCTCTCTTAATTTATATTTCCGTTCTGGTTGTTGTATGCTTGTCTTCGTAAATCATACCATTTTTACAGGACGACAAATATATGCAGTAGAGGGGAACTTTTATTTCTAATAGAGTATGATGGGTTGTTGAATTTCTAATAGATGTGAAAGTCAATTTGTTTTTTTATCTCTCTCTCTCTCTGCAAATCACAATCACACCAGTAAAATTCAAATAAAATCATCAATATAAACTTCTTTTTCTTTATGCTTAATATAACTTCATAAATATGTTACCAATTACATATATACATATGTATGTATATATATTATGCGACTACTTATATACTATAAACACGTTCAAAAATATTAACCAATCACATCATTTCTATTCCATTTCTATTCTAACATATTGTATTTATAAGTGTATTTGATTATCAATTAATTATTTTTATAAAAAAATATTAGATATACTTGTCATATTTTCATGAAATGTAATAAGAAATGAAACAACAAATAAAATAGAAGATTTAAACTGCATTTATTGCCGTATGTGTCCATGTCCTTTCATTATACATTAAGAGCCCGTTTACTTTGTGATATGAGATGTGGAGTGATAGGATGAAGAATATGATTAGGATAATTTTATATTTTTTATTGGATGTTTATTTTATGGGATGATATGAATGATAAAATTGGATTATTGTATTGAGAATATTTACATAAACATGAATTATAAAACTTGGATAAATTTTAGAAGACTAAAGTAGTCCTTGTTAAAATATTTTTCTATTTAACATAAAGAAATTATTTTTTCTCCATTTCAATACAACATCTTTACACAAACTATATATAATCAACTTTTCTTTTAACTATTTTAATATAAACATATTTTTAATATTTAATATTTTTAATTATTTTTAAAAAAAAAATTTATTGGCGCCACAACTAGAAATTATTTGAAGTTATGGCGCCAAAGGTGTGATAAAATCATCCCACCTTTGAGGTGGGATGACACATCACTCAAATCATTCGCATAGTTGCAGGCCGACATGTTTTTATAGGGATTCAATCCCACAAAGTAAATATGGGATGAGACAGGATGTGGATCTTCATCCTGCCTCATCTAACAAAGTAAACAGGTCTTAAAAATTCTAAATTACGTAAATTACATAAGAAAATATTATCACAAATATCCAAACAGTACTTCCAATTTGTAAATCAAACTGTTTATACCGAAAATGTTCGTTTGGCCCACCAGAAATATCTCTTTATTTGATTGAATTTGATAGTTTTTGTATTCGTTGTTTCTTATGTGACATGATTCATTCGTGGGCACCACATATATATTTTTCAATTCAATAATTTTATTATTGTCACATAACGATAACGTAATCAATTACGTGTGGGTTTCATACAAAACTGTATGGAGACACGAAATACTGTATGGGTGTCTATTAATATTTTAATAAAATTAATATTATAAATGATAGAATTATGTATACTTTACGACTTTGATGTTGGTACGGACAACGTAATGATTCATATTTAATGATTTTCTTTATATAAAAAGCGATGTAATTTTATTTAATAATATAAATGTTTAATGTAATATAAAATAAAAATTAATATGAAATAAAATTATAAAACATAATGTAACTTTATTTAATTTTAATATATTATTCAATTCCACTATTGAAATATACATATTCTCCAAGCATTCTTTTAAAATATTTAAAGATAAAATCAAATATTTCGTAAATCTTACATCAAAGTTTTAAGATCTCAAAATTTCATTGTGCCATGGTCACTCTTCTACCAAAATATTTATAAACATATCTCTTCTTTTAATAATGAAAGAAACAAAAATATTAAAAATTTTGTCCCATTTTCCTTTTAGTCTCAAGTCTTCTGTCTTTTTGCTTGCAGAAAATTCCAGAATAAAATAAATAAACATATAAAGAGATATGCATGAAAATATTTAATTTAATTATCACTTTCTCATATATATAAAATTAACTTAGTTTCTCTTGTTGACCTAGGCTTATTAAATTAACCTAATAATCCAAGTAGATGAAACAAAGTAAATTGACTTCCATTGACCAAAAAAAAGCGCCCGATAAAATTTACTTTTTCATTATTATATTATATCAATATCATTTAATTAATTATGCAAATTGCAAGCTTTCAATAATTATGATTATGACAAATGGATTATAAGGATAGAAACTTGACATTGAGATGTCCACTATCAGATATTTATTATAAGGTAGAGAGTTTCTTCACGATATTTCAATTTTCGATCAAATAAAAATTGACAATTTTGTAATTAGACTAATAGAATTTTTTGTTGCATTTGACTCCTCAATTTGATTTTATTTTTTTAAAAAATTATTCAACCCATGCCATAGTCAATTATCTAATTATTTTATCAATAATATAATAAATATGGATGTTGTAAATATTGAGAGTGATATGACAGATAGTTGGAAATATATACCAAAAGGTCCCCACTAGAATTAGAATGACAAATCACTTCAGGACATATGTTTCTTCAATCGAATTGGCTTAGAACCGAAATCCAATGAGGGGCGGTTAGATTGGAATAGTGGCAGGATCTCGACCGTCCAGTCGTGAAGACCATACAAATACACGTTAGTGATACTGCCCGTTTGGTTTTATTTTCATTTTCAGTTTTCATTTCCACAATTTTTAAAATTTTGAAAAGTTAGTTAGTGACAATGAGTTAAAAATAAGCTTGTATTTGGATAAATTATTTAAAAAATAATGATTATGTTGGATTTAGTAGGTTATAGATGAAGAAAAATAGAAATAATAATATATATATATATATAGAGAGAGAGAGAGAGAGAGAGAAAAGACATATATGTTATTAAAAAATATGTTTGAGAATGAAAAGAAAAATAATATCAGATGAAAACATATAAAAAATAATGTGTTTTTATTTTTAAATAATAAAAAATGTGAAAATGGGGTGTGAAAATAAAACCAAACAAGTACCCCAACTCCCACATGATTAAAGGTAGGCCTATTATTGCTCTTTTGTTTATTATTTTCGATTAGTATTCGACCTTTAAATTCATACCAACTTAAGTGGAAGATTTTCGTTGGAGTTCTTCCCAACGACTCTAGTCATTTGTTCTGTTTTAGGTTTTGCCAATCTTCAAGCTCCATCTCAATTCTTTCAAAGGAACTAATTAAATAAATCATTAATTGATTGTGTGATCCTGATCTAATATAGTCTTTAATAGATTTATAAACTTCTCAAAATATTTTAGAAGTTGTTTGAAATCTTATAAAATATTATAAAGTGTTTGCTAATTTTTTGTAAAAAAAATAATTTGTAAATTCTCAAAATAAGATGTCAAAATTTTATATGCTTTTTTTTAAACAAGTGATGAGTTCTTAACTTATTTTTAAGATACTAACAAACTCTTTTAATTTTGATTATATTAATTACAAAATTAGTATTACTAATATTTTATTAGTATCAATATCTTATTATATTCAAACACTTCAAAGAGCTTATTTAAAATACGATATAGCATTTTATAAGTTGATCTAAAGCCATGTATAGAAGGTTATAAGATCTAGCATTAATTTATAACACTTATAAAATGTAGAAGTTTATAGGATCATTTTATATAAGTTTTTATACAAATACCATCTGAATCACGATAATATAAACTTATATTTATTTTTATTTGTAATTTATAAACGAACAAAAATTTTGTT
Source organism: Jacaranda mimosifolia (assembly GCA_018894105.1). Classification (NCBI taxonomy): domain Eukaryota; kingdom Viridiplantae; phylum Streptophyta; class Magnoliopsida; order Lamiales; family Bignoniaceae; genus Jacaranda; species Jacaranda mimosifolia. The sequence continues at coordinate 28,489,353 of CM032125.1, read as the reverse complement.
TCACTAGACTTCGAATTGGTAGCTATTTTCTCCGAAAGTGGAGTGTTAAAAAGCAACCGACTTACTGGCTTCATTAATTGTTTGATTAAACAATTATTTCTCCCGTTAATTATTTCACACCTGTTTATTTTATTTGTGATTAAACATGTCTGTTTCTTCACACTGTAAGAGAGAAAACAATATAATTTTTTGAATATCTTATTGTTAAATATAGGCTAAATGTCCTGACCTTGATATTTTACTATGAAAGTGTTTGGTTATGTTTTGATAATATATTTATTTTTCCTCCAAATATTAAAATAAATTTTTTCAAAATACTTTCTTCTATTCAGCTATCCATCATTATCCCAAAAATATCCCTATTTTCCCATATGTATGCATACATATATATATCATATATATTTTATTATTATTCTTATAATAAAAAAATTACTTAATTTTATTTTCACTCTAAAAATTCAATAAAAAATATTAATTTAATCACTACAGTAAAAAATATATCCTCTAAAATATAAACAAATATACCAATATCCTTCAAAATGAATTTCTAACTATTTTCTAAAATATAAATAATTGTCCATCACATTTTTCAACATAATTTTTACATTCTCCTAAAATATATAATACCAAACATTACCTATGATTTTCTTCTCTCCCTCTCTCTCCACTTTCTTCTCACTTTCACATTGTCAAATGAGACAATTATTAGGTTTGTGATTAATTTTCTGCAGTGCAGTGCGACAGTGAGAAGCAGAATTGTTTATATGCAAAGTCAAATCCAAAGAAAAGGTCTTCGGGTCTAGTCTGGCCAGAAATATTTATTGAAGTGAAAAGAAAGGAGACAGTTGAAAGTTAAGGGCATGTCCACTAGGATATTGGTCATTTTCTTCAAAAATTTTAAGAGAACGAGTTTGTGGATTTATTTTTGAAAAAAGTATCAATTATTTATTTATATTTTGGGAAAATAGAAAAAATAAATTGAGAATGAATTATTTGTTTGTTAATGTTTTGATGGGGGGATAAATTTTAATGTAAATATCAAATCAATTACTTTTTTATTGGGTTTGTAGAAAGAAATTATTTTTTTATGTAATGTATATGTATATATATATATACTTGAGTGCTAGGTAGGGTCAAGGTATGACTAGGGCAGTGTGTAGGATTTTTTTGATATAAATTTTTTGTGTTTTGGAAAAATAATTGGAGAATGTGTATGTTTTTTGGAATTATTTTGGGAGTTGAGAAATTTTTTTCCCAAAATGCTAGTGAACAGAGCCTAAAATTAGGCAATTTTTTTTTTTTTTTTTAGTTTTGAGTATTTTGAGATAATAATCTTTTTAATAATAAAGTTAAAAAATGTGTAGAAGATAAAAGAGAATATTTGGTTAATTTTGAGGGAAGATAATGAAAATATCTTTCAATATAAGTCATTGTCTGATTAGTGTTTATTTCACACTATAAAGAATAGAGCATCAACTATAGCAAGTTTATATTTGATATTAAATATTTATAGCCTTGACTATGAAATTAATTCGATCGAATTCAAAGTAGAAACTTTCCTAATTAACTTTTGCACTGATCAATATGTAGTTAATGAATATTTTTTTTCTTTTATCATACAGATAATGCACTGTTAATCTATTGCACTCAAAATGATTATGACTATGGGTTGATAGCTAATAATCTTTATTATTTATTATTTTAAAAATTACATTTGCAATGAAAAATTTATAGGTATAATTTGTTGCCATAGTTACGAGATTAATTTTTCAACAATTTTTTTTAGCGGATACCTTGCTAGTTCTTTAATAGTGAAAGTTTTTATATTATCATATTTACATTTTTTAAATTACTTATTTATGTTATTATATTAATATTTGAAATGATAAGAATCTTTTAATATTTTTTTTGAAATAAAAGACATGCATTATGGAGAAATATCTAATTTTATTTAGATAGAATGAATAAATAAATTAGAAAATGAAACCAAACATTGCCTTAGTGACTGTACAATTTCTCATCAAAAAGTTCACACCTTGTGTAGGAACAACTGATAAATTTTCCACGAATCACTTTCTTTACATATTCCATGACCAATGATGGTTGACAATTGCCATATACGTTTACTAATTTTATTTTTTAAAATAGGTATCAATTATCTTGAAGAAAAACTTCAAAGGAAATAATCTAAACAATATTCTAATTATTAGTCAATCCTTCCTTTTATACTGTGAAAGCATTTCCATATTCCAAGTGGTGGAAATTATGACTAGCTTTTTCCACTCCGTGGAAATTTATACAAAGAAATGTTCAATTGTTGGGGGAGAAAAAGTGCACCTTGACGTGCTATTAGTAAAAGGTGTCATTAATTTCTCTATTTTTCTTCCAATATCTTTTTGCAATTGGGAAAGATTTCTCTTCATTGACCTAAAATTGCCAAAGACTTATTGAGAATGTTTGGCTATGTATTTTGGGGAAACATGATCAAATATATACTTATTTTATTTCAAAACAAAAAAAATAGCTTTCCCAAAATATTCTCTTGTATCCTTCATTATCCCAAAAATTTCCCCATTTTTCAATATATACATGCATATATTATATATACATCATATATATTTTTTTATTATTCTAACAATAAAAAAATTACTCAATTCCATTTTCACTCCCAAAACCCAATAAAAAAATATTGATTTGACTGCTACAGTAAAAAATATCTCCTCCTAAAATATAAACAAACATACCAAAATTCTTTAAAGTTAATTTTTAATTATTCTCCAAAACATAACAAAAAATCAATTACATTCTTCAACACAACTTTCACATTTTTTAATAACCCATTCTCCCAAAATACATAATAAACATATAATAAAATCACACACAAAACATAACCAAACATTCTCTTAAATTTTTTTGTATTTAATTTTTCATTATGTTCTAAGTATCCCAAAATTTACTCATATTAACTTGCACGATAGTCGAATAATGTAGGTGTGAGAGTATTTCATGCCGAAATTATCTCCTTTCTATAACTTCTATGTAACGAAATTTGCAGTTTCATTTGGAAGAAAAAGAATCATAAATAAGATGATTATTAGAAGAAAGAATCGCCATCAAAACCATGTGCCATCAGCCATCCCTATTCCCTACCTAATTCATATCTTGTGATAATTTACACAGAAAGGTGAGACAAGCAAAGAACATTTGAAACAAACACGATATTCAACACAGTATTGATGTTGGTTCCTTCATTTTTGGTTCTTTGGTGTAGTATGATATAATTGTTGCTTTAAGTGTGTAACAGATTTTTATTTTTTTTAATTTTTATATTTATTAGTTATCGTGATACATTATTTTAGTGTGCACAAAATAATCATCGATTATTTTGAAAACATAAGTGGAGACTTGGAAAGCATAAATAGGGAGAAGAGAATTACAGAAGGAATTACAAATTACTTACAGGGCTATTTCCGGCAAATTAAATTTTATGGTACTAATATACCATAATTATGTAACTGTAGAGTGTAGAGCCCTTGATTTAACCAAGGCCTTATTTTATATGTTATCAAATGAATTTGCTACTTCAGAAAAAAACAACAAAATAATTCTACAATTTCAAACAAGAGGGTGTTTGGGTGAGTTTATAAAACTCTAAAAATATTTTATAAAATATTTAAGAGTTTAAAAGATACTAAAAATTATATGATAACTTTTTTTTTTTTTTCAAAAAGAGCTCATAAGATATTCTAAAATAAGATGTTAGGATTTTATAAGTTCTTTTGAAAAAAAGTAAGGAGATTCTAATTTATTTTCAAAATCTCAACAAGCTCTTTTAATTTTTATCATTTTAATTATAAAATTATTATTACTAACATTTTATAAGCTCTAATATCTTATTTCATCTAAACACTTTAATAACTGATTTTAAAAAATAAGATTTAGCATATTATAATATCCAAAAATATTTTATAAGATATAAGAGCTTATAAGATCTTTTAAAAAAACTTAGCCAAACACCCTGTAACTACATTGAAATGATTGAAAAGTTATAATATTATATAAATAATAAATATATTATATATTTCACATCATGGTAGCAAATGGGTGGGTTGGGTTTGAAATGAATTGGGTTCCATATGGGTTAAGATAGATGGGTTATAAATGGGTTGGATTCAAAATGGATTGAGTTGTGGGTTGAGCTATTTTGAAATTGTTTCAATAGAAAATAAAAAAATTAATTTAATTTACTTATTTCGAAAAATTAATTCAAAAGATCATATTAATATTATTATGCATTCTACACTCTATGTAATATATAATTTTAGGTTTACTTTGAAAATGGGGAAAATCTTTATCCTATCCACTGCATTTACTTTTCTCAATAGGCGAAACTCAAGTGAATTAAGCTATACCTTAGGTACCACAAATTTTATTATTATTTTTTCAAATATATATATATATATAATTATTTATTTTATTTTTAAAAAATAAGATACCACAAAAAAAAAAGAAGCATAGTGCATGTTTGGTTACATTCTGCCAGAACAAATACTGGCATAATGTAACCAAACATTACCATTAGTTTTAGTTGCCATTATTGGTTGATAAAAGAAGGAGGTGGGAAGTCCCATCAAACTCATCGTTTGGTAATGCTAACAAATACCAAATCATTTGTTGTTAAGCTTTAACATAATGCCTCCACCATATACCTCATTTAAAACCCAATTCACTCAAAGCTATTTTTAAAATGTTGAGCCCAACCCAATCCAAAACTATATGGATTGGATTGAGCTAATGGGTTCTAACCCAAATTGATACCCATAGATTTCACACTATAAAAATTTAACATACATATATATGCCAAAAAATATTAATATAATATAAATAATGCCATGGTGTGTGCCAAATGGGCTTATAACTTAGAGGAGCTTGATCTTGGCTACGTCAAACAACGATTCCGTCTGAGGTTCAATTTTTAAAAGCCTTTGGTCCATACGGACAAAAGCCCAAAAAGCTATTACATTTATACAGTCTTAGGTTTGCAACTTCAAACACAGGGTCACATAGCAACACATTTTTTATTTTTTTTGGGTAGAACCAATCCATTTAATTGTAGATTAATTAATTAATTGAGTGACATGATCCTCATACTTATATATGTGATGTTAACAATTTAATATTTTTATCCAAATAGGATTTTAGGAAATGACTTTAATTTCATGCATCACAAAAGCTAGGATATTAGCTACAATTAATTCGTAACTAATGTTAAAAATTCCTAACTTTAACTATAACATTGACCTTTGCTGAATATTATCTGCCAAAAAAGTTATGGTATCAATTATAAAATTTGTAGGTATGTTAAAAATTCATAACTTAAGTTACGACACTGACCATTACTGGATATGAAGCACATGCTCTCATTGTTAATTTTTACTATAATTATTTAATAATTCTTATTGCTTGTTATTTAGAAGATTGCATTGGATATGGAAATTTTGGAAATTTTATAGTAATAATTATAAACCAATTTCGTTGCAATTTTAATTTTCATGGTAAATATTAATTAGGTAATGTTTCGTTACAAATTGTATGTTTTGTATTATGTGTTTTGAGAGAATGACGTGGGGGTGGGGAATGTGAACTTGTATTAGGGAATGTGATGGATGTTTGTTTATGTTTTGGGGAATAGTTAGAAAATTATTTTGAAAATTTTTGATATGTTTGTTTATGTTTTGGAGGGGAGACAATTTTTACTGTAACGTCAAATTAATACTTTTTTGTTGGATTTTTGGGGTGAAAATGAAATTGAGTGATTTTTTTATTGTTAGAATAATAATAAATGTATATGATATATATTTATAATATATGTATGTATATATTGAAAAATGGGAAGTTTTGGCGATAATGAAAGATAGAAAAAAAGATATTAAAAAATTTAATTTGACATTTCAAATTTTTTTTTTGTATGTTTGATTGCATTTTGACAAAATAAAACTGTTTTGTCAGAATATAACTAAACATGGCCTTAATCTTTTTGATAGTAAATAAAATCTTAGTTAACTAATGAATCCACAATAACATGTCAATTTCATGATTGTAATTCAAGGGGAAAAAACAAAAAAGGGCCGACACTTCAACCTTACAAATCATAGCCCTTTCAATTTTCTTCAACAATTCAAAGTTTTTAGCTTTCTTTGGATGCAAGCATAAGCCACCTCCAAAAAGGCAGAAACCAAGAAAATCGACGTGTCTCCAAACAAGCACCTCTGTAATGCATGCAGCCTTCGCATGTTAAGCTCTCCGACACGTGACACCCCACCCCCACCACGTACCCCCCCTCCGCCACCCACCCAATTCTATATATCTCCAATTTCTTCCACCCCATCGATTTCAGCTTCATAAAAAGCCCAAGGTTTAATTCCTCAAATTTCAACCGGAAAAAATGGCTGAACATTACGGTCAATACCAGCCGGGGAGGCTCTACCACCAGAAGCAGCCGCGCAGCCACCAGATAGTGAAGGCGGCAACTGCCGTCACAGCCGGCGGTTCGCTTCTTGTTCTATCTGGGCTCACTTTGGCCGGCACTGTAATCGCGCTTACCATCGCCACTCCGCTGCTTGTGATCTTCAGCCCGGTGCTTGTGCCGGCTGCCATAGCAATCTTTTTGTTGGGTTCGGGCTTTCTGGCCTCCGGCGGGTTCGGCGTGGCGGCGCTGAGTGTGCTGTCGTGGATTTACAGATATGTGACAGGGAAACATCCGGTGGGGGCGGAGCAGCTGGACACTGCGCGGACGAAGCTGGCGAGCAAGGCTCGGGAGATGAAGGATAGGGCGGAGCAGACTGTTGGGTCTCAAGCTTCTTGATCTCTAAATATATATGAAAAATCTACTCTAGCTACTCTATATGTATGGCCCTTTGCTTGTGGGATTGACTACTGTTTTATTTAGAGTTGAGGTGTTATTGGAGATTATAAAATTATTGTTTTTTCTGTTTTTGTTTTTTATGTCAGCTTTTAATTTGTTCTCCTGACTTGATTTTTAGATGATGTTGATTTTATTTGCCTTTGTTTTTGCTGCATTTGGGATTAAAATGTAAAGGACCTCATGGTCGATTTCGTGAAGAAAATATATTAGTGAATTTCAAATTTAATTTCTCATGAATTAAAAGAATCAAAGCACCATTGAAGGGGAAAAAATGCCAAATCAAGCAACTAATGGCTTCTCTTGAGATGATTCTTCCCATGATCTTGTACGTACATAACAGTATAACATTGTTGCGGAAGTAAATAAGAAAGACGACATACTATGTTATAACCCAAGTGCAGCCAAGAAGCATGTGAGGTTTTGCTTAGAATTTTAAAGTTATATTAATTTAAGAGTGGATTAGTAAGTTAGTTTTTTTTTAATGAATGTTATATATGATTTAAATATTTTATTTTTTTCATTTATTTTTACATACGGGCTTAGAGTACATTAAGGTCTAAGATTCAAACCTGTTATAATTTGGACTGGGTATTGGCCCGTGGTCCAAATTGGGTATTGGCCCATCTATGTTAATTGTGTGTTAATTAATGAGCTTATAAAACCCAACAGTGGAATCATAGTTAAGAAAGCTCGGTCTCGTCGATTGATATGTTCTACATGAATATAGCATGTTTTATGGTAGATATGCAATCCCCATGGTCAGATCTGGAATCAATCGGTAAAGAAAAACTAATTTGAGGCTTCTGCTGGTAAAGTTGAGTTGTCGGTGTTGGTGTGATGGTGACGTCAGCACTGCATCAGCGTGGTACTAGTAGAAAAAGGTCTCATGATGCCAGTTGAATCTGAAAAAAATGATTTGGTGCCTATGTGGTAGCCACATGTATGCTTTTGTGGCGGTCCTTTTGTGAAAATAGACCCACGAAACTTATATGATGTCTATGTGGCATGACATGTGATTGAACATGGTTGAAAATTTCATGAGCATGCGTTAATAATTGCATAATGTTATTCTAATGAAGTTATTATGCAATTTCGTAGTTTAAAAATTGCGATATGAATGAACTATTATGATGAATATTGATGTTTGGGTGCTCGTGGGGAATTGTCCGTTCATTTTCCATAATTTTTTTGTGATTACGAGAGATAATTAAAGCAGTGGTTGGTAATACAACATTCTTGTTTGCTTATTCCACTAGATTGACATAGTAGGATTATGTCTCATGTAAATTTTCTATTTGTGAAATATGTGTTTATATGAGACCATATGATGTAAAGGGTGTAATTTCGTTTCTACCATTCGCACTAGATTATCTTGGTATGATTCACCAAACATCTATGAGGCCATGTAAGGCAGTTCTTTTCATATTGCATAGATGCTTATGAATTTGTGGACGTATTGGTAATTTTATTCAGGATTGGTAAATTTCATTATGAGTTTTTGATTCAGTGGGAGATGATTACTAGCTGAGCCCGAAATTTTTGATCTCACTAGATTAAAGATAAATAATGTAAATTTAGTTGGACCTAGAATAAAATTGTTCTTTGACTGATACCTAACACCCTTGTGCCTAATAGTAATAGATTCCCAAGCTGCTTATTCTGACCTCTATGGTACTGGTAAACTTGATGGCCAAAATTTTGCTATAATGGCATAGAAAGATTCAGTACTTGCTTCATAGAGAAAAGACCCTTGACCACCTAGAAAAAAATCATGATTAAGCCCGTTATGCCAGAAAGTGGACCACTTGATGAATATCAGCGTGATTTGGATGCGTATAATACATGGGAGGATCAAGATAAAAGTGCACGCTTTACTATGTTGAGCTGTATGCACAATAATCCGATCCGTGAATTTGAAAAGTATCCTACGGCCAAAGAGCTGTGGGAAGCATTGAAGGTCTCGTATGGTAGCACCTCGGCTACACGACTAAGGGCTCTTTGGCTAAGGACACAGTAGCATTTAAGTTTAATCAGTACGTACTTGACTCGAGGCATACGATGATCCAACATCTTGATGTGATGAAGGATATAATTCGAGAGCTTCAAAATGCTAGAGTAGAACTCATTGATGAACAAGTTCTGGTTGTCCTAAGGTCGCTACCTGAGGAGACTTGGGGACATGTTAAGCTTGCGCTTACATATAATGAGCAGATTACCACATTCGATAGTATCACTAATCATCTTAAGCTTGAGGCAGAATGCAAAGAATCTGAACGTACACAAGCAATTGCACCGGTCGCATATGCTGACCAACGCAAGCCTAACAAGGGTAAACGTAGGAACCAACAAGTTGGTGCTGGACCAAGCAATCGCCAGAATTAGATCTTGGGCCTAAAGGTTGACGACAATAAGAATCATCACTGAACTAAAAGGGGCAGAAAGAAAGACATCAAGAGGCTCAAGTGCTATAACTGTGGATAGCATGGTCACTTCGCTCGTGATTGCACTTAGCCGAAGAAAGTACGATACGCTAGATGCTCTCTTTATTCGTTAGTTTGTTCCTATGTTTTGGTTGCTAATTCTCTCAATGGATGGATTGTAGATACAGAAGCAACAAATATGTAACAAGAGATCGAGTAGGATTTATGGATTATCATCGAGTACCAAATGGAAGCTATTTTGTTGCAATGGGAAATGACACACTTGAGGAGGTTTTGGGAGTTGGAACCTACCAACTTAAGCTCAACATAGGGCTTGAGCTATTCCTCAATGATGTATAATATACACCTAGTATTCGATGTAATCTACTTTCAGTATTAGCACTTTTGAGATGTGGTTTTTCTTTTTTGTTGGAGAATATTACTCTAACTTTTTATTGTGGTCATGAGTTGTATGGCATGGGCTTTGTGAATCACGTTTTTTTTTTTTATATGTTAGAATTAGCCAATGATAGTATTTCTTATGTTTCTTCTGCTATTGATATTATTTCTGAATCTGTTAAGTGGCATGCGAGGTTGGGACACATAGGATAAGAAATGATGACTAGATTAGCTAGAGAAGGCCTTTTGGGCCAACTCGCTAAGGTCAACCTCTTGTGTGTGAACCATGTCTGGCATGTAAGTCTTGTTGGAAGCCTTTTGGTAAGGCTAAAAGAGCTACTTATCCTTTAGAGATAGTCCATTTAGACATATGCGGACCAATAAATGTGAAGGCATGGCATGGTGCATCATACTTTCTCATTTTTATTGATGATTATTCATGCTATGGATCAATATATCTCTTATCTAATCGATCAGAAGCGCTAGATTGGTTCAAGCACTTTGTGTTAGAGGTTGAGAACCAAAAAGAGAGAAATCTTAAGGTTCTACGTACTGATAGGGGGCGAGAATATTTGTTTGATGAATTTAGACAATTGTGTGAGGAAAGAGGAATAATAAGGCAATTATCGATTCCTAGCACTTCGCAACAAAATGGTGTTGCAAAAAGAAGGAATCACACGTTACTGGATATGGCCAGATCGATGATGGCGCAAGCAAATCTTCTAATATCTTTTTAGGGAGATGCAATTTTGACTGCTCCTACATCTTAAACCACGTGCCTTCTAAGTCAGTTCCTTCGACTCCCTATAAGTTGTGGCATGGTAGAAAACCTAATTTAGAAGACTTGCGCCCTTGGGGATTAGCGCGGTTTGTTCATAACACTTCTCATAAATATGGGAAGCTAGGTCCTAAAGCTTGCAAGCATATCTTTATAAGGTATTGTGAGTACTCAAAGGGCTATGTGATGTACGGTGAACACCATAGTGGAGGAATGACAGAAATTGAGTGAAATTGAGTCGCGCGATGTTAATTTCCTCGAAGAGGATTTTCCCAGCATTGGTGAAGTGAAAAGAGATCTGCAGCTATATGAGCTGCAAGATCTCCCAGGGGACACATCCTTGACTAGTGAGGGTAAGGTTTTTGCAACCCTCTTGACCAATCGCTGAGTATAATGATAGTGTGCCCATGGTTAGTGGGAGTGTTCCACTTGATGAAAGCTCTCAAAATCCACAAATACATAGGAGTGAGCACGGAAGAGTTCTTCGTCTACATTTTAGGATTGAGGGGGAATCTTTTATATGTGCCCCTGTGGATGATGATGAGCCGGCTATCTATGAGGATGCCTTGACTTCTCCAAATGCTAATGAATTGATAGCTGCTATGAAGGAAGAGATGAGCTTAATGGCTAAGAACCATGTTTGGGATCTGGTCGATCTTCCACCCGGGCGTGAGACCACTGGGAACAAATGGGTACTAAAGGTTAAATGCAAGTTAGATGGATTGATTGACAAGTATAAAGCTCGTCTTGTGGTGAAAGACTATACCTAAAAATAAGGTATAGATTATGATGAGACATTCTCCCCTGTGGTGAGGTTTGTCTCTATTCGCCTTATTCTAGCCATAGTCGCCCACCTTGATTTGAAATTATTCTAAATGGATGTGAAGACAGTATTTCTCAATGGAGAACTGGACGAGGAGATCTATATAGATCAACCTAAGGGTTTTTTGGAAATAGAACAAGCGTATAAAGTATGCTGCTTGAAACGTTCCATATACGGCTTGAAACAATCATCTAGGCAGTGGTACAATAGATTTCATCAAGTAATAGCCTCGATTGGCTTTGTGATGGTCAAGGAAGACCACTGCGTGTATATCAAGAGGAGTGGGAGGAGTTTTTTGATACTTTCACTATACGTGAATGATATCTTGTTGGTTGAAAATGACATGGAATTGATTGTCGCCACTCAAAAGTGGTTGTCCTCTACCTTTGAAATGTAGGACATGGGAGAGGTTGAAAACTTACTTGGTGTAAGGATACATCGAGATCGTTCTAAAAAGCTCTTGAGTTTGTCTCAAGAGACTTACATAAAGATGATCTTAGAAGATTTCGTATGCAAAATGCCAATCTTATAGACATACCCATGGGCAAGAGTTGTGTTCTTAGCAAGAATTTTTCCCAAAGATAGTGGAAGAAAAGAAATGAATGGCTAATGTTCCATATGCAAGCGCGATAGGAAGTTTGATGTATGCAATGATGTGTACTCGACTAGACTTGTGCTTTGCAGTTGGAATGGTGAGTCGATATCAAAGTAATCGTAGACCCAAGCACTGAAATGCTGTCAAAAGGATACTTAGATATTTGAAAGGGATTACCGATCTTACCTTGTGCTACTATGGAGGTAGTTTGAAACTAGTGGGACACAGTGATGTTGATGGTTCTGCGGACAGAGATGAACGCAAATCCATATTGGGATATGTATTTTTATTGGGAGGTGCTGCTATCACTTGGTGTAGTAAAAAGTAGCCCCATGTCTCTCTGTCCACCATGGAAGCTGAATATGTTGCTTGCACATCAGCAGTCCAAGAAGCTATCTGGTTGAGGAGATTTCTCCAAAGCTTGCGAATTACACCGCATGTTGATAATGTTGTTGTAGTCTACTATGACAACACAACCGCTTTAGCTTATGCTAAAGATCCCAAATACCATGGGAGAACTAAGCATATTGACACTAGATATCACTTCATTTGAGAAAGTGTTGCGTAAGGTTTAGTTATTCTCATGCATATTTCTACTAGCGATATGATCGCTGATCCTTTTACTAAACCATTATCTCGAAATATGTTTTAGAGGCATGTTAGTTGTATTGGATTAGGTAGAGTTTGATTAAAACAGCCTGTATGAACTTTTTGATAGATTAATAAGATTTGAAGTTCTTATTAATTTTGTTAGTGTACTATGTCGTTTGTGAGAAGATGTCACAAAGCTCAGATTAACCTACTCACACGAGCAATCACCATGGCGCTTTAGTAGCGAGCAGGATGAGACTGCTCACCTTTGCGCACGAGGTAGCATAGGAGGTTGGAGCATAAAGAGTCACCTTAGCTTGTGAGCTAAGATGAGATCATGAACTGATCGTATAAAGTTATGTCCAAACTTTATGTAAGCCTTATGGAAGCCGAACATGAGACTATGGGTTGGTGCGCAGGTCAGGCGTTATGTGGCGAATGTACTCAAGTTCGCATGATGTTTTCTAGAGCGCGACACACCCATTTAAGTGGGAGCTCCATCATAGCATGTATTTATACTGCATGTGCTTTTGGACGACCATATATGTAGAGTGACGAATGGATCCCTGCTTCATCACTGTATGAGCACTTATTAATGAATGTACCCTTAGGTACTTTGGACCATATCATGAAGTGTAAGCTTGATGTCGTTACTTTAGCAAGATATCCAAGGACTAGGTTTATATTCGGTATGTTGGAGCTTGTCTAGGAAAGCGGTTAAGCCCTAGCTGATTGGTATGTGAGGCTAGAGAAAGAACCATATTTGTTATGTAAATTTGTTCTATGGCCTATAGGTCGACCGACTTTGTCAAATGTGTTCTGACATAGTCATAGGCATAGAAACAAATGTGATAAAGTCAAGCATGCTCTATTTGAGGGATCAGAGATGCTTGCATTGGTTCGGGGTACAACGAGATTCTGTGGAAGTTATAGTGTCATGTTAGTTTAGTGATTACTTAATATGACACTCCTAATTTTTCTCGCTTGGTCGCACACTCCATTTCCTGTATGAAAGAAAGTCGTGAGATTGAGTATCTCAAAGATTGAGATTTGTGGAGACTATGTCAAATATGTCTGAGTGGGAGATGTAACAATTTGGACTGGGTATTGCTCGTGGCCCAAAATTGATTGATCGAGTTTTAACATGTGGTCCAAATAAGCATCCATATTTAACGGGCTTATTAGATAAGCATGACCTTTGGATAAGTATGACTTTTAGATAAGTATTGATTGATCGAGTTTTAACTTGTGGTCTAAATAAGTATCCATATTTGATGGGCTTATTGGACAATCATGACCTTTGGATAAGTATGACTTTTGGATAAGTATAAGCTTATGGATAAGCATCATCCATTGGCTTTTGGATAGGCCCAAAGGGTTATCTACCTCATTAAGCAAGCTTCTTCGTAGAGCCCACCTTACCCTTATAAATAGGGGCTTAAGGTCTTAAAGAGGTGTGTATGTGAAAGATACAAAACATAAGAGAGTGAAGATAAGTTCAGAACTCTCAACATCCTCTCCAAATCTCTATATTACTTTCTTAGATAATTATCTAGAGAGCCCAAGGTCTTGAAGTGTGAAAATAATAGATTGCTCTAGTAGTAATTTGCAAAAGTGAGGAAACTCTGCTTAAGTACAAAACAAGGAGATTAACACGTGGTGAAAACACCAAAAAGGCTAATAGCCGAGCTGAATCCAACAAATGCCATCCTTTATTCTGTTGTTGTATAAACATGTATGTTTTGGCCGATCTATGTTAACTGTGTGTTAATTAATGAGCTTGTAAAGCCCAAGAGACCTTTATCTGGGGTCAAACTCCATGGCTAGGTTTGTGGGGTTTAGACTAATTGGCATGGCCAATCGACCTACACCAAATCAACCTGAATTGCACTGACATGGATTTTGAACTTAGACATGGGTGGTCATTGTTGGAGTTGCCAGGCTCAGACTCTGTATGACCAAATTATAACTTGGCGTCATTGTTAGATTCGGGTTCGCCTCAAATTCGTGAGGCTCAAACCTAGCGTTTGGCCTGACCAATAACTCAGCATGGTCAGATTCATTGCAGATTCGTCAGCTTCATACAGCTTGTTTTTCTCATATTTAGAAAACATCACAACAAATATGAGTTCCTATCTTATTTTCAACAAACAACTCAAATTCATCTAGGTTTTAATGGTTGCTTCAAATTTGGCATAGCCAATAATTCGACATAGTCGATTCAAGTCACATTTGAACTTGTCGTGGTTTGGCTCAAATTTGGCACGAACAATAACTCTGGCATGATTAAATTTTTTGACGCGAATTTGGTGTGATTAGGCTTAAATTCAACATGCTTAATAACTTATGGTTAGCTTTGCCAATAGCTTAACAAGGTTAGATTCCTCAAACTCCAACTCGACATGGTTAGCCTCAAATTTGGCATGCACGGTTAGATTCATCAGATTTCAATCATCCGCATGGTGGCTCAAATTTGGTATGGCTAATAACTTGACATTGGTTAGATTTGTAAGACTTGAACTCAGCGTGATTAGGCTCGAATTCAGCTTGGCTAATAATTCGGCATGGTTAGATTCGAGTTAGACTTGAACTCGCGTGGATTAAACTCAAATTTGACATGGCTAATAACTTGGCATAGTTAGATTCAAGTTGGTGATATAGAAGATAGAAAGAATTTTGGTTGGAGTTATCTTTTGGAAGAAAATATTTAATTTTTATCTTTTAGATTAATTTTTTTAAGATAAATATTAGATTTTAAATTTTTATTATCTTTTAGTAGTTAGATATTATTTTATATTAACTTTAAAAGAGTTGGGTGTTTTTTTACATTATCTTTAGGGAGTTAGAAGTCTTAGAGATAAACATAAATTTGCTATACTCGTATCTTTAAGCACTAGGATTGTTTAAAAGGCCTATAAATAGGCTCACATATATAGTTTGTTACAACTTGACCAATATAGAATTCTTTGGTTTTTTCTCTTTAAGAGAAAGTTTTTTACTTTGTTTTAAAACTTGTCGAGTGCAGGCTTTCTTTTATTCAAGTTATTCATGCAATAGCTTGTTTTTTCTTTCTTTTTCTTTTTTCCCAAATTTTACCCACTGCATTAGTTTGATATCAGAGTAGGTTTGGCCTTTTCTAATGGCTAATGTAGGAGTAACTGGTGGTTCGCAAAAAAACCAAACGATTGATGGAGATTAGGCTTCCTTAACTCTCCAGGAAGAGATTCGTGCATTGAGAGAATTTTTTGATCTTAAATTAGAAAAGATGAATTTGCATATAGATGCTCTCAACACAGACAAGAGGCCACCTGAAGCTAGGGAATTTTCCCAAGTACCACAACTGGTTAGACGTGACTTTATTTGTTAATGTTATTAATATGCCAGTATAGAATTCTCGGAAGAGGAATCAGATGAAGATGTTGAGATGCTCAATATTAGATGAGGAAATCAGCAATGCCTTGCAAAATATAATGATTTTCACCTAAAGGTAGATCTCTCATACTTTATAGCAATTTAAATATTGAAGAATTTATGGATTGACTTGCAATAGTAGATAGATTCTTCGACTATTTCGAGGTTCCTAAGGAGGGTAGAGTTAAATTAGCAGCCTACAGGCTAAAGGGAGTTGCCTTTGCTTGGTGGGAACGTCTACAAGATGCAAGGAGGCATGAACGTAGGGGATGAGGCCGAACATGGTAGGGGATGAGGCCGAACATGGTACTGGATGAAGCAATTGCTGAAGGCTAGATTTCTACCCCCAGATTATGAACAATACATATTCTTGCAATATCAGAGATGTTACCAAGGAGATAGATTAGTGCATAAATACACCTAGAGTTCTTGTGGCTTGCTGAGCTCAATAACTTAATGGAGTCAGACAACCAACAATTGGTGGGATACCTCAATAGTTTGAAGCCTATAATTCAAGATAAGATTGACATACAGATGTTAGCAAATGTCTCGGAAGCACGAAACATAGCGCTAAAAGCTGAGATGATGATACAAGACAAGAAGATGGAATGCTCTAGAAGGAATCAAATTTAGTCCGCACCAACAAGCATAGAACAAAGCACACCAACTTACAAATCACAAAGATATATTGAGGAGAAGGTGTATGACAAAGCAACGGGTAAGAAGTTGGAGATTACCGAGACTTAAACACAGATACAAAAGAACCCATACACCAAGTCGATTCCTGGAAAGTGCTATTATTGTAATCAACCTAGACAATGCTCTAGTGATTGTCCAAGAAGAAAAGCTATCAACATTGTAGAGCATGGTGATTTTGAATAACTTAATGATGGAGACGAGGTGATATGCTAACCTAATGGTGACAAAGATGGAGAAGATTCAAAGGATGGTCAAATTTGTATGGTTAAAAAAATGATGTTGGCACCAAAGAAAGAAGATACAACCTAATGCCACCACCTTTTCTGAACAAGGTACACCATTAATGGTAAGATTTGTGACCTACTTATTAACAGTGGCAATCAGTCGAACATCATTGGGAAGAGTACTGTTGAAAGATTGCAACTGCAAAGGGAAAAGCATCCAAATCCTTATAGTATTAGGTGGATCAAGGCTGTAGGAAATATTCAAGTGACAGAATGCTATAACATTCCTTTCTTAATTGGAAAGTATAAAGATGAAGTGTATTGCAACGTGGTAGACATGGACGCTTGTTATTTACTATTTGGTAGACCTTGGTAGTTTGACATGAATGCACATCATTTTGATCTAGAGAACATATACAAATTGGAGACAAATGGAGTGAAGATGACCTTACTGCCCTTGAGTAAGACCTTGAGGCCAAAACTTCTAAAGGGGAAGTGAAAGGAGTCTTGACTGCTACAAAGGATCTACCAGAGAAACAACTTCCTGAAGGCATATATGCTTGTTATTCAAAGAGAAGGATATCATATATAAGGAGTTGCCTGCAAAATTGCCACTAATGTAAGATGTTCAATCAAAGGTTAAGCAAAAACTTGAAGATGCTAGTACCAACTATAAAGTAGTTGCCAATAAATATGGAGGCTTCCTAACTTTTGAAAAAGGCGATGAAGTAATAGTTTTCTTAATGAAAAAAAGATTCCCAATTGATACTTATAATAAGTTGCAATTGAAGTGTGTGCCTCGCCACATCTTAAAGAAAATCAATAAGCATAATTATGGTGGAGTGGCCAAAGAATATGTTAAAGCAGTTGATCTTTATCCTTATCATCCATTCGATAAGCTTTTATATCCGAATGACATTGATAACTCGAGGACGAGTTATTTTCTTAAGAGGGGGAGAATGATACGGAAAATAGAAAGAATCTTGATTAGAGTTATCTTTTTGGAAGATATTTCACATATAGAAAATATCTAATTCTTATTATTTAGATAATAAGTTTTATCTTTTAGATTAATTCTTTTTTTTTTTAAGATAAACGTTAGATTTTAAATTTTTATTATCTTTTAGGAGTTAGATATTATTTTATATTATCTTTAAGAGAGTTGGATGTTATTTTACATTATATTTAGGGAGTTGAAAGTCTTAGAGATAAGTATGAGTTTGTCATATTCCTATCTTTTAGAGCACTAGGATTCTTTGAGATGTTTATAAATAGGTTTAGGTATGTAGTTTGTTAAAAACAACTTGAGCAATAGAATTCTTTGGTTTTCTCTCTCTACAAGAGAGTTTATTACTTTGTTTTAAAGCTTGTCATGTAAAAATTTTCTTTTATTCAAGTCATTTGTGCAATAACTTGTTTTTTCTTTCTTTTTCTTTTCTCAAGGTTTTACCCCTTGTACCAGTTAGACTAGAATTTGGTGTGGTTTGGTTCAAACACAGCATGGCTGATAACTTAATATGGTTAGATTCGTCAAACTTGAATTTGGTATAGTTAAAATTCATTAGGTTCGAACTCAACATGATTAATTGACCATTCAGTTGAAAATTGTACAATTGACTACTCGATCATGATCATTCAGACTCAATCGATCACTCGGCCATTTAGTTAAATGTGCATAATTGATCACTCAGTGACGTCCACAGAATTGATCACTCAACCATATCCACTTAGACTCTGCATGGTCAATCGACTACTCGGCTGAACGTGTACAATTGACCACTTATGTTTACTCACACTTGATCACTCAGACTGAATGTTGCAGAATTGTATACTCGATCAGCATAGTGAATTGACCACTCACTAAATGTTGCATATAAATTGAATAAAAATAATTTGAAATCAAACCGGTACTGATCAATTGATTTTAAACGAGGCCGAAACAAGAACTCTCCCGCCTTAAATAGAACTAGAAAAATTAGGTTTCTAACCCATTAATTTTGAATCGAAATTCTTCATTCTTCTGTATCTGCCCTGTCCGAAAGATCCTTCGATCCCTCAAGATTCTGTCCATACTCATTCTCTGTGTCTGGATATTCACTTGCATGATTGGGTGATTGCATTGGCTATGCAACCTCCTTGACATACAGGCTTTGGAGATATTTTTTTTGCTTCAACTAGTTAGGCTGGCCTGTCCATTTTCCTGATGGGGTCGGATTTTCTTCCATCCTGGAAAAATATTTTGATCCCAAAACACATATCTCCACGTCTCACAAAGAGAGGGACACACTAGCATTCCTAAAACATTCACCAATAATCACCACAAGAACACACACCATCTTTAAAATGGTGATACCGATTCACATCCCTGACGGTGATTTCCCTTTCTTTAATCTTCGATATTAGCTTGATCACAACATGGCAGTCCTCACAAACACGAAGGTTTTTTGTCACCAGAAGCTTCGTCCCAGGGAGAGTACTAATCAGTCCAAAGGCAATAGCCAGCCTTTCACTATGACTGCTCACCATTTTCGTCTTCTCATCATTCTCCACATCAAAGAAAACTGCTGAAATATTTGCAACATAGCCAGCTTTCGCAAGTAAATCTCCCAATTGATGTAATTCTGCATATATCTGATCCGATGTAGGATGAGAAGTATCTCCAGATATAAATGCATGTACCTTACTTTTCACTTCAATCCAACTACAAGCAATAGTTTTCTTGAGCTTCCTTTCTGTAATTAGTTTTCTCAGCTTTACAACTCCTTCCCACTTTCCAGCTTGGGCGTAAATATTAGATAGAATTATATAGTTTCCGGCATCATCTGCTTGAAGTTCTATTAGTCTATCTAATGCCAACTCTCCCAACTCAACATTCCCATGAATCTTGCATGAGTTGAGCAAAGCACCCCAGACGCCAGAATCTGGGATCACCCTCATCTTCATTATTAAACTATAGGCCTCATCCAGCCGATTAAAATGGCCGAGTAGATCAACCATACAGGTATAATGCTGGACAGTTGGTTCTATATGATAATCTCTGATCATCAAGTCAAAGAACATCTGCCCTTTCTCCAGCAGTCCTCCATGGTTGCAAGCCGAAAGAACCCCCACGAAAGTTATGTGATCGGGCTGGACTTTTTCAGTCATTTTCTTAAACAAATCAAGTGCTTCATAAGCATGGCCATGCATTGCATAACCTGTAATCATTGCATTCCAAGAAACCAGCCTCTTCTCAATTAATTCCTCGAACAAAAGCCTTGCAACTCTCAGATTTCCACTCTTAGCATACATATCCACCAGGCCGGTCTTGACCTTGTCGTTAGATTCAAAACCAAGTCTCCAGCTATATGTGTGAAGCTCACGTCCTTGAATAACTGCTGCTGAATCTGCAGAAGCTGCGATAGCTGTCACTAAAGTAGCTTCCGTAGGCCTAAAATCCCTCAATGCCATCTCACTGCACAGCTTCAAACACTCCTCTGGGTGCCCGTTTTGTGAGTAAGCAGCCAGCATTGAATTCCATAACACAACATCTCTATTTACAAGCTTGTCAAATACTCGACGAGAATCATTGATGCAACTGCATTTTGCGTACATATCGATAAGGGCAGCACCCACGAACACATCCATTTCCCACCCTGTTTTTCTCACTTGATCATGAATTTCCCTCCCGACATTAATCGCTGAAAGGCTTGAGCATGCTTTGAGAACAAAGGGGAACGTGAAATTATCGGGCACAAGTCCATGATCAAGAAGTTGATGGTATAAAGAAATTGCTGTTTCATGTGGGCCGTTCCACGCATATCCACGGATCAAGATGTTCCAGAGGAAAATATTTGTCTTGGGAATTCTATCAAACAGATGGTGGGCATAGGTTAAAGAGTTGCAGATGCAGTACAAATTGACGAGTTTTGTGCCCAAATTAACGTTGTGTAACACAATGCCATGAAGGAATAAGTGTGCATGCAGTTGTTTTCCGGGTTCTATGGCTTTTCGAGCGATGCAAGATTTAAGAATAGAGACGTAATGCTGGGGGAGGATGGGACTTTTCAGCCTTAATGGCATTTGAAAAATTATTCATGAACAAAGAACTAGTCTATTTTGGCCCTTTTGTTTTATACATCCATTCTTGAAAAGAAATGAGTGTTTATTGTACATTTGTATATCTACATTACTATCTCTACGAGTGTATGTATTGTAGTGTAGTTGTTCACTATACATTCTTATATGTGAAAAAAACACTTTTAAGGACTATAATATTACAAACTTATTAAATATCAATAAAAATATAATTTTAAATACTCTAAAATATCAAATAAATAATCCATACTATTAAATATTTATTTTTTTTTTAATAGAGTAAGATTTACAATTTCATTGCAAACACAATTTATGAGCTAACTTATGAACTTATGACTTAGAGCTTATCATGCCGCTAGACCACTAAAGTACAAGTTTGTACAAATTCTAGCGCATATTTAGTCTATTGTAAAAATCCTTTTATTTTGAAATTATGATGTACGCATTTAATATATTCTGCATGTGTTAAAGAGAATTCTTCTTTATTCAAATGTATTTCTTGAGTTTGGTCACAATTTAAATATTAGAGAATTACATTGACTCAATTGCAAGAACATAGCTTTACCAACTAAGCTATATCTCCCAAATCAATTGGAGCATACATGAAGTAGCTAGTCATATGCTTCTTCTATTTATTTCTGTGACATAGTTGGGTCATCCTGAACTTAAACCAAAGACCTCATTTGTGAAATAAATCATTGCATCTATGGTCCAACCAATTGGGAGAGAATCAATAGATACCTTTTCTGGAACAATTCATTATTTTCGAACGCAACATACAACTCTCTGTTATACTGTGCCTCCAAATGTGCTTGTTCTTCCTTCTTCCTTCTTCCTTATCCTAGCAAGTCTTTGAAACTTACTCTAATAAATTTCACGTCTTCATGTGTTCAGATTATAAACCCTACAATTAAAAGTAAATCGAAATTGTAATTCAATCTATTCAAATCGTTTATCGAATAATGACCTCATTTTTCGCTGCTGTGTACAAGTTTAAAGTCACATAAGCAATAAAGCATTGAGGCAAGTAGCTGAAAAAGTTCCACCACCTGACATTTCCAACTCTCACCACCACGTTTACACTTAACAAGTTGAGAAACCACTTTCTTTCTTTTTAATTTTTTTTTTCAATCTTGATGTTTTATTTTAATCAAGTTTTGCACATAAAAAATTGTTGCGACTATCTTGGATTCCATGCTAGTTTACTTGAATTTGATTTTAATCTTTTTCTTTTCCCCCTTTATGCAAGTAGTTATGTGACAAAACTACATGACAGAAAGCAGTGCTTTCATATAATAAGCTTTAGTCTCAAGAGTTGTTTCAAACTATAATTATATCCTAAATGGCAAGCCAATATGATAAGGTTCATATTTCTAGCTTAAAGAGGAGAATTTATTATGTTATTTATGGAAATTAAAAATTATATACATAATTATTTATTTATACACACACTCGTTAGAGGATAGGTAGGTTTGAATTCCTGATCTTACACATTAGGGCTGTAAATGGATATTCGAAAATTCATTTACCGTTCGCATTCGTATTCATTTATACAAAATTTACCCGCATCTGTTTAAAGCGGATATTGTCCGTATTCGATTAGTAGATATCCAATTATAAATGGATACGGTTATGGTAAATGCGTATTCGATCCGTTTAATATCCGATCTGAATATATATTTATTAAATGCTATATTATTTATATTTTTCAATAAAAATTTCATAATCCAGATATGTATATATATAAATTATAATTGAAGAATTGGGAAGAAAAAAGAATAAATTTAAAAATTTATTGTACTATAAAGAAAAAAGTAAAGAATAAAGTTAATCAACATAATTATTGTTGATTAACTTTATAATTAATATACTCAAATGCTAGCATTATTATTAATAAGTACTAATAATTAATTATAAAGTCAATTATTAATTAAAAATTATGTTATTTGTTTGATTGCTTTCGTTTTAATGAAATTATATAGTTCCTTCTATTAATTAAAATATGTATTTGTTATAGGTTCACAAATTCATGTATTTGGATATTCGTAAATAGATATCTAAATAATTATCATCGAATATGAATATAAATAATAATTCATATACAAATAAGTTTAATAAAATATGAATGCATCTGAATAATTATAATCGAATACGGATATATCCGTATCCAACCGATATTTGATGGATATGAATTTGGATATCATTTTTAAATATTCATAAAATCTGTATTCGTATCCGAATATTCGAAAAGTTAAACGGATACGAATATGAAAATAGTGTATCCGATCCATTTAATATCCGTTTACACCTCTACTCACACTATACACATGAAACTCATGCTAACAGACTAAATGACTTCTAACTTAAAAAAAAAAAAAAGTAAGTATCAACTATTAAACATTACGTTAGTTTTAAAATATTAAGTTACAAATGGACTAATTTAGGAATCAAATAATAACCCAATATAAATTGTTTGTGTTAATAATATACTAAAACATTTTTTGTTTACTATGTTAACATATAATTTATATTTTTTAAATCTTTAAATGTTACTAAAATTATTATTTCGGCCTTCACCTAATTGAGGATCTCATGTTAAAAATATTAGAAACATGAATTTTTTTTTATTATCATATTAAATAGAGTTAGCAATGCTTAATTCCCTAGAACTTATTTAAGATTTATATTTTCAAATGACTCCCTATTTTATATTATTAAATAATAAATTTTATTTTTAAAAACATTAAAAAATATTATCTATTTTTTCAATTAGATGAAGTAAATAAATATTATTATATATTTGATGATGTTATTTTTAGTGTGATAGGTTTCTGAGTCTCGATGGGAATGATACTATGACCAGAAAGATGGTTTATGTGGACGTTGGGTGGAACTTGTAGCCAAGGAGCAAACGTCAGGCTAGTTGAGAAGGTCTTCGGCTAAGACCCTTTGAAGATTAAGTCAGTAAATCGACCTGAGGATATTTGGGTAGAGTAACAGCTCAAAGAGAGTGTTTGTGCTTACCGTTGTACTCAGACGAAGGGGCATTTATTGTGTTTGCCTGGGGGCAAAAAGATATATTTCTCCTTGATATTTATCATACACTGTTTCATAAATAGGGACAGAAACAACTTAGGTCTTTTCGACCTAAGCCTAACCTTTATAAATAGTCAGCTGACCAGAGGGGGGGAGTCTATACTGCCACTAATGCAGAGGTAGTGGCATTAATGGCGGAGGTGATGTGCCATCACACTAATTAATGCGGATAGCCTAGTGGTTGAGGCGCATTTAATGCTGATGCAATGTGCGGCAAAAGCTAAAATTAGACACCATTAATGTCCCTACTTAGCTTAAATTGACCTTTAGGTCGATGAACTCGACCCCTATGGTCGAGTCAGGCCATGGGCTCCATAATTTGGGCCCACTTTTGGGTTTTGGTTCTTCATTGGGTATGTTGGGCTTACCCATGTCAAGACCCATTAGGCATGTTGGACTTACCCATATCATGAGTCACTCTCTCTCCCTTTTTAGTTGACCATAACATGGTCGAGGTAAGGAGTAGCAAAAATTTAGGTAAATGTGTCTATGAGAATCGTTGGAGTGGAAGAAAATTTTTTGAATCTCGACCAGGGGGACACAGACGGGAGCCATTTTTGGCGGTTGCACGAATATTGATGTAAAAGTGACCGATAGTTATGCATTTATTAGCTGGTTATGGGTAAGTTTAGCCAGTTGGCATTCCATCATGCCTATAAATAGGTGATTTTCTCCGCTCATTTTCACTTTTACCGCAACATTTTGAGGTCGAGCTATGCAGATTTATGGTCAATTTTTCAAGAAACTAGAGCCTTTATTCTCAACACCCGATTTTCGTAAGTCTCCATTTCCTACACTTTAAATTCTGCTCGCAATATCTTGTCAAAACATGTCAAGTTCAAATTCTGATTCTGAGGCTACCCATTTAGTAGCTGCCTCGACTAGCAGGGAGGACCCAAGTGAGTCCTCAAGTGGGAGGTCAGGGTCCCTTGAGTAGTTCAAAGTGAATGTAGATGAGAGAGTATTGGAGGTAGGTGAGGAGACGGGTCCTTCTAACCCGAACGTAGATGAAGCGTGGCCTTCTGTGCCTGTAGTTGAGGACGAGGAGTTAGAAGTAGTAGAGGAACCTCCTAGGCTGAGTAGGTTATTCACGGTGACTCATTATAGTGATATCATGTCAAAAATATCATTGAATGACCTTAGGTCGATCAGGGGGAAGTATCACGTTTTCGAGGGATTCGAGCTAATTAAACCCAGGGCTATAAATAGAATGCATACTCCCCCCTAAGGGGTGCATAGCAATTTTTGAGGATGCCATGAAATGCAGCCTTAGGTTTCCTTTAGCGGACCCAATAGTCGACCTGTTGAGAGGTTTGCAAGTGTGTATAACCTAGCTCCTACCCAATTGCTTCGCCCTCATGTATATTTTTGTCGTTTTAATGGGCATTCTCGACGAAGCTCCTTCTTAGGCCAATTTTAGTCATTTATTCTACTTACCGATGTCCTGTAAGTTTGGTTTGGTTGGGGAGTATGGGTTTTATTACTTAATAGTGCAACCTTAGAGAAAAGTGTTTCGGGCTTTATCCTCTTCCCATGGCCAAAAGTGGAATGATAGATAATTTATGTTCGAGCTCCTGCTGGGGTGGATGATGGGTAGGGTCGAGTTAGATACAAGTGAGAATCCATCATGGAATAATGTCTTTCTTTGAGATCTCCTCAAGTAAACTGAGATGGATGCGTTAATTTTCATAAGGGAAAGGAATTTGGTTCTGGCGGGATTGTTGACAGTCGCGTTGAGGCTGCATGCCAATAGGTAGAAACTAACCTTTTTTTCAAATAATCTAACATATTGTTCCTAGTTGATTTCTATTTGATTGAGATTTGTTTGTTTGGTAGGTCAATCGATCATGAATCGTGCGAGATAGATCGCCATGCGCAAACAGTAGGAGGCGCAATGGTGCAAAGAGGTTGCCGCGGCTTGACGAGCGGCTGCTACTCAAGCCGCAGGGGTCAACCCCACAATTCAGGAGGTCCAACCTACTGTTGTCCAAAGCGCAGGAACGGTTAGCAGTTCCCCTCAAGTGAAGAAAAGGGCGATCGAGGCTCCTAAAAAGACTATTGTCGAAAAAGGGAAAGCAAAGGTGGTCGAGAGCGACGACTAGCTATTTTGATAGCGGTTCTATTCTAGTACGACCAGGTGGAGATGTTTAGCCATGAACAAGTCGACGCTTTGAAAGCTTTTGCCTACCATGCCAACATGGTATGTTTCCTGTCAAATTTGAGTACATGCTCTATTTGAAAAATTGCTGATTTTGTTATTCGTAACTTTTCAGGTTAGATAATGGGGGTATAACCTCCATCGTTGCTACGAGTTGTGTGAGATCCAGAGTCAAAGACTGCTAGATAATTGGGATGAGCTAGAGAAGGAGTAGAATGAATTGGTGAAGACTAAGGTTGATTCATTGGAGTCGAGACCGGCCGAATTGATGAAACAGCTTGAAGAGAAGGATGTTGAGCTGCTGGCTACTGTCGAGGGAAAAAGCTAGGCTGAGAAGCAACTGAAGAAAATAATGAATTCAATTCAAGAAGCCTTCGAGTTAGATCAAGCACATAGCTATGAGAGCGCAATGCGATAGGGTCGAGCTGAGTTTTTCAAGGTGTTGCTTGGGATCCGGAAGGAATCCGTTCAACAGTTTTTGCTCTACTTGGCCTTTACTAATGCGGGTATAACATTTAGTATGGATAATGTGAATGAGGCCTTCGACTGTGCCATGAAGCAGCTGGAGTTCATGGGATATGAGTATCGGCTAGAGGACAAGGCTCGACTCGATGTGAATAAAAATGAGTGCATTGAAGCTTTTGATGAAAATGCCTCTATCGAAGGGGATAAGGTTGCTGTTCTGTCTCTTCCCTAGGTCGTCGCAATAGGGAAGGAGTTTAGGTTTGCTGGAGGGTTTGCCCTTTAAATGAAGAATAATGAGGTTAATTTGGCGAGTTTCTTCCCCGACAGTGGTTGTGTGTTTCTGATTGAGGAGTCGGGGCCTTCGCGGCCTGTTGGAGCAACTCATGGAAAGTTGCCTGAGCAAGAGGTCGAGGGGCCTCCCCTTGAATGTAGGACTGGATTCGACTGGTGAGTTGCTGAAAGTGGTTGATGAGGCGATAGCTTGACAAGGGGAAGTTGTAGGGTCTAGCTTGATGGACGCTGCTATTTCTTATTTTATTTTATTTTTTTGAAAGATGTAAGGCCTCAAGGGGCATATGAATGATATTTCTATTTTGTTGCGAACTTTAATATTCAATTAAGTTTATGCATCTTGTCGTCAATGTAAGAATCGTACACTGTTCACTAAAAACGCACCTATTTGAGAATTGGGGTAAATTTAAATTTATAGTGAATAAACTTCAAGTTTAACCATGTAAATCATCATGCGACTATGGGGTCGACTTGATCATTGCTTAATAATTAAATTTAACATAATATTTATCATTCGACTGGGGGGTCGACCTGATCGCTATTTAGTAATTGAGTTTGACACAACATTAATCACGTGACTGTAGGGTAGACTTGATCGTTGTTTAGTGATTGAATTTGACACAATGTTAATCACACGACTATGGGGTCCACTTGATCTTTGTTTACTAATTGAATTTGAGACAATGTTAATAATGCGACTGTGAGGTCGCGAAAGGAAATTCATTAGAATATGTGCGTTCTGTATAATGCAGTTTACACATAAAACTTCTTAAGGTTAATTTCATTCTATGGGTGTGGTAGCAGGTAGCTCATTACCAGCTAGATTAGCCAGTGGGTAGGAGTTATGCTTTGCTAATTTGACTACGAAGTATGGTCCTTCCCACTTCAGGTTGAGTTTTCCAACAGTTTTAGAGACTTCCACCTTCTTAAGAGTAAGATCTCGAACCTTAAAATATCTTTGCTTGACACCTTTATCATAATGCTTGGCCATGATCGGCTTGTACCTTTGTATTTTTGTGAAAGCTTATTATCAAAGCTCATCAATTGTTTCGAGGTTGAATTCTCTTTCGATTTTATTTCTGATCGAATTATAGTGTATAACTCGAGCCGTGTGCTGGATCAATTCTACAAGGATAACTGCCTCCGAACCATACACCAAATTGTACGGGCTTTGTTCGGTAGCTGTCCGAGATGTGGTCCAATAGGCCCAAAGGACTCATGGTAGGTCACTTGCCCCGCTAGCATTGGAGCTTTCCAAACGAGTTTTTATGTGGTTAAGAATAGTTCTATTGGTGACCTTTGTTTGACCATTAGCTTGCAAATTTCCGACTGAAGTGAAATGTTGCTTAATTCCAAGATCTTCATACTATTCTCTGGTTTGTTTGCTTTGGAATTGGATGTCGTTGTCAGATATGAGAACTTTAGGTAAGCCGAAGCAACAAATGATGTTCTTCCATAAGAAACCCCTTATTGCGGCATCTGTGATTTTGGGCACAGCCTCGGTTTCGACCTATTTGATGAAGTATTCGACTGCCACAATTGTATACTTCTTCTGTCCAATAGCTTTCGGGAAGGACCCCACTATATCAGCTCTCTACTGGTGAAACGGCCACGTGATCTACATAGGGATGAGGGTCGCTGTTGGCTGATAAGGGATGTTAGCATGAAGTTGGCAGCATGATGGGCACCTCCTGGAGAATTCGATGACGTCCTTGTTCAAAATTGGCAAAAAATATCCACTCCTGATGATTTTGTCGGCTAGTGATCCACCCCCCGAGTGATTTCCACAGATGTCAGCGTGGACCTCTTGCAGATTTCCTGCCCTTGGCTGCGTGTGAGACATTTCAAAGAGGGGCCTACAATGGACCTCTTATATAGTTGATCAAACTCATCCAAGGTGAATTTGGATGCATACGCCCTCAATTTGCGAGCTTTTGCCTTATTTGACAGGGTTGTACCCTCTTTGAAGTAACACTTAACCTCATCAATCCAAGTCTGGTCTGATGTGTTGACTGCGAAAACCTGGCTCTATTAGGGGCTGATAGTAGCAGGCTTATCTAAGACTAAAAAGGTACTAGATCTTTCTTCGGTACTTTTTGTTGAGGTAGCAAACTTCAGAAGTGTGTCTGCTTTTTCGTTTTTCAACCTGGGCACTTGACTAAGGGTGAATTCTTTGAATTGCTGTTTGAGTCATTTGACTTCAATCAGATAGGTGTTCATGGTGATTTCTCTTGCTTTGAAGTTTCCCCCAAACTATTTGGCAACTAGTTGAGAGTCTGTGATGGTTGTCAAACATTAACCCCCCAATCCAAGGCCATTCTAATCCCCACAATGGAGCTTCGTACTTTGCTTTGTTGTTGGTGACAGGATAATTTAACTTGATAGCAAAATCATATTCTTGGGCTTGAGGGAAACATAACGAGATACTTGCTCTACCTCCTGCAGTTCCTGCTCATGAATTGTGGGGAATTCAATCCGTTTTGCTACAAAGCCAGCTAACACCTGGGCCTTTATAGCAATGCGAGGTTGAAACTTGAGGTTAAATTCTCCTAACTCGATAGTCCACTCGGTCAACCTCCCTGATGTATCGGGCTTGGAGAGCACCTATTTTAATGGTTGATTTGTCAAAACAATGATAGTTTGTGATAGAAAATAGGGTCTCAATTTCTATGCCATTATGATGAGTGCTAGTGCAAACTCTCGACCTCCAGATAGTTATGCTCTGGTTGCAAAACTTTACTATTGTAATACACTTGCTTGCACAAACCTTGTCGAGTATATACTAAGACTGAACTAACTGCTGCTGCAGAGACTGCCAAGTACAAGCTTAATACTTCATTGACAGTAGCATTTGCCAGCAGTGGAGGCTCGGTTAAGTATTACTTGAGCTCAAACAAAGCCTGGTCCTATGTCTCTGTCCAGTGAAATTTTTTGGCATTCTTAAGAACCTGGAAGAAATGCAAGCTTTTATCTACTAGCCGAGCAATAAATCGACCAAGAGTAATAATTCTTCCAACTAGCCTTTGCACATGTTGGATTGTCCTTGGTGGCGGGATATCTTGTATATCCTGGATTTTTTAAGGATTAGCTTCAATGCCTCGTTGGCTAACCATGTATCCCAAGAACTTTCTGCCTCTTACTCCAAATGTGCATTTGTTTGGGTTGAGTTTCATACTAAAAGATCTGAGGATGGAAAATGCATGATCCAGGTCAGCTAAGTGATCTGATTCTCTCCATTTTAACGATCATGTCATCCACATACACTTTCACGGATCGATGTATTTCATTTTTGAACATGAAGTTGACTAGTCTTTGGTCTGTCGCCCAATATTTTTTAATCTCAATGGCATGACTAGAAAACAATACACACCATTTGGGACCACAAAAGAAGTTTTATCTCTGTCTTCTAGCAGCATGAAAATTTTTTAGTAACCCTGAAAAGCATCTATCATACTCAGGAGGTCGCATCCCATAGTTGAGTCTACTAACAAATCTATATGAGGCAGATGATACGGGTCTTTAGGGCATATTTTATTAAGATCAGTGAAATCGTTACACATTCTCCATTTGTCCTCACTTTTAGGGATCATGACTACATTACACAACCAAGTAGGATATTGTATTTCAACTATGTAGACTACATCTAACAAATTGTTGACCTCCTTCTTGATGATTTGAGTCCTCTCTGCGTTGAAGGTTTTTTTCTTTTACCTTATCGATTTGAAAGATGGATCAACATTCAGGCCATGGATGATGATCTGGGGGTCGATTCCCTGGAGATTAGTTGCTCTCTAAGCGAAGACATCAATATTTCTCTGGAGAAAATCGACGAGCAAGCATTCCATATTGTGCTCCAAGCTTGTTCCTATCCTCGTCGTCTTGTCTGGGTTATTGGGGTCGAGTCAATTGTCTTGAATTCTTCAGTAGGCTCAACCCAAGTATCCTTGATTTTTCTCTTCTTGCTGGTCTGTCCTTACTCAGGTTCCATTACGGGGATGTCCCATAAGGGGTTCAGTTCGGGTTGAGCTTTCTGGGCATTGGCCTCGATCGAAATGGTATAACAACAACAAACCTCTTTTATATTACACAACAACTTTTTGGTTCTAGCTACGGTTGGGAATTTAACTTTTATGTGATAAGTAGACACAATTTCTTGAAAATCATTTAGCGCTGGCCTTCTGATGATGGCATTGTAGGTAAATGGTGCATCAATTATGAGAAAATTGACCAAAATAGGGCGTCTTTTAGGAGCATATCCAAGGAGGTAGACAAATTGATAGATTCGCCTGGCACAATCTCTGATCCCCCAAATCCGACCAGGGGTGTTATGATAGGATCAAATTTCAGCTTTCTCAATTTCATTCTGTCGAGTGTGGATAAAAAGATGATATTTGCAGAACTCCCATCGTCTACCAGGATCTTCCTGACTTCGAAGCTAGCAATTTCTACAGAAACCACCAACGGGCAATCTAAGTTTCTCTCTACACCCTGACCTCCTAAATGAGAGAGGTCGGAGTCTGAAAAGATATGGGTTCGGTAGTTGTGGAAAGCTGGTAGAATGGCGTGGTTTGTGTTGACTTGCTGGAGTCAAGACATCTTTAGATCTACTTTCTTGCTGACTTGGAATCCCTCCCATTTGTCCTCCTGCAATTGTGTCAATAACGCCTTACATAGGGGATGGTCTTCCTCTATCTTCTGCTTTCCCTTGTCTCCCTTCGTAGGCTAACAAACTGTTCTCTACGGGAAGTCTGGTTGGTTTGAGCCATTACTTATATGGATTTTTGGTCAATGTATTTTTTGAGGTGGCCTTATCTGATGAGGCGCTCAATTTCATCATGGAGGTTGAAACAATCCTCCGCGTCATGTCCTTTTTGTCGATGAAAATGATAATATTTTTTAGACTTTTTCATGGCCTCTGTTTCATTGAGTTTTCTTGGTCTCTTCATAAGGTTGTCATTTTGTATTGCGAACAAGACTTCTTTCCTCGGAGTATTCAGTAGTGCGTAATTGTGAAAAAACTTGATCGGAGATCGGTGAGCTTCCTTCTGGTGTTTGTCATCCCTCTCCTTGTCCTTCTTCTTGTCGGATTCTCTTTCACCAAATTTTATCTTATTCATTTCCTCTTGCATCATATACCTCTTCTCTAGGGCAAAGAGTTCCTCCATTGTACGTGGTTGTTCCCTGACTACAACGTTAGCACAGTTCTTATACATTAGACCTAAAAACAGGACATTAATCAAGAACTCAATTCGAGGGTTATCAATTTTTAGAACCTCAGTATTGAATTTGGAGAAGAAATCTCTTAAAGATTCACCCTCATTTTACCTTACAGTGTGGAAGTGAGTGTGTGTTAGTTTTGCTTTTCTCCTGCTAGCGAACTATTGTAAGAATTTGTCGCAGAGCTGATCATAAGAGAATATGGATGCACGCTCAGTTTGACAAACCATTCCAATGTTGTCCCCTGAAATGTGGTGACCAATATTTTTGCATGAATGTGGTCACTATGGCCATGCAACTGCATCATATGTTCAAATTGTAAAAGGTGCTCATTAGGGTCGGTGGATCCGTCATATTGAGGTAATCGTATGGGGACTTTCGCATCAACGGCTATGTGCTCATCAATAATTTCCTAAATAAAAGGAGTTTCTTGCTCTCGTCGAATTCTAGGAGCATTATCAAATTGCATCTGCTCTATGTTTCTCCTTGAGATTTCCTCTAGCCTCTTATTGAGCTGCTGAACCTTGTGTGAGATTTCTTCCCATTCGTCTCTGTCAGTTCTTGACATATCTCGACTAGGATGTAGTCTGTGGCGCTCGACTCACTCATGCTATTGGGCTCGATTGGGTTGGGCATAACGGTCTACTGAATTAGTTACCTCATCGCGTAGGCAGTAGTGCTGTTCATCATGGGGGAAATGCCCGGGACTCAAGTCTTGTCTATTAGGGTGATGGCGGGTTTCATTCTTGGTCATGTCCTCCCTTAGGGGTTACTCCTCCTAGCTTAAGGGATGGGGTGTGGTGCTCGCAACGGCCATTGGTTGGTTGTTGTGCCTCTATAAGGTGGTAAATAGTTGTGCCGAAAGTTGGGTAGAAATCTAGTCACCGATCATTTGCATGAGTTGAGGGATGGTCAGTGTGATCACCTGCTCAGGTTGAAAGCTGGGGCCTCCCGTTTGCTAATTGGGCTGATCTTGTGGTAGTGGTGGTGGTGAACGACGGTCGCTTTGCCTTTTGGAAGTGGTTCGCCTGATGTTGACCATTTTCCCACAGATGACGCCAAATGATGGTATTATGTTTAGTGTGATAGGTTCTGAGTCTTGACTGGAATGATACTCTGACTAGAAAGATGGTTTATGTGAATGTTGGTGGAACCTACAGCTAAGGAGCAAACGTCAGGCTAGCCGAGAGGGTACTTGGCTAAGATCCTCCAAAGATTAAGTTAGTAAATCGACCTGAAAATATTTGGGTAGAATAACAGCTCAAAGAGTGTGTGTGTGTGTGCGCGCGCGCTTACCCCTGTACTCAGATAAAGGGGTATTTATAGTGTTTGCCTGGGGTCAAAAAGACAAATTTCTCCTTGATATGTATTATACATTGATTCATAAATAGGGACAGCTTAGGTCTTTTCGACCTAAGCCTAACCTTTATAAATAGTCAGCTGATCGGAGGGGGGAAATCTATATCACCATTAATGCGGAGGTAGTAGCATTAATGCCGGAGGTGTTAATGCGGACAGTCTAATGATTGACGAGCATTTAATGCAGACGCAATGGGTGGCAAAAGCTGATGTTACACACCATTAATATCCCTACCTAGCTTATAGCGACCTTTAGGTTGATGAACTCAACCCCTATGGTCGAGTCAAGCCATGGGCTCCATAATTTGGGCCTATTTTTAGGTTTTGATCCTTCATTGGGTATGTTGAGCTTACCCATGTCAAGGCCCATTAAGCATGTTGGACTTACCCATATCAATATTAAATAAAATACTTTAAGAATTATAATTAATTCCGATTCGTTGCATTGCATATATACTACCCCCTCCAAAAAAATTAAGAGATCTAAGTATAACATATTAAGTGAGAATACAAAGTTGTACTTAATTATATATATATATATATATATATATTAAATGATAGTTTTTTTTTTAATGATGATCAATATAATAATTTCCACAAGTTTAATAGCTAGTAATAAAAATTGTATTTACAATTGTAACTATCAACAATCAATTACATATTTATAGTAATAACAAAAATCTTTTCACAAATTATATTGACAAGTTTATTAACATTTAATGCTAGATTGTTACATATATAGTTAATTGTCAATATTTACAATTTAAGACACTACTTTTTGACATTATTAAATCATGTTATGATATAAGAAAAAAAGAAAAATGCATCGCCATGAAAGCTGTAATACCTTAAATTCATGCCATTAATGTTATAATTTTTTATAATGTTAATGTATGTGCGTTCTAAGTATTTGAGCTGGAAAATCAGGAGCTTTCCAAGTCCTCTAAAATATGCATATATATATATATATATATATAGTGTGAATCCATGTTGATTTGTTCATTAATTTATAGAAATTGCTAAGGTCTTTTTTATATATTTACAAAAAGTATATATTTCCAATTTTACTATTTGAAATCCAAAATATGTTTGTTCTGTCTCTTTTTTATTATGAACACCATTTATTTGTATTCCAATTTTTCCTACTCATATACTTCTATCAAAATCATATTAAATATGTTATAAGTACCCGACTATATATACATACATTTTAAAATATATATATATATATATATACGTCATTTTATATATTGAAAAATTATAAATTAGGTACATTTTTATCTTTATACCTATCCTCATTTTGATCACATAATTAATCTAAAGCATTCTTGTTTCAATTTTGAAAATATTAAGAAATTAACTATAGGTTGGATTTATAATAGGGATAAATTCATTTTGCCCCTTTACTATGGGGTTGTGTCAAAAAACCCCTTGTGCTGTAAAGACTTTCGAAAACCCCCTTAAACTCCTCCTACCGTTAGTTTATTAATGGTTGAATAAGTTATGCATGTTTTTATACCGAAATTGCCTTTTTATTCTTATGCATAAAATAAGTTTATGTTCTCTTCTGTACTGTGAGAGTTGTATCAAGACCCCCTTTGTATTGTAAGAATATTCAAGAATCCCTTTAGAGCCCTCATACTATTGATAAACTATCTAAATTTTAGATTCTATGGACTACTAATTTTTTCAATAGAAGCTAAATAAATACAAATTTATGCATTAGATTGAGCCAGGTATATATGATGAGGGGATAGAATTGGACAATCCTTATTGAAATTTATGGACTAAAAAATGAAAAACTAAAGAGCTTGTAAGCAATAAATGAACTCTTCAATTTAACAATGAAAAGCTATATCAAACATATATACCTAACAATATCAAACATTGAGATGATGATGAAGAATCAAGCTTTGGAAGCAAAATTGAGTATAATGTAGCAACAGGTGGACAAATACAAGAAAGTTGAAAAAAATATCAAATTACTTGTTACTTCATTATGCATCATAGTATATTTGTATAAAATGATGGGTAGGAATAGCAATATATAATATGTTTAGTTACATTTTATTTTCCCTGTAATCTAACATTACCTAATAATAATAACAAAATATTATAATATCATAATTACGAAGAAAAAAAATCCCCAAATTCTAGGGGTTCAAGACTGAGAGTATACTAGCTGATTCAAATTCAAATAGCCCTTTAACAACTAATTTACCTTTTCTCCTACAAATTTGCAAATGCCATTGAGTTCAACCATCAAATTTTTGTGGGATTCTTGAGCTCAAGTTATATTCCTATAATTTCACGGGTGATTAAGTTCATTTGTGTATTTTCTTTGTGAACTTTGTTTTCTTCTTCACGATATTAAGTTGTCAAGGTTAATTTATTATAACAAAAAATAAATTAATTAATTAAAAAAAATACCAAGTGTGCCAAATTGTTTTGTAATTAACTTATTTTATGAAGATTATATTAATAATTAACATTGAAAATTAACACCATTACATTAATATTTATTCATAGTATAAGAGAGAAAATGAATTTAGCCCTTTATAATACATGGAAATTAACTTTGTTTTCATACGAGAGGACCAATCCCACATCAAAAACAGGATTAAATGGAACACGTGATCCTTTATCCCGAAGGTAACTAAAGCCGATCAACATCTAATTAATTTGGATATGATAATAATGCCTTAAATCGCCTAAACAGATTACGAATTGGAATTATCCTACCAACAATTTGAAAAAGTTATGAGCTGTAACTCAAACAAAAAGTCACTAGTGCAAAATATCCAATATTTATGATCTAAACTTGACCAGTTTCATGTAATATACACAAACTTCAAAGTATATTATACGAATCTTCTAACTTAAATCCTGCTTAATTACATAAATAATTGAAATTTTTTTTCTCATCTTAATGAAGATTAAGAAGAATTTTTTTACTTCAAATTATAATTTTACATGGATCTCATCTCATATATATAAAATGTTTTGTTGCTTTTTTGAATCCATAACTTCAATTGATTTAGTATCCAATCCTTGTACTCTAATATCCATCTATTGTCTCAATAGAACCTGTTTCATATAATTTACACACTCCAAAACATATTATAAGAATATTCTAACTTAAATTCTTCTTAATTACAGATAGATTATTTGAAAATTTTCTTTCTTATTCTCAATATAAATTATGAGAATTTTTCAACTTTAAATCATAATTTAATTTACATGGATCCCACTTCATATATTAAAAAATTTTGTAATTTTTTTGACCCCATGACTTCAATTAATTTAATATCCAATCTGTGGACAACAATATCAAAGACGTGTAACCATTCTCATACAATATACACACTCCATATATTATAGAAATCTTCTAACTTATATCCCACTTAATTACATATGGATTATTTTAAAATTTCTTTCTTACTCTCAATATAAATTGCGAGAATTTTCCAACTTTAAATCATAGTTATACATGGATCCCACTTTATATATATTAGAAAATTTTGTAGATTTTTTTGACCCTTCGATCCCTAGATATTGGATATCTATAATCTCAATGGAATAATTTTCATAATTTACAAATACTCCAAATTATATTTTAAGAATCTTTAAACTTAAATTTTGTTTAATTACATAATTGTTTAAAAATTTAATCCTTTCTCACTCCTAATTTATATTATGAGAAATTTTCAACTTCAATTCAAAGTTTTGCATGGATCTCATTTTATATATTAGAAAACTTTATAGATATTTTTTGACCCCCATTACCTCAATTAACTCAGTATCCAATCCCTTGATTACAATATTGAAGATCTATAATGTCAATTCAACCATTTTCATTGCTTACACTCCAAAATATGTTACAAAAATCTTTTAACTCAAATTCTACTTAATTTTCATAATTATATCAAAAAAATTTCTCACTTTCAATATAAATTACAAGCACTTTTCAACTTTATATCATAATTTTACATAAATCCTATTTCATACATCAGAAAATTTTATAGCTTTTTTGACCCCATGGCCTCAATTAACTCAGTATCCAATCCCTTGATTACGATATTGAATATCTATAATCTCAATTGAACCATTTTCATATAATTTGCATATATTCCAAAATGTATTATAATTTTTTTTAAGTCAAACTCTACTTAAGTACATAATTATATGAAAATTTCTTTTTCATTCCCAATAAAAATTATATAATTTTACATGGATCCTATTTCATACATTAGAAAATTTTGTAGCTTCTTTGACTCCATGACTTCAATTAATTTAGACTATTTAGTTTCCAATTCATAGACTACAATATGGAAGATCTGTCATTTCAATTGAACCATTTTTATATATTCATTTATACACACTCCAAATATATTATAAAAATCTTCTAACTCATTCTACTTAATTACATAATTATATGGAAATTTCTTTCTCACTCTCAATATACGTTATAAGAATTTTTCAACTTTAAATTATCTTGTTCAACTCTAAATGGCCATTTCATACATTAGAAATTTTGTAGCTTCTTTGACTCCATGACTTCAATTAATTTAGTATCCAATTTCTAGATTGCATTATAGAAAATCTATCATTTTAAATTGAATCATTTTCATATAATTTACACACACTCCAAAATATATTATAAAAATCTTTTAAATCAAATTCTACTTAATTGCATAATGAAAATTTCTTAGAAATTACAAGCATTTTTCAACTTTAATTATAATTTTACATGGATCCCACCTCATATATTAGAAAATTTTGTATCTTTTCTGACTCCATATATCTTGAATTAATTTAGTATCCAATCTTTGGATTGCAATATTGAAAATCAATAATCTCAATCAAACCATTTTCATATAATTTACACACACACCAAATTACATTATAAGAATTTTTTAATTCAGATTCTACTCAACTGTATAATTATTTGCAAATTTCTTTCTCATTTCCAAAATAAATTACAAGAATTTTTCAACATTAAATTATATATAATTCTACATGGATCTCATCCCATATATTAGAAAATTTTATAGCACTATTGACCCTATGACCTCAATTATTTCAGTATCTAATCCCTGGATTGCCATGAATAGATTAGGATAATATATGGGATAATTTCCAAACATAAACATAAATTAACCAACAAAGAATACATACAATAAGCAAAGGTCCTAAACCCAATTCTACAGCCCGGCCCGAGTCTTCGCCACCTCGTACGCGTATATATAGACAGTCTTCGACAACGCTAAAGAAACCTCGTCCTCAAGGCAATGTTCTTCCTTTGAAATTCGTGTCTTGTTTCTCTTTCTACATCTATCTATCAATCTCTATATAGAGAGAGAGAAAGAGACTTTTGAAGAGATCACAGATGATGAAGAACGAGTGGACGAGGAAGTGCTCCCATTGTGGGCAAAACGGGCATAACTCGAGAACCTGCAGCAAAGGCTGCCCGGCCGGCTTTAAGCTTTTTGGTGTGCGGATCGATGTTGGGAGCGACGGGGACGGCATCAGGAAGTGCAAAAGTCTGAACAATTTGCAGGCATGCAATCCGGAGAATGTGGCGGCCGTCGAGGCTTCCGGATATCTGTCTGATGGATTGATTCATCAATCTTCCAAATCGCATGAAAGAAAGAAAGGTTTGATTTTGTCAGAAGATTTGGTCGTTGCTTGTCTTCGGTTGATTTTTGTTTATTTGTTTATTTTTTGAAAATTCATTTTTCATTGAAGAGGATCTGAGGATGAGTGGGAATAAGATCTTTTCTGGAAGTTCTTGAATTTTGAATTTTATTTTTATTTTTTTTAATCTTTTGTTGTTCTGAAAAATTTGAAAATCTGCAACATAACTTTCCCTTTTTTCACTATTTACTAATCTTTTGTTTTTGACAAATTTTTTTTTTTTTTTACACTAATTTTGTGGAATATTGCTAATAAATAATGATTATGTGGCATGTTAATACGTGTGAGTGAAACACCGATATGTTTGTCTACTAGCGACTAAAACACATTCAATGCGTATTAGGTAACTGTGATTATGAGGTACGTATTTAATAATGATTACAAGGCATGTTAAATACGTGTTATTGAAATATGATTATGTTTGTGTACTAGTACTGACTAAAGCGCATTCAGTATGTATTACTGAAATACGATTATGCTTGTATATTAGTGACTAAGGCACACTCAATACATGTCCAAATAAAAATTTTTGTAGTATGAATTGAGAAAAAGTAAAACGAATTAAAGTTCTTAAAAGGGAAGATGAATTTGACAAATGCAACTTTGGTCGCTCAAATATAACAAATGAATGGAGTTGCAAGTGCATGCTTGAAAAACTAATGAATATCAACTTCATATTTTAAGTTTAAAAAGATTAAAGTGCGCCATTGTTTAATGAATGTCAACACAATGTTATGATAATATACCTGTGTTTTGTTAGGGAAGCCATGGTCTGAGGATGAGCACAGATCATTCTTGTTGGGCTTGGAGAAACTTGGAAAAGGAGACTGGAAAGGAATCGCTACCAATTTTGTGCCCTCAAGAAACTCTTCCCAAGTTGCTAGTCATGCACAAAAGTATTTTATCCGAATGGCTGCAGCTGAAAGGAAACGACGCCGTCCAAGTGTTTTTGACATTCCTCTTGCTGATGCGGTAAGATCTAAATCATATCTAGGCACATAAGAATATATGTTCTCTTACAATCTATCCCAACATAAGTTATAGCGCATTTTGCAGAACCAGCCGGCTCAGGTCGTTTCAGGTTCACAATCCAACAAGACCGCTGCTGAAAGTTCACAGCCGGTAAGTTTTGTTGCATCTTCTAATATTCTGGCGCCACTAGTATTGGTTCAAAATGATTTAGTTATTGATTTGTAATTACTGAGTCTATTAGAACTGAGAGGACGGGTAAACTAGTCCCATTTGTATTTATTCATGTTTTGTTTCACTATTTCACAGTCTGGCATGCCAACTCTTGTCGCGGCTTCTGAAAGGCCGCCTCTCTCACCTATGAAAAGGCGTGGAGTTCCCGACTTCCGCAGTAGGATGGCATATATGGTATGAACAATCAAAGAAACTTCTTAGAAGTTGGCTGTTATTGTTCATTAATGGGTAGCATATTAATCATTTTTAGATCATTTTTCTTATATATACAGCCAAGAGTTTCCAGCTTTACTCAAGGCTTTCCAGGAAAAACAGTTATGCCAACTGTTCCTTGGGTTCCAGTCGTGAAATTCTCAAGCCAGGCTAGTGCCTATCCGCCCAAAATCCATGGGGCTTTTGCAAGTTGCGCAACTTTTGTGCCTCAGCCATCTGTTGCTGCACTGCGCCAGACTCTTGGCCGTCCGGGATCATCCCAAGGAGGCTCTGCAGCAGGACTGGCGACTAAGAACGAAGAGTTGAACCTTAATATTAGGGGATTAGCATTGTGAGATTCCCTTGTTGGCTAAAGTTCTGCAATGATAGGAAAAGAAGGAGCACAAGGCGAAGTTCTCTTTGTATCTTGTAGCAGCTGTTTGTTTGTAGTTTTCTTTAGTTTTTCGTATTTATGCTTTCACAATTATCACAAATCTGTTGTGAAACTTCATGTGTAGTTTCTATCTATTATTGATATCATAATTGCAGATTATTTATCTCTATTTTCTTTATTGCTGATTCTAACTTCGCACTTGCACTCATCTTTTGTCTTTCAACATAACTCCAAAGAGTTCTGAACCAAAACATTTTCAATGTAACCTTTCCTCGTATTGAGTGTCAACTGATCGAGTTGCATCACCTTTAAGTGTGTGAGATCATGAATTCCAAATCTTGAATTCTAAATTAACTCTTGATGTGCTTATAGTACTTGTATAAATTAAAAATAATAAATTCAACATTTCCCCTTACAGCCGTACTAGGTTTCTGCGAAAGGTTGGATTAATACCTTAAAGGCAAGAAACTTCATATAATTGTACTAAGTCGAGTGAATTTTGATCTAGCGGCACAAACTTACACATCAAGTGTGCAATCAGGATTTGAATCTAATGACATTCAACGTTTGTGCATAAATAAATAAAATATATAATTGTGCTAAAAATTCAAGAGGCATTGCTGATTGGTGCACCTCAAGCACAACCGCAGGGCTCCCATCCTCCCTTTGTTATGAGGTGTATTAATGTTATAATTTTGGGTTAATCCATGTGGTTAAATGGTGTTTCTAGGCTTGTCAATAGGTAGGGTATCACCTTATCCAAACCCATATCTTAAAATACCTATATAAGAATACCCTATGTTCTACTCTACTCTACTCTAAAATGCCCAAAATAATAAGACCACAACCCTAGCCTATAATATATAACTCACGACCCATTGGGTCTAGTTTATTGGAATCATGTTTTTATTGTATAGACTAATTTCCTGAACATATACTAAAAAAATTATTTGGCATGCAATAAAAAAATATTTTCTATATTTAATTAAATTAATTTAATTGAATTTTTACTTGGCTCTTATACCAAGTTGAAGTTTGGTATCCTAGTAAGGTATGACTCCGCCAGAAATAAAGCCAAATCAATAGGCGACAAATCGCTTGTCCTCTTTTACTAAGATACTTGGCTTCTTCCAGGACCATAATTAATAATCTTAAGATCTTTTTGATGCAGAGGATCTTATTAAAGGCAATTGCAGAGCATACTCAACCAAAAGACTATTTATGGAAGCTGATATAAGGTTTAGAAGTTCATAATAGAGAATATATAAGAGGATAATAGGAATATTTTTTTCTAAAGCTAGTAATTTTCGACTTGCCAATCTGATACAACAATCTTCTCCTTATATAGAGGGAGAAGTTCTCAATTACAGACCTCTAGTACAATTATTTTAGACACACAGTGCAATAATTTCAGACACATGGTACAATAATCAATTGAAAAATCCAGGTCTGAAAGGGCCCATCCAATTCTTAGCATCCAATTGTTCATTTTCTTGGAGTAATGGATTATCAGGCTTTGTAGATAATCCTGCTACTTTCCACCATGATTGGGTTTCAAATTCATATGGGTCTTGAAAATCAATCATCATGTCATCTTTAGCTTTGCTCTTTTCTAGTGATTCTGCTGAAATTAGTTCTTTCATCACTGTAGATGATTGAGCAGCTAAACTTTGAGGGGCTATATTCCTTGACAACTGATTCCAATATTTGTGAAATAGTTCTTTAGATTCTCCATGCATGCATTCCGGAGTGACCTTTCGAGTTTGGGTATAAAACTTTTCAAAATATGCTCTTGAGTCTTCATATAGTTGGAGAGCATAATCTAAAGGAAGTTTTTTCCATAGTGCATCTTTTTCAATTGCTGGCCAGATTTGAGAAGGAATTGTGGAATTCTGTTCTGCCATTATCCTCTACAAATCTCTGATTTCTTTTCCATATCTAGATTATTCCTTGTTGAGATAGTATGGAAATACCCCATATTCTCTACAGTAGAGAAAACTAGATTATCTTGGAGTTGAGAACTCTTTCTGGTAAATAGATAAATGACAGATTTTCCACGATTAAGTTTTCAAAGTTGTTGGGCCTAAACTACTTTTAGCATTCTTATCCAAGTTGAGAGAGGATAGAACTATTCTAAAATGTTCTGGCACTTAGGACTTCATCATCATCAAACCATCCACTATGTAACTCAGCAATCTATTGTGTGGGTTGATCAATAGTAAATTCAATCCCAATAATCCATTGCTCAAGTAAGTACTATAGCATGCACAAAAGTTCTTTTGAAAACATTCTATGTAATGGCGGGGACATACTGAATAGAGTAAAAAATGGATAATCAAGATGAAAACCAAGTCCTCCTAAAGTATGTATGCCAATTTTTCTGATGGCTAAAGATTGTTATTTCATCAAATCTTTAGCTCTTGTTCTCAAGGTCTTGGTCTTGATGAGATCAAGGATTTTAGGAGGAATATTTTCAAAGGGAAGCTTAGCACAAGATAGAGTGGATGATGAAGTCATCATGCAGATTATTGGAATATGAGCTCGTGGTATATGATAAAGGTTTGGTCGTGAAAAGAAATATGCAAGAACATTGTTTTTCCCTTTGATGTGTTTAACTTCAAAAGAATATTAGGAAAACCATTCTGCCCACCTGAGTAGCTGACTTGATGGGATGATGTTAGGTTTGCAACTGAGTATTTTTGGAAAAGCTGTCATATCCATCTCAACTAAGAAATGATGCCCAATAAGGTAGAATTGGAATTTCTCAATTCCTCTTTTAACAACAAGGGTCTCCTTATAGGTGGAATGGTAATTTTGCTCGGCATTCTTGAATGATCCATTTTTATATCCACAAACTTTTCTTTTCCCATTTTTTTCTTCAAAAAGAATGACTGCCCTGAGGGTATTGTTGGCATTAGTCTGTAGAACTCTTCTGCCATTTGATGGTATCTGTAATAGAGGAAGTTCTTGAATTATAGATTTCATGGTTCTAATAGCCTTGTTTTGGGCATAGGACCATTTAGGAGGATTGTTGTTTAGCATATCTTGTAATGGCCTGATGATTGATGTAAGATGAGGAATGAAGTCAGCAGCATAGTTAATAACTCCCAAGAATTGTTGAATCCGTTGTTTTGAAGACATATCATCTGGAAACTTTAGCAGTTCTTAAGCAATATGCGACTGAAGAGAATATTGGCCATTTTTTATATGCATGCCCAGAAAATCAATTTCACTTTATGCAAGGATCATCTTCTTTTGAGATACCATGATTCTATATTTTTGGAGTAGCTCTTCAAAATGGCAAAGAAGGTGTGAGTGAGATTTTACATCTTCCGAGAAAAGAAGAATATCATCAATGTAAATCAGGGCATTTGGAAACAGCCGTTCAAAGATCTTGACCATCGCCTTTTGGAAAAGAGAGGGAGCTGTTTTAAGACCGAATGGCATGACCGTCCATTGAAATGACAATTTGGTATGCAGAATGCAGTTTTATATCTTTCTTCTGGAAATATGCCAAGCTGCCAAAAACCTGCCTTGAGATCAAACTTTGAGAATATGTTTGCCTTTATCAGGTTGGAAAATAAGCAATTCCTAGTTTGTAGCGGGAATTTATCATCTACTAGAAAGAAGTTCAATGGTTTGTAATTAATTACAAGTCTCATCTTTCCTCTGGCCTGTTTAGCCCGTTTGTTGACATAGAATGCTTGACTAGACCATGGAGAGTTTGTTGACTCAATAAGTCCTTCATCTTTTAGTTGAGTTAATTCTGACATGGCCATCTCTAATTGGTCTG
Organism: Jacaranda mimosifolia; assembly: GCA_018894105.1. Taxonomy (NCBI): domain Eukaryota; kingdom Viridiplantae; phylum Streptophyta; class Magnoliopsida; order Lamiales; family Bignoniaceae; genus Jacaranda; species Jacaranda mimosifolia. The sequence continues at coordinate 28,444,546 of CM032125.1, read as the reverse complement.
GTGGCATTCTAGGATGGCTTGCTTTGGTAGGATTGATGTTGACATCATTTTGAAAGGTAAAGATATAAAAGAAATCTGGATTTTTTGAAAGTGGTTGAGTGCATTTTTTGAGGAACTCAGAATGAGAATCAGCACAGCAATTGCTAATCAATCTTTTTTGGATTTTTGGAATAGTGTCAATGGCAAAATGACTTTATGGTTTGATACATGAGAGAAAGTATGATTTGAATTTAAGACCATTTGGTTTTGGAGTAACCCATTTCTCCCATAAATATTTGATAATATCAAACCCTATAATGATATCCTTCCCTGGTAATGAGGATCCAAGAAATTTGTGAGTGAGGGATAATTCAGGAAAAAAATGGATTTTGATGGGCTTGTTTATAAGCACTATAGAAAAGGTCTCACTGTTTGCTACTTGGAATATTTCCTAATGTGGTTTTCCATAGGTTGGAAGGGCTGATTTTTGGGTTGAGCATAGAACTGGATGCTCCAGTATCAAGAAGCCCGACAATTGTGATTGGGAAGTCAAACTTTTCTGGAATAAGTTGGACTTGGACAAGTGGTACGTATAATGCTAGCCCAATCATCTGGATTCCAAATATCGAAAATTGATAAGTATTTTCTTCACTTTGTTCTGAAGATGAAAACTCTTCTTCTGAGTTAGAGTTTTCTTCAAAAGCAAATATTGTCCACATTGTCAGTTCTTCTTCTTTTGAAAATAATGATTCCAGGTCATCATTATCCAAGTTGCATTGGGTGAGTTGAGTTATTTGCTTTAGCACTTTTTCTCTTCTTTTGTTGGGACATTGTTTTGCCCAATGGCCTCTTTTATGGCATAAATGACATCTATTACTCTTGGTTTTGGAGGATTTTCTCCTTAAAAACCCGTCACCTTCTCTTAGACATGCATTGTTGCTTGTATTTTTTGGAACTCCTAAATTGCTTCCTTGATTTTCCACTGCATTGGCATTTTTCTGCTAACTTGCACTTGATTAAGAGATCTTTTCTTTCACAAGCCTTGTTAATATCCTTTTGCCAGCTTGTTGAAATTCTTGTAAGAATTTTCAATTGTTGCAAAGCTTTTCAAGTGCTCTCAAAATGAATTGATAGATTTCTCCAAGAAAAGTGCTTTTTAAAGTCCTTCTCTTAATTCAAGGAGTCTGAGTGCTTCTTGTCCCAAGGACTTTGTAATTGAATTGATGAGTGCCTACTTGAGATTAGGATTATCCATTCATCCAAGAATATAGTACCTTTTTGTCATGTTTTTTAAGTGCTTTTCCAAATCTTTTCTTTGGAAAGAACATCTCATTTTGACAAATTCTTCTTGTGCTATGTCAATATGATGATCCATTCCTCCAAGGAATCCAACATAGATATGATACATGAAAGCATCAATGTTTGGGGAGTTTTTCAGTTGAATTTGCCTGTATTCCCCAGGAGTGTACCACCATTCTTTGAGGATTCCCGTCATCTTGGTTGTGAAGGCATTTATGATACCTGGAATTGTAGCATCTAGCTTTTGTAGTTCAGTTATGCACCAAGAAGTCATTTCATGTATTTTGTCTCTCCACTGGGATGGGGGAGTATCATCAAAGGTGAACCATATCTTATTGTTGGGATATAATGGTTCTCCTACTTCTGGATCTTGCTTATTTGCTTCAGGTTCATCCTCTACAATGGGTTCTTCTTGTTGTTTAGTCTGTTGATTCATGAAGAGGAGAGGCATATCTTTAGATAAATCTTCAGAATCACTGGCAGGATTATGGAAGATTATTGGAAATGATCTTGGTAGTTTTTGATCTTCAATCTCATACACCTTTTTTAGTAATTTAGAAAGTGGATTGGTGGTCAAAGGACTTTGCATCATGAGTTGTTGTGGTTGATGGGTTTTTGAAGTTTTGGAAGAAGATGGGTAAGCATTTCTTTGTTTTAGGAGCTCAGTTTTTTTTTTTTTGGACTGTGATTTGGTCTTTTTAGCAAACTCATCTGGAGAAAAGAAAGATGATGAATCTCCAAACATTCTTTTAAAACTTTCAAGCCCATGTAATGGTTGGGATGTCATTGGTATGGCTGTGAGAGTTGTTTCTTGGCTTCCCCCAAATTGAATCTCTTGTTGTGCTTCAAGAGATTTCAATTGAGTCTTTGGGGAATTTATCTCCTGATCTTTGTGATGGAAAGGTAGTGAATTCTAGATAAGCCTCAAGATTTCATGAGACAAATTATCAATTATTTCTTTGAGAGACTGGATCAATTCTAGTAATTGTTTGTCCACCTTTTCTTCAATTCTTTATCAGCTCTCGGCAATTTTTTGCAAAAGCTTATTTTGTGCTACTGCATTCTCAAACTGCCAATTTAATGTTGCTTCGGCTGAAGATAATTCTACAATGGATCCATCTGGCCTCCTGGTAGTTGGGTTCTTAATTTTCCATGAATGCTTATGAGAACCTGAATCTGTCATTTCTTTTGGTGGAAAATCACTTTGTTGTGAATGAATCATCATGATTTGAGGAGTCTTGTCCTTATCATTCTAAGGAGGATTTTTGTCATTATCATCATCGTCCCATCCTGAGTGAGGTGTTGGCCATGGAATTGGCGGCAATGGGCTATATTTGACTAAATAGTCAAATTTTCCTGATGGCTGTCCCAATGTGTCAACATTAGGATCTTTTCTAGAAATCTTTTTCTTTACTTTTCTTCTCCTACGAATAAGTTCATCATCTGTTGATTCTGCATTTTCACGCAATTGGCAACTACAGAAAGGATCAAACTAATGATGTCCTTATGTAGTGGTGGCTTGGTAAAGTGGGGAACCATTGACATCAAACCCAAGAATTGGAATATTGGGCTCAATGGTAAATGAGGGATTGAAGCATTTTGGGACTCCAAATTTTTCTGTATTCTTTTTTAAACAGATCTCCAAACTCCTATCTTGATTTTTATGAAAAGATGGCTCTTTGACTGAATTGGTTTGGTTTCTTTTGCTGCTTGGTTGTTTTGCTCATAAACCATGATCCATTTTTTTGGGATTAGCTTTAGTAAGTTCTCCTTTGGGATTTCGCTTGGCACATAGATGCAACTGGGAATATGCTTAGAATCAACTAAGATGAATAAAGCATATTCTGTTTCCTAAGGAAAGGCAGAATCAATTGAATGGTTTTTGACTCTATAAACCATCTAGTAGTGGAGAGCAGCTGCATATGCAGTAGTTGAAGGAATTGCTCCACATATTTGGATTTGAACTTTTAAAGCTGATCTCAAACAGGGATATGAGATTGACATCTTGACATTTGGGAACATGGTTACAAGAACTGTTCCTACATTCAACGTTGTCTCAACTATGCCAATGCAAGCATGCTGATGTGTGAGTGCAAATTCGACTGCTCCAAAATGAATATGTGTGGATTTTTCTGCTAGCCAGACTTCTGGTTGATGAGATGGAATTTCTGGAGTAACAAATTGTTCCTTTTTTTGTTGCTGGGAGGAAGTATTAATCAAATGCAGATGCTTGGACAAATTCTTTGACTTGAGTTTTGGTAAGGTTGATAATACATTTAACTGTTCTAGAGAAAAAGGATATGGGTTTGAGAAGGCATTATAAGGATTAATAACAGGAAGATTAGTGATAGGAACTTTTTCAGAATCAGGAAGATATGTTATTTCATATAAGTAGTCTATTTTTGAGGCATTAGCTTGTCTAAGACTAGGACTAGGACTAGGACTAGGACTAGGACTCATTGAAGAGGAGGATGAAGAAATTGAGGGTCTGGGTATCAAGCTTGCCATGGCTCTGATACCAAGTTGAAGCTTGGTATCCTAGTAAGATATGATTCTGTCAGAAATAAAGCTAAATCAATAGGCAACAAAGGTCGTGTCTTCTTTTACTAAGATACTTGGCTTCTTCCAAGACCCGAATTAATATTCTTAATTAAATATTTTCTTAATTAATTTAATTAAAAATATTTTTTCTATATTTTTTTAATTATTTTAATTTAATTTAGTCATTAAATTTAATTTAATTAATTTTTACATTTAATTTTTGAGGTATAATAAAAAATTAAAAATTAATTTTTTTTCTCTCTCCTCTTTGTCTTTTTATTCTTTCCGTTCTTATTTAATTGAATGATTTCATACGATAATTTAATAAGCATTGAAAGTACTTTAAGAATTTTGATAAACCATTTTTCCACATAGACAGTAGAATTAGATTGATAATTGATGGAGTCTTTTGCTTAAAAACATTTGGGCGCCCATATAATTAAAATAAGTCGGAAAGTTGTTATTATTCTATTTTCTACTTTTAGCTTCACAGGATTTATTTTCTTGATATTTTGAAGTTACACGAAAGTATTACACACTTTAATTTCTAAAATTTATGGTAAATGATTTTACTCTTGTTTTGACAAATATCTTCTTTTCTCCATCTTATCACATAAAAATTAATAAATATTTTTAATTTTTAAATATAAAAGTTTATCATTAGTATAGATTTAATTTTGATATAGATAATTTTTGGGTTAATATGTTAAATTTGAGTATATAGTAATGGGTAATTTTAAACTTTAAACTTTGTCATTAACAATTTTTTGTCATGACCAATTTTTTGTCATCAACTTTAAACTTTAAACTATGTCATCACCAATCATCAAAAATATGTTAAATTTGAGTATATAGTAATGGGTAATTAACTCTTACACTCTCAACTTTAAACTTTAGACTTGAGATATTTAAATTGTTGTGATCATTTATAATATGAATTGTGAAATTTGGATTGTGATGTTAGACAATATCATTTAAACTCTTTATGTTTTATATTTCGGTATTTTATTAATTTTTAAATAATATATATAATATAAATATATATATTTTGTAATTATGACGTCATGGTTCAATTACGGTTCAACCAACGGTTGAACCAGTGAACCGTGAACTAATAAGTTTTCTGTTTCAATGAACGATCCGATTTTTCGAACACTGATGTGGCATACTAGTGTAATGGTTAAAATTTCTTTGATTAAGGTAAATTTAATAAGTTAAAATTTAATTAAATTATATAATGTACCGTGTTGCAAATCAAGTCTGGTCATGTCAATTTAACCCGAATTATTATTTATTGAAACAAGAAAAAAAAGACTGACTGCAGATCCTAAATTCTATTCGAATATATCAAGTAACCGTGTTGAATGCTTAAACATGTTCCATTTCTTGAATGAAAAATTTAGAAGCCTCATCCATTCTCATTCACACATTTTGAGTTTCACATAATTGGCAGCAATTCTTGCAGGTAAGCCCGCATGCGTTGACGCATATTTTCTTTAGGAACGAACCGAAAAACATGAACCTAACCCTCTAATTCATGTACGGCAAAAGGAATTTGTTTGTTGAATACTTGACTTCATGACTGGCCAAAAATCTGAAAACAAGTTAGCATTCTACATCAGTTCAATCATATCTTAGGACTAAACTCGAACCCAGTTCCTATCAAAATCCCCACTCATTGATAGCTCTAGACTCTTAAGCCAAGACAGCTAACAGTGGCGCACTTTGTTCTTATAAGCACTGCAGAGCAATATGATGATAATCCATGATGTTATAATTATTCATGAACTGTCCTTTTTATAGCCATACCAGATACTCACTTCTTCACCATGGTTTTACACCCCATTCAAGTAATACAGGTAATTAACCAGCACACTTAGGTACTACAAATCTATGATGAACAACATTATAACCTTGTATTCCCATTTTATAGGACAACTCCCAACAAATGGAGAACGAAGAGTATAGTGGGGACGCAGATCAGAGCAGCCAATTTCTAGCATCTAATTAAAAGTGAAGCAATTTATTCAAAGAATATTCCAATTTCAATGCCAACACAAATCACATTACATATAAATTTCTTCCCAAATGTGCAACATCTTTCTGACCAGCTGTTTGCAAATACTAGGGCACTGCTACCTGTGGACATAACTAACGGAAATAAAAAAGTAAAATAACAAACAAATACTACTAGAGTGAGCAGTCCATTGTAATTTGTACAGCCACTTAGAAGTCAAATATATTTGAAAGAATGGAACTAATGTAAGGTGCAGAACACAGTACGCTCCATTAAAGCGAGTCTTCCCCAATTGGTACCAACTCATAGAATCAATGGCTGTCCACTAAGAAGAGCAGCAGCCACTCTTCTGGGCAACAGGTTGTCCCCGAATCTGCACAGTAGGGGGCCTCGCATTGTTCGATGCAGGCTGACTTGCCATCCTGCATTTTATCGAGGAAAAAAATACTACATTTACAAATATTCATTGGGATAAAAGACAAATCTAGAAGGTCAAAGACCACCATAAAAGTTTATACATGGAACATTATGCTCAATACTAATAATATTCAAGTCTGAGTAACTTCTGAAAAAGTAGAATTTACACGACAGCAGGCAACAAAAAGAACAGAAAAGGCAAACCTGTTCTTAATGTCGGCAGACATAGCCATGAAAGCCTGTTCAACGTTAGTGGCATTTTTGGCACTGGTCTCCATGAATGGAATGCCAATTTCGTCTGCAAATGCCTTTTACAATAGGAAACAATGCATCTCAGTTACACTTCTCGGCCTAAAATACTAGTATGTGTGAGAACATTAGGAAGTTTCTACCTTCGCTGTTTCATACGGCACAGCTCTGTTATCGGTAAGGTCACACTTGTTTCCTACCAGAAGCTTGTTCACATTTTCACTGGCATATCGATCAATTTCATTTAACCATTGCTTCACATTGTTGAAGCTTTCTTGATCAGTTACATCATAAACTATCTGCCAGAAAATTCCAAGGTGAGGATACATTTAGGGAACTCAAACACAATAGCCTACTAGAGATAAATCAACATGAAAGACACTAACTATGATGCCATGTGCTCCACGGTAGTAGCTACTAGTTATAGTTCTGAATCGCTCTTGTCCAGCAGTATCCCACTGCAAGCAAAAAAAAAAAAAAAAGAAAATGCGAATGAAACTCGCTCCTTAAAAGACCATCATGTAGGGGGAAAAGATCACGTGTGAACAAACTTTACTGGATCCAAATGAGCACCCAAGTACCAGCTCCATTCAGAAAATATGAGATAAAAATTGAGGTGTTCCAAGTTCATGACACTAGTAGAACATGAACAAATTACTGAGTCAAAAATCGATATTATAAACGCATAGAACAAATCATAATGCAAAACGCTGAAAATGCAGAAAGCCCAATACCTGAACAAGGTTATATATTAACTTCCTACCAGTCTCAGGACTGGAAATTGATAATTAAAGAATAAGACAATTAAGCTCAAATACAATTTACCAAAAGCTAAGCTGTATTTGATGACTATTCATTGTTGTAGCAGGTTAATGTAATCCAATTTATTTACCAGATTGTTTTAATAGGCGACTAACATAAAAAATATGCACGGATAAAAAGGGAAGAAAAAACATTAACAACAATGCAATAAGGTCCAGTGTAGGCAAAGAACAATTTCTTCTCTCAAAATCAACACATCCATTTTCCTCTGAAAATCGAAGGAGAATGCATTTGTCATAGAAAGTCAACAAACGGGCACGTAAACTTGTTCAAAAGCTCAACACAGATTAAATTAATCTCCAACAACACCACTAGGAACTAGTAAATAGACCAAAAATAACATTATAACAAACATTCTAGCAACTACAAATATCAAAAGGATCCATGCTTAACGACTCCATAAATAATATGGCCAGTTCTCGAACTCCTAATCAGAAAATGTATCAAGACAAAAAAAAAAAAAAAAAACTTACAATCTGAAGCTTAATAGTCTTCCCATCTTGCTCCACGGTTCGAATTTTCTGTATAAGTAAAAAAAAGGTCAGAATTGTGATTGTGCCAGGTAAAACTTACCACCCAAAAAAACTAGGCCCTTACAAAATCGACACCAATTGTGCTGATGTAACTGTCAAGGTACGAATCATCCTGTATGAAGAATCAGAAGAAAGGCCAGTCACTGAGTCAGACTTCATCATAACTTGAACAATTAGGGATAAAATGATGGCTTTATTTACACAGTGAGCACTTCTTTGGAAATAGTAAAGACATCACAATCAGAAGATACATATCTAACAGCTTCATATTCACAATCACAAGATACATATCTAACAGTTTCTTACTTTTACTTGCTTATGAACCACCACATCAGACATCAAACAATTTTAACTGAATACATTTTCAAGCTATTGGCTCAAAATCTTCAATAGACAATAATACAAAGACTAATGTCCATCTTGCGTAAGGCTTTTGTTTGGTAAAATGAGCGGAATGGGAAGTGCTGGGGTGGAGTCTGTTTGGCATATTAAATTTTTTTGGTACCAATTGACCATTTTCTTTGTTTTCTTTTTTCTTTTTGTGCTAGATAACAAAAAAATAAACTATTAAAAAAATTTAAAAGATAGAGTTCATTATAGTGTGATAAGTGAGATGAGTAAGCTCGACGATAAATAGAAGAAAATTGAGTTGAAAGGAAATTGAATTTATGGATAACATGGTAAATAAAAACAAAACAGGGATTTTTGTTTCTTTGAGTTATGTTATATACTTCCATATTTCTACCCAACTTTGGGTAAAAACAAAATTGCACTCTGGGGTTTTTTATCTACACCAGATTATAATTGCCCTCCAATATTTCTTCCAAACCAAACACATAAATTTTTCTTATACACCTGCTTATACTTCCATTTTTCTTCTACATTCACACCACTATAGTTGCAATAGTCCTAACTTTTGGAAACTTCTTCATAGGAATGGCCACTATCAGATTTGACCCCATAGAGAGAGGATGAACTACCTAAGAAACAAGAAATACTAACACAGCCATATGCATTTCAGTTTCTATTCAAACTACTACAAGCAATATCTAGAGGCTTACAGCAAATCTCAGGAGAAGACATGACTTGCCAACACCTGAATCTCCAATTAAAAGAAGCTTGAATAAGTAGTCACTGAAAAACACAACATCAAGTAACATACGAGTTACATTATATCATTCAAGATAGGAAAATATATGAAATTAATCCAAGCAATTGCTGAATATAAGATTTTATAATTGTTCTGCCCCACTCCAGAAAAAATGAGAGGAGATATTTAAGGGTAAAACATCTTTATTAGTTATTTGCTTGGGTGATTGTGTCGTAATAAATCCTTAGTCCATAATAACAGAAGAAGTATAAGGCTACCTATAGCAGAAAACCCACAGAGGTAAGATTTCTAAGATATTAGATAATCTAATAATCACCATGGACTTCAAAATCAGAAGAAAATCAAATTTAAAACATTACGCATGCAGCAATCAACCAAAGTATTAAAATCCTACCTACGCCAATTCAGAAGCTCTAACTTCCCTATGCAGACACAAATCTCCGATCTACCCAATTTTATATAAGTCCATATGAGTGAGAGACGTGGATAGAACCACAATCGAGAAAGAATCAAAATCACAGGCTTCTTCCCAATAAGTGCAGAAGTCACTACAGTTCTGATTTCAGAGATATATATAGCACTACTATGATATCATCAACATACAAAGATCCCAAACTTGAAGAGAAAAACTAAATTTTATCTATTTTATTACTCAGGGGGCACACTCCACAAACTTTTTTTTTTCCAAAAGAGAGTAATAGAGGATTACGGCCAAAAGCATAGTACAAATTCCAATCAACTTTACCAGAAAAGAGTCCAATGTATAAATAAAGAAAATTTTATCTTTAGAAAGGATAAATTCATGGATCTAATATCATTACATCAAAAGCAAAATTAAACAGAATTCTCAAACAGTTCCAACCAAAATCAAAGTAGATCTATCAAATCCAATCTAATAAAGAAAGAAATTCCAATCCAACAAAACAATAGAAAATTTTCATAGCTCTTCAGTCTAATAATTTCTAAAGAGAGAAGAGATTTACTATTCCGGATTCATGATCGGATGCGATGACTCTACAGAGGGGTGACCAGAGTAGTCTCCTTCCGACGGCGAAGATCGTTCGCTAAACGGAATCAGCCCCGGAGGAGTTGACCGGTATGAGTTGGGGGGAGCAGAAGGTTTGGCGCTTGTAATTAATGAAATTAATGAAAAGCACTGGAAATGAATAAAGGTCGGGTGAAAATGCAGTCGCTTTTTATTTATAGAACACCGACAGCGGACATTGGTGAAGACTTCGAGGAAAAGGGGCCTCCTATTTTACTCAAATTACACGCGGCACCAAAATTACTTTTTGATTAGTTTAGTTTAATGTTTATTTATTTTTATTTTTTTTCCCAAATTTTGTAACACAAAATACGTTAAAAATTTGTTAAATTCATATTATTAGCTTTACACTTTATGGATAAAATTTATATCATATAATCAAATAATATAATGAAAAATTTACATTCCTATACTTTTAAGTATTCCTATATTTTACTTAAGTGCGAAATATGAATAAGAAGAAATTTTCGTTTTACAAAATATAATTAATATTACTGAATCCTAATCTAATTCGTACCCTCATCTAACCCACCTAACGGCTGATTAGGGGGAATTTTGGGATCATAGACGAATTTTAGGCTGTAGCGTTGCGAATCCACTCATTTTTAATGGTTTTTTTTTTTTTTTAATTCTATTTCAAAAGTGATGAGCTCGTTGCCATAATCAACTAGTTGTCAACCCGTGCATTGCATCGGATGATAAATTTAAAATTTTATTTTATTTAATATTAACTATAGTTTAAATATAATATTTTTATAATTTTTATAAATACAACACTTAAAAAAATTAAGAATTTTATTGATATAATATAATTGATAATGTAAATGAGACATAACAATATTTTATATGAATATGATTTATGTATCTTCAAATCAAATTTCATGCATTATTTCTACATAATAACTAAATGTTTAATCACTTTATAAATTCAATAAACCATTCATTCAATATAATGGAAGATAAAATAAAGAAAATCACATTAAATTGATTTGGTTTGAAGAAATTAAAGAATTTAGTGTTGAAAAATGAACTTAGATAATAGAAAATAAAATATTATAACTTGCCATAAAATTGGGACTTCAAATTTCCTTTTTATAAATTTTCTTAGCTCATTAGCATAAAATTTTAAAGGTAAAAAAAATATTTGAGCATTACACCCACATGCATCTTCAATAATAAAAAGATAAATATTAGCGTATCAAGAAAATGATCCCATAGAGTTGGAGAAAAAAGAAGACAAATATTTTTATATTTTTAAATAGTAAGTTGTATATTCAGAATATTTTAGTACATATATTTTAAAAGATTTTTAGGTTAGATTTATGAATTTTTTCAACTATGATTTTTAATTAAAATATTAACTTATAGAATAAGAGATAACTCATGGAATAACATAGGATAATACTTAAAATTAAATTATAAGAGAATTATTTTATAGAGGTGGAGAAAGACAAATATTGACATATTGTTCTATTTTGAAATAGTAAATTATAAGTTTAAATTATTTTTCATATGAACTGTTGTTATGATTTTAGCTTAAGTAAGACATATCGATTAAATTGCATTGACAAATAGACTTATGTATGTACCTGTTTATATACGCATACATGTATGTGTGTGCGCGCGTGTGTGCGTTTTTTCAAAATATCAAATTTGAGAATGAAAATGACAAATATTAAAAGAAATTATTTGACAGTATATACATAAAGGAGTACAAAAACTATATATTAAAATAAGGAATTATAAAAATTAATATAAAAATTATATTTATTAATGTATATATATTGAATATTTATCAAAACTAGACATGCAGTTACAAAAGATGAACTAATATGATCTTTTTACATTAATATTAAAATAAATATAGATAGAATATTATATATACATATATTAGCAATCGCCGCGTGCGGTCCCCACGCACATAAAAATTTTATGAATATAACGTAATTTTTGTGCATGCATTTCTCCTTTAATATAATAAAATTACATTCGTTTAAAATATATAGCTAATTAAATTCACTAATCAAATATGAATATAAATATTTTTACACAAATTGTAAACGCATATGTTAAAAGAAAGTATTGATAACTAATTTATGTATAGAATAATTTTATTGTAGAACTAAGACCCCTTTTGTAATTATATTTAAATATTAAATAATTTCTATACATATTATTCATTTATATAAAAATTATAAGATATTTAAAATGCATAACTATCGATATAAAATATTTCATGTAATAATAAATTTTATCGTCATTCCGATGCAATTTAAAGATATGTAAAATTCATTGTGAAGATACTATACCTTACAAAATTTTACAAAGAAATTAGTATGACAGTATATGTAGTTGTTGGGCTTGCTAACTTATGTAGCAATTATAAATAAAACATGTAATGCCTTAGAATTTCTTAATTATTTTATCCTATGTTTAACATAATTTCGTTAATTTTATTTATTATTGTTATATGAGCTAGAAGATGATATATATATATATATTTGATATTTAAATTAAAAAAAAGTTATAATTTTCTTATACTAATATTATATCATTACTAAGAATTAATAATTGAGACCTTATAAATTAATAATAAAGTGGTCATATCATTATAGAGTTATCCTATTCCTATGAGATAAATAATCAAAGTTTTAATTGAAATAAAACACTTATCTCTTACATATAGTCCCCACCATCTAAAATCTTGACCACTCAATCAAAATACAAAAGAAAAGAAAAGAACAGAGGAACGGAAGAAAAAAGAAGAAAGGAAGGAAGGAAACTGACGGCGCTGTAGAAATTGCCAAGGTACATCACGTGATTCCTATCGAAGCTTACAGTCAGGAATTTTTTTGCTTTTTCTTTCCATATAATATTGCTGTCCGAGAGTCTTTCCTTCCCTTCATGAAACTTTCATACGAAAGTATCAATTCCCCTTTAATTGAATTGCCTATGTGGATCCACGTTAGACTTGATAATTTTTGAGATATTGTTACTAGGAGTTCTGCAATTGCTTTCTAACCATCTTATTCCCTTGACCAATTTCAGCCGCAAAGTTTGACCTTGATAAACCAATTTTGACTTTACTGTTATGCAAGCTTTGCTATTTAGGTCTTTTGAAAAATTGGTGATTGTTCGTGTTACATGTGTGTGTGTGTGTGTACCTATATATATATATATATATATATATAAAGAACAGAGAATGGAAGACGAAGAGAAAAAAGGGTATTCTTATACTATATCTTTTAAGAATTAAGAATTAAGAATTAAGAATTAAGAATTAAGAATTAAAATGTAAGGAAGGTTTGTTACAAGGAAGTGGAGTGTTTTAGATTGTCTGGCTTATTACTGTTGCATTTTTAGAGTCACTGCTACCTTGTAAGAATAGTTGCTCAAATTTGAGGGTACCATAGATAGAACGAATGGAAGTTACCTTTTTAAAAGATGGGTGTCATTGAAAACCAAATGTGCTACAATGGTAAAAACAAAATTTAGGTTAAACAGATGGAAGACTAGAAAACTGCTATTCAATTCATGTGAAAGTTTGTTGATTTTACACCCAAAAGGCATGCAATGGTTGAGGAAAAGTTCTTTAAAGATCAAATTTTGATACTACTACTACTACTACCACTACCACTACTACTACCACTACTATTAGCTTCCTTCCAGAAACTTTTATGGAATCTTTCACTAATTATGCATAGTTCATCTTATTAAATGATCGTGATTATAAATAGCGATTATAAGTCTAATTAATGGATTACTTGTGCAAGCCATGTCAATTTGATTAATTCTTAAGTTGTTCTCTGTCAATTAAAGAAGTTGAATAGCATGCCTAATTAAATGACCATGATTTGTGCCTCTTTACAATTTTTTTGAGCTCTTGAGAATATCCTGGGGTTTAGTCTTAGAATAATAAGAAAAGTAATAGAGATATGGATTGCAGGATATGATTTTTATCATTTTGGTTGCTTTGGATATTGATATGGGATGACCCAACAGACCCAACCCAATAACACTCGACTAGAACAGAATATGGGGTCTGGCGACGCAATTACCTACAAACCTAATCTATCGCTGGTGGTCGACCTCATAGGTCTTATCTATCGTGGCGAACACCAACGCCCACCTTGTCGACCAGATCCTGGTCGACCGAAACTAGGGGATGCATTTCCCTGTCCAACTAAAATGGTTTAACCGCGATGGACTTACGTGCTGTTGATGAGAGTCTGAGGAAAAACCTCGCAGAAATGTTCATCTCGACTGTGGAGGTTAATTCGAGACAGCAACCTCTCAGCCGCATTGAATGCCCTACCAAACGGCATGCCCCCGTATTAATGGCGCATGCCACCATAGTACTATCCCTTTTTAGTAGCGCCAGGCTAAAGCGCACCACCAGTGTACCATCATATCCTAGGCCGCGCCACCTAAAATAGTACACAAACGAAAGAAGACTTAAAGGCCCTTAGGTGAAGATAAAAGCCCTTCATGCTTAACAAGGGCATCCAAGACGTACCATCTACCTTGAGGAAGCTATAAATACCCCATTGCCAACCTTCAGCAAGGTAAGCCATTTTCATCTTGACGCCCTCACTCTACTGCTCTATTTTCTAGTCAATCTATACTGATTTGAGCGTCGCCCTCAGCTAGCCTGACGTTTGCTGTTGATTGCAGGATTCGACCCTAATACACTGAGAGAATTCTCCTCAACTACCCTCTGGTCGATTTTACTGAATTTCAGCCCAATACTCTGATATACAATTTTCACCCTCATCATTTGGTGCCATTTGTAGAAAGCCTTGAGTTCACAATTGAGAAAATGGTTAACACTAGGCGAGTCGCTTCGGAGAGAGGAAAGAGCAAAAGATCATTAACCCCCCTTCTCGACCTCAGCAAAAATCAAATTTAAGAGGACCCAGCACCCAGCCTGAACAAGTGGTCACCTTGACCATGCCTCAATTGATGCAGTTGATAAGTGAACAGATATCTGCTCAACTTTCGGCTGCCCTGAATCGACACAACACTTAGCCTAGACCAGCAGCTAATGCTACTCCCCAGCCTACTTTGCGCGAAGAAAGGCCTACTAAAGATGAGAGGGGTCGTCTAAAAACCAAGCCACTACCGACTCGATGTGAAGATAGTCTTAGGCAATTTCTAAGAGAAAAAGTTCGACATAACCCTCGAGAAGAAGTTGCAGACTTAGTAGACCACAGTGTTCGACCCCTTCAAGCCCCACAGCAAGATAAGGTCAAACGCGCGAGACCCCAGATAAATAGGAACCTAACCCAGGCTGATTGAGAGGAATGGGAAGAGGTTTCCTATTAGGTGCAGCAATTGAACACTCGAACAAATTTTGAAGAAGAACACCAATAGAAATTCCTATTATGAAGGCGCTCCCCATTCTTGTTGTGAAAGGGAGTCACCGTTCATACAAGAGATCATCGATGAGAATATCGTTGACGCCAAAGTCCTGATCGAGTTGCCCAGATGTGACAGCTCGATGGATCCAAACAAGTACCTCATCCAGTTCGAACACATGATGCAATTGCATGGACATAACGAGTACATCCATGCAAAGATGCTGGTGACTACCTTCTGGGGCATCGCGCTCTACTGGTTTGTGAAGCTAGAACCGAAGTCGATTTATTCGTATGACCAGTTGTGCGACAAGTTCTTACACCAATTTGCTAGTCAAAAAAAGGCGAAACTTCCCCATACCCTCATGCGCACAGTCAAACATAATAAGGGAGAGTCCCTTCGCGATTTCTTCACCAGGTTTAATATTGAAGTCTTGAAGATCGACAGTCCGCGAATCGAGTTTTTGATTGATGTGCTCTTACTGGGCCTTCAACACAAGGAGTGCGCCAACACTTTGGTCAGAGAGTGGCCCAACTTGATGGAGGAGCTACTCAATCTCATTGAGAGGTACATGACTCAGGAAGACATGAACATGCTTAAGTCCTGAGACCAACAAGAAAAATCTCAAAGAGAAAGATGACCGCCAACACAAGGATAGACATCGATCTCCTATTAGGCAATTCCATGACTACATCGACCCAATGCTTCAAGAAATGAGGTGTTGTTTGCCATTTAACATGACAACCTCCTCAAGAAGCCCAGAAAATTAACCGAAACAGAAGCCATTAAGAGGTCCAAAAAATATTACCATTTCCATCGACAGAAGGGCCATGACACGGAGGGCTGTTTCAACCTCTATGATGAGATCGAGAGGCTAATTCGACAAGGCCATTTGAAAAAAATTGTTAATGAGAGAGTCCGACAAGAAACAAGCGTAACCGATCAGACTCCCCATAGAGAAAATTCGGTTAGCCTGAAGAAAGATGCTAAAGGAAAAAAATCTGCCGACGATCCCCGCCCACCTATTAGGGGAGTAATCGACACCTTCACAAAAGGGCCAACTAGGGGGCCCTCAAAGTCAGCCAGGAGGCAGCACCAGCACAGGCTGGAATCGACCAAATACACTTCGGTCGTAACGTAACCATTTTTCAACTATCGACCAGTGTAGAGCTAATTTCTTTTTCTGAGGTGGATCTCTCCCACATCGAAAATCACAGGGCCGAAAATAAGCTGAGTGTCCCTTGGTGGTCTCTGTTGAAATTGCGAATTTGTAAAATTTCTCTTGAACCATAAACCCCAACAAATAACCAGGAAATACAAGAATGACTCAGCATGTAAATTTGCATACAATTGCTTGAACTAGCCTAAAACATTAGAAACCAAAGGAGATAATGAAGAGATAGACAAGTTAGACAAAGCCCACACTTGACGGGCAAAATGGCAATACCAAAAGCAATGAAAGATATCCTCGTCCACATTATCACAAATGTCATAGTAAGAATTAGACGATAAATATTTACGCGTGAATGATAAGTTCGTGGGGAGAAAAGATCTAACCATACGCCAGGCGAAGTGTTGGACCTTTGCAAATAGATAAAAAGACCATCAAGTAAAAGACTCTACACATATCAATTTTCTTTCAACCAAAACCACAAATCAATGTAAGCACCATGAATTGAAGGAGAATAAGAAACTTGAATATGGCGGCAAGAATAAAAGTAAATCCTGGGATGAGCCAACCATTGCTAAGGCAAATGTATAAATGTAATTAATTCAACTATACAAAGAGGCTGATAAATGCACCTACAGAATGATTACACACATGGAAAGAATAAAAATGGAAAAACAAATTCAATATGTTAGCCTTTTCTTCAGATTTCATGAAATCAACTGCAAAAACCTTTTCTTAGAATCCAAAAATGATGTCAATTTAGAACACTATGACTATGTTTGGTTACATTTTGCCAAAATAAATTCATTTTGGCAGAATATAACCAAACATGTGGGTTGATTTTTTGCCAAAACGCTAAATATCAATCCTCATACATATACATATTATAATATTTTATCATTATTTTTATAATTAAAAAGTCATATCCAGTCATCACATTTGCATACATATACATATTATATATTTTATTATTATTTTTACAATAGAAAATATTACTCAATTATATTTTTCACTCCAAAAATTCAACAAAAAAATATTGATTTGACTGTTACAGTAAAAATTGTCTCCCCTCAAAACATAAATAGACATACAAAAATTCTCCAAAATAATTTTCTAACTATTCCCCAAAATATAAACAAACATACATCACATTTCCTAACACAAATTTCACATTTCCCAGCCCCACTCTCAAAATTCATTCTTCCAAAACACGTAATCTAGAAAATATAAAATCTAACCAAGCATTACCTATATTTCTTTCTGAATTTGGAAAAACTCAAACTAAAATGTCTCTTTACTAAATCAATTTTATAAAACATATCTCGAAATTAGGATATTTTCCTTCAGAATTCATGTTCTTTATAAAAATTATTATTCATAAATGATTACTCCGTACATAGATTTGCAGTGATGGAAAGCATAAACACCATTTCCTCCCAACGCCTCCCCCTCGCCCCATTTCATCTCTTCATTTTCTCCATAATTTTCATCTCCGAAGTCCAAATTTCTAGAGGATCAATCGATTGTTGTTGATCAAAAGGGCTACCTGAGATCAAATCCAACATCCTAATTGGATCGGAATCAGGTGGAGAAGGCTCTCTATCCAGCTTCAAACACTTGCCTCACTCGAATTCACCTATAGGCCTACCCATTGCCCCCATAGGATCTTCGACTGCTCCAATGAATATCCTCTGTTCACTCCCCGCATTCTCTTGCCATTTCACCACTGAATTTGTAGGGAATGTGACTGCAAAAAGGGTTGAGGATATAATAACTAATGGTAACATTTAGTTTATTCTAGCCACTTTGATTGTTTTGTAAAAAGAAAAAAAATAAAAGAAAGAAAGAAAAGAAAAAAGAATGAAGAAGCATACCAAGAATGAACACCTAATGGAAAAAAGAAAAAGAAAAAGACAAACCATCAAGAAATAGAGTGGAGGCCGATTAGATATAAATTGTCTGTTTGCAATAGAGTTTGGTTGGGATTGAGTTCAAAATGCAAATGACTGCAATGTGGAAGGATGAAGGAATTAGGGGCTTGTTTGTTTACAAATTCCCTATACATTTTTTAACTCCCAAAATTTAAACAAACAAATAATACACATTCCCCAACCCCACTCCCAAAATATAAAATTCATTTCCCAAAATATCTTTACTATTCACATTTTAATACATTCCCCAATATTATACAATTTGTCATAACTTGTCTGCTTCATATTATATATATACACACATACTACTACTCATTCAATCTATATGTACATATATATAAATACTTTTAAAATATTAATTTCACCCCACCAACCCAACCAAAAAATAATTAATGTGACATCTTGTCCCCTCTCAAAATACAAATAAATTAATAATTTTCTCTCAATTCATTCTCTACCTACCATCTAAAACACAAACAAACAACCATCACATTCCCCAACCTTACTTTCCAAAAATCATTTTGGCAATTTTTTTTGACAAAATGCTGCAATTCACAAAAAAAGCAAACAAAGCCTAGGAGTTTTCAAATTGTGGGCTGGTGGGTTTCAATAAAATTACATTTGTGGCCTTATTAAATAATATGTTAAGGATATTTTAAAGGATAAATTAGGAAGATTAATAAATTGGTATCCAAGCTTTTTTTTTTGGTTTTTTTTTTCCCCTTATGGTGAAACCTTCATTCTGTCCATTAATTTAAACTATCCTTTTTATTTTTGGGTGGATGTGATTGATAAATGTAGAATTCATTATCTAGAAAATATATCATTATCATCTAATATTTTGTTGCTTGTTTGAATTATTAGTTCGGATATCCTAATCTTAATGCAATAAGATGTTTGAATGTTTAGAATTGTAACTAATGATAAATGTATGAAATATCAATTTTATCCTCCATCTTTTTTTAATAAGTCGATTATCTTTACTAAAAGAGTTTAAATATATGTTGTTATGTAGTTCTTAATTCTCTATTTTTATTTTCTCAATAGTTTATAATTTATTATTACCTAAAAGAGAGTTGATTTGTATTTTCAAAAAATAATCAACTTTAAATTTTTTTTATAAAATCTTTCATTTATTTCACAAACTAAACTATTTTATGTTTGATATGCTTATGGATATTAGTTTGTCATTTTGCAAAAATTAAATTTATATTTATATTTGAAAAAAAATATCATTCATTTTTTTAATTTATAAAAAAATTAGTTATGAAATTTTACTATCATAGAAGAAATAGTTTATATAAAAAAAATTAGTTAAATATTGCATAAAAAGATCATATAAAAATAAATTTTATTCAGCAAATAATTTAGTCTTTTCTTAAA
Organism: Jacaranda mimosifolia; assembly: GCA_018894105.1. Classification (NCBI taxonomy): domain Eukaryota; kingdom Viridiplantae; phylum Streptophyta; class Magnoliopsida; order Lamiales; family Bignoniaceae; genus Jacaranda; species Jacaranda mimosifolia. The sequence continues at coordinate 28,424,690 of CM032125.1, read as the reverse complement.
AAATTAATTATATAAATCAAGTTTTAGTGATATATACATATTTATTAATTATGTCATTTATTTAAATATCACGTCTTTCTATATGTGAAAATATATAAGTTTATAAAAAAGAAAAAGAAAAAGACAATCTATAAAAAATAGCAAGGATAAATTTCATTATTTTATATACTAATCCCAATGCTTTTAATCTCAGAATTATCAATCACACCAATATGGTGTGGTACATAATCCCAATATTTTAGGATAAGATATTGGGCTTTCTATTAATCAAGGGCTTTAGTTATACCAACCAAATATTCAATTATACCGAATTAAATATCTATCATGCACAATTCTACCAAGCAATTAAACAAGCCCCATATATATATATATATATATTAGATTAGATTAACTCAATTAGAAAATATCTCATAATTCATGAATTTTATATCAAATCAATCAACGAACAATTCTTAAATTCAAGCCCATAAGCTGTAAGCCAATTAAGGAAATTGACCCACAATCAATGAGCATGGTAAAAATTCCACTTGTGGTTAATAAACTTAAATAGAAAATTTACTTATAATCAGTGAGTCCCAATAAAAAAATTATTTATTATCGGATAAAAAATTCCCTCATAATCAATGAGTCTAGAAGGAACTATTGTGATGACCATAATTTAGAATCTCATTCTTTTTACTATAGCACTAATAGGAAACTCTTGCCATGATTAACGAGTCCAAGTAATATACATATATATATATATATTTACTCATAATCAATGAGATTAGATAAAATAATCAATAAGTTCATATATGAAATCTACTTTTAGTTAATGAATTCAAGTATGAAACATTCGCTTAACATTAAGGTCCTCATGCATAAATTCGCTTATAATCAGTGATTTTTTTCTTGTATTCTAATTCTTAAGCGATGGGGTCAAAAAGGAAATCTTTGCCCAACAATAATGAGATATACGAAATTGGCTCATAAATAGTGTGTATATATATTAAGGAATCTGCCCATAATCATTGAGCTCAAAAAAGAAACATTTGCTCATATTCAATGACAAATTATTATTAAGTCATCAACAACTGTAGAGAACAAGCTGCAACTACAACTTCTAATGAAGTTGTCTTCAAATCATCATGGTCTATAATAGAGACAAACTATAATTAGGTAATAACGATTTGTAATGGGACAAGTCATTATGATATAAGGATTTATAATGAACAAACTGTCCTCGCAACTTATAATCAATAGTCATTAAATAATCATGACTCGTGGTCAACATATTGTTATTATAAAATCAAAACTATATTGGATAACTTAAAATCAGATGGAAAACAAGTTCATTATAATATGCTCAATTTTATTTTATTTCAGTTATGATTTGATGTTGTATACCAGAATAAGTCATTGATGTTTCATTATTCATTAACATTTTTTTGATTATGAAAACTAATACCTAATCTAATATTTAGGTAAGAGAAAATTATTTTCAATCATCAATTGTGGCTTACTTGTTCATGATAGTACATAAAAATTTGGAGTATTTTGAACCAAACCATCTCTTGTCATTGTTATTCCTCCATCGAGGGAAATTTGAAGCTAGACATTTGAGCTATTTTTTTTAGCAAATCCCAAGGTAATTTCACTGTCTTGTAAAATTTTTTGACATCATTTGTTTATCCTATTGTTAAGTTCCTACTAGTATTAATTTTGATATTATATTTAGGACTTAACAAATAATTTTCTAGCTTAAAAATTATTATTTCCTTGCTAATTGATGAAAATTTGGAATTGCAGGAATACAAGTGGAGAATTTACAAAAAGGGGAAAAATTGACACAAGTTGGTGGGAATGCTGATGGGATGACACCTCATGATCCAATCAAAGATGGGCAGAAGAGTCTTTTTATTTATTCGAGTTCTATTCTAATTAGAAGATTTTTTTAATCACTTATAAATAGGCCTTTCAAACATATAAGTTCAAACTAGATTTGGATTTGCTATTTTGAATATTAGAAGTATCGCGAGAATTCGGGATTCGGAGGAGGACAAAGTGGAGATCAGATTTGTCTAGGAGTAGAGTTTCTTCTTCTCCTTTTGATTTTGTTTTTAATCCTGGATTTGAAACAATGTTTCGTTTTATTCATGTTTTGTTTGACAATTCAATCATGAACTAATTCATTACTCTAGGATTATGATGGATTCTTTTGAATAAATTGGTGCATGATTTTCTTCCATGGAATTAGTAGCGCTTAAGGTTATTTCTTCTATTGTGTACTTTTTCTATTTGATTGTCTGATTAACAGTTAAGTGCATCTTTAAACTCTAGATTAGTCTTGGAGAAGAGAATCTAGGGATTGATTGACAATAGAAGACTTTAGGATTAATTGTTCAAATTGATGAATTAATTAATTTATGAGTAGGATAGGAATATATCTGCTTGCCCTAGGAAGTTAGTTGAGTGGTGTAACCTTATCCATACTTTATTTAATTCACATAGGAATATAGTAAATTGAATCAATTAGGGATTTGATTGCGGGTAACTCGGAAGAGCCCTGTAATTACATAAGACTCAAGACTAATAACCTGTTATTAATTTTATAGGAAGAAAATTATGAAATCAACTTATTCGATTGATGAAATCATAATTCAGGGCTTCTATATCCTGGTATAAATCTTAATCAGTACACTTTTTCTTATTTTCATTAGTTTAGTTTTAATTCCTATATAATTGATTCTTGTTTGAATAAAACAAGTGTGTGATAAATTAGTAATTAGTAGCAAATAATTTAATTACTTGTGGAATCGACACTTTTCTCATCACTTTATTACTTGTTGCGATATGTGCACTTACGTAATTGTTTGCATAATTTATTTTGCACAACATAACCAACACCTATATAGATAAAGATTTTCTCTTGCCTCTTCAATTGAATTTGAGTACCATGAAGATTATGTGGTATCTCAACCTTGTTAGTTGGATTGAAAATCAAAATGTATTTTTATGTCCTACATATAGTTCATAGGGCTTGTATTCGTTTACATATTTTTTCAATCTCAATTACCTTCCAATAGAGATCTTCTATATTCTCAAAAAGCTAAGATCCCACTATACATCCTCATTCTCTTTACTTCTTTTTTAAAAAAGAAAAAAAAAAGATTCTTAATCCTTAATAAAGATCATTACAAAAACTTCAGTGAATGAGGGAGGATTACAAATCCAAACCCAGTGATCAGTCATAGAACTAGACGCCCTAGCAATAGCATGAGCTACTGTGTTTGCCGATATCCTAACAAAAGAAACTTGGAGGCGATTTAAACCTTCCTTAAGACATCTACAATCCTCAACAATGAGCCTAAGGGTGGAAGAGAAATACTCCTAACTATTTATAGCTTGAACTAATTCCTTTGAATTTGACTCCACCACACAATAACGGATAGCAACTTGTTTAATTCAATTGAGAGCTTCCCAAACTCCCAAACATTCAACCAAGCAACTATCAAGGATCCCATGGAAAACCTTACATCATGCCCCCATGAAAGAACCTTGGTCGTCTCTTGCAATCCAGCCTACTCCAATCAAGTTTTTGTTCTCGAATGTAGTTGCTTCTGTATTAACCTTAATCCAACCTTGTTCCGGCCTTTTCCAAACTTGAGTAGACGAACTTTGCTAACTTTTTCCTTGTGCCACTTTTTTTTTCAATCTAACATGTTTCTGTTGATCTATATATGACTTAGCAAATTGCATCACAACATCTCATGTTCGCCCTTCTCCTTTCCAGATCGAATTATTTCTATTATTCCCTAATCCGCAACAAATCATTATACTCAGCTCATAAAGGTCGTTGGAAATTGATGAAAAGATAAGCCTAATTCAATTGGCAAAGCAGTTCACACTCCCTTTAATGAATCCCAAATCTAATCGAGTCCAAGTTTCTCTGGCCAGGGGACATTCAACTATGATATGAAAGATAGTTTCTTAGCCTGACCTGCAAATGAAGCAAATCGAGTTAATATCCAAATGTCTCTGCAGCAGCAAGTCTTTTTGTTAGGTAAGAGCAAACAGACCTCCAAACCATAGCTTCCAAAGCTTCTTCTAAAACTGATTTTCACTCTCATCCGGATTGCCCAACTTATTAATCAAACTAAAAAAAATCTATAAGCACTTTTGATCGAATACTTGTCGCTTTTCTCTCTACTCCAAAACCAATTATCTTTGCTGTTTCTTATGCTGATAGGAATATGAAGAATAAGATTCCTATCTCTATTATTAAGCATTTCATTTATCAATTGGGAGTCTCATTCTTTTCCATGGAGTTCAGTAGATCAGCTACTCTCAATTTTGTATTAATTTTCGACAGAATAAAATAAATGAAGGGATTTATGTCGTGAGGGAGCTATAGATCAATAGCAATCCGTATTCCAGTCCCGTCTCCCACTCATAATTTTCACCCATCTTTTAGTAGACTTTAAGTAGCCATTAAACTTCTCCAAACATAGCCTGGGTTTGATCCTAATGAAGCCTCCAGTAAAGAGCTTTGGAAGAAGTATCTAACTTTAAAAATATGAGCAACCAGGGTGTTTGGATTTGAGAGAATCTCCAACCTTATTTTCCTAACATTGCCAGATTAAAATCATGTACATTGCGAAAGCCAAAACCCCCACCCAATTTTGGGTTACTCAAGAACTTCCAACTACACCACTTATTTCTCCTTCTTTCATTTGATCCCGAGTTCCACCAAAATGCATTCATTAGTCTTTCCAGTTTTGTGCACAACTCAATTGGTAAAAGATATAAACTCATACTGAAGTTCAGAATAGCCTGAGCAACAAATTTCAACAGAACTTCTTTGCCAACTCTCGACAAACATCTGTTATTCCCATTTTGAATTCTTTCCCAGGCCTTCTCTCAAATAGAAGCAAAGATTTCTTTTTTCTTTCATGCCACAAACGTAGGTATTCCCAAATATGTTTCTTAATTACCACTCTCTTGTATGCCAAGTATTAAGCAAACCTCTTCTTTTTTCTGAAGATTAACATTGGCATTGAAAACAATTTTTTATTTTTCTTGTTAATAACCTGACCCAAAGCTCATTCATAAAAATGTAGAATATTAGCAACATACTCGGCTTCTGAACCGTTTGCTCTAAAGAAGAACAAATTGTCATATGTAAAAAAAAAGTGAGATAATAGGGGATCCTCTCACAACTCTGATACCATGTAATATTCCTTGATCGGTGAATGTCATGAAAGTTGTTGACAAACCCCCAACAAAGATAATAAACAAATATAGTAACAGTAGATCGCCATGATGCAATCCTCATTTTGGCACGATGGGGACTAATAACACATTTCCTTTCACAATTTTATAAGAAACAAACTTAAAACACATGCACATCAAATCTACCCATCTCCTGCTAAAGCCCAATTTAAGCATAATACTCTTCAGGGAACACCACTCTATACGGTCATAGGCTTTATTGATTTGGCCTTTAAAGCTACATATCCTTTCATACCTTGTCTTTTTCTTCTAAGATAGTACATCGCCTTGTATGATATAAGAATATTATCTGTTATCAATCTTCCTAGGACAAAAGCCCTCTGCTCATCGGATATAATATCGGGCAAGATTTTCTTCAATCTATGGCTAAGACTTTGGAGACAATCTTATAAAGAACATTGCAAAGAGAAATTGGCCTAAGATCTGTCATATAAGAAGGGCATTTTTTCTTTGGTATAAGAACAATAGTTGTTTCATTTAACCCATCAGACAACTATGTAGAATTAATATAAGATAAGCATGTTGCCACAATTTCATCTCCCACAATAGGCCAGAAATTTTGACAAAAGCTCGGGTTCATGCCATCAATTCCTGGCAACTTATTAGGATACATCTCACATAAAGCTCTTTTAACTTCTTGGGGAGTGAATTCAACCAATAGGGTGTCATTTTGTGCATATGTGACCTTTCTCTATAAATTTCGCAAAATCAGCTCCACATCACACTCTGATGTGGAGAACAAATCATGGAAAAACTCTGTGATAACATGTTCCAAACCATTATTCTAGCTCTTCCAGTCACCTTGACTATCTTTTAGTTGAGAAAATGAGTTCTTCTTCTGCATATCATTGGCCACAATGTAGAAAAATCTTGAATTCATATCCCCATCATTGAGCCAAAACACTTTTGCCCTTTGTTTCCAGAAAACTTCTTTGTGTTGTACTTCAAACAATTCGGCTTTTGTTTCCTAGAACTCTATAGTGCTGGAGGCATCTCTTTTAACCTAAAGATAAGTCATTCTTTTTTTGAGGCTAGCCAAATAATTTTTCAAACAATTATTTAAATTTGTTGCCCATTTCTCTAAGTTCTGGCCACATATCTCAATCTTTTCCTGGATAGATAACCCACCGCTATTTTCCTAATTATGCTTGGCCATTTGATTGCATCATTTCTCTCTTAACCAAAAGTTTTCAAACTTAAATCTTCAAGCTCCAGAAGAGGCTACTGGACTAAATAAATCATTCAATATCGGTAATGATCAGATGAGGAAAATTTCATATGTAAAACTTCATAGTTTTCGAAAGCACTTATCCAACTTTGTGTTATGAGGGCATGATCAATTCATTCTTCAACCCAGTTTTCACTACCCTTGCCTCTTTCCCAAGTGAATGGGTAAACCAACATGCCCAAATCAATTAAACCTGCATCATATACTACATCTCAGGAACCTTCAATCAAATAACGCAGTTGAGAATTCTTTTTTTTTTTTCTCTAAATTTGCCAATATATCATTGAAGTCTCCAACACAAAGCCACACCAGAGTTGATTTAGAGACAAGAGTTCAGAGTAAATCCCATGAATCCCTTTTTCTAGTTCGATTTGGCATACCATGAAAACCTGTAAACCGCTAGTGACTCTCATCTCTGTAGCTGAACTTCGGCATTAATATGAGAACAAGAGAATTCCAACAACGTGATATCCTCCTTAGACTTCCAAAAAAAGGTCAGCCCACTACTATGGCCCAGAAAATCCACTGTGAAAAAACCATCATAGCCCAATTTAAATTTAAAACCTTGAAGGCGAGGCCCAATGAGAGGTCTCTTTACTTTTAATCAATTTGATCATCAAACATAAGGTTTTTTTTTTCATTGATAGGTAATATAACATGAGCTTATTCATCAATAACTCATACGCTCTTCTTCACTTATAACTGAGGAATGATAGAGCATGAGTCTCTTTTTGTCAACAAGTGATGTATCATGGACCATTATTTGTTAATATATAAGTAGTAGAGCATAAGATATTCTTTACTAGCAAGTAGTAAAACTTGAGCTATTCTTTATCTTAGGTAATAGAGAATGAGCTTTTCTTCATTGACAAGGAATGGAGTATGAGCTATTCTCCATTTATAATTGTAAACAACAGGTGATACCAAATCGTGTAATTGGATTGGCGTATGTTCTAAGACAAAGCAAAGCGGACGTGCAAGGACATTCAATTTATCGAAAGCTATGGCTATAGCCTGCGTTAGAGATATTCGAATTTGATAAATAAGATTTTTTTATTGGTCTCAAGCCTCGTATTCATACTCGACACATGCCTGCCGTTTTGGGTGCTCTTGCTGGGGAAGATTTGGATAGAGTTTGAGCTCTTTTTCATCAATAAGTGATACAGAGTTAGATCTTCTTCATAATAGTAATAGAGCATAAGTTCTTTTTAATAATGAACAATAACAAAAGAATTGGTTAGACAAAATGAAGTAATAATTTATTTTATTGGTTACACCTAATATTTTCAAGAAAATAAAGTACTACTCAAGGCAAATATCAAGATCCACATTGGACCAAGAAAAAACTCATCTAAGCTACATTGGCAAGGATAGTAAGAAAAACTCTATAATTGACATTATAGGTATAGCAAAAGAATGATCTTTTTACCTCACTATAAGAGGTAACAGGAGAGCTAATAGTGTTGTTGATCCAACACTAGTTTACTTATCATAACAAAACAAATGTGTTCGCCCATCTTCACAGTAGGGTATGGAATCCCTAAAGCAAGGACCAGTGCAATGGGTGTATGTGCCTGCTTACCTAATTGAAGAGGAAATATTTACTCGTCTTCATTGTGGAAGATAGGGTAGTGCCTAAAATAGTAGATGATGGTTCATATCTTAATCCAAATGTTCCTATAGACAATATCAATAATACTAGTATTATAAGAATACAAGATTAAAAAGAGATATGCTTCAAAAAAAAATCACTAGACTCAACTTTTATATACAAAAATAATTTAAGTTTTCTCTCTAATTTTCTTTATATTCCTCTTACCTTTCCTTTTCTATTTTATTTCTTTTAATTCTATTTTCTTAATATTTCTTGGTCATAACTTCTTTTAAATATTTTGAAGGGAGGTGATGGACTCATGATCGTGTGATAAGATGAACAATCGAGGAGAAAGAAAGCATAGGACAACAAGAGTGACATAGGAGTGGGGGGTGTTAAAGAAAGCACCGACTACTCCAGATATTTCCTTTATGCATTGTTACATTCTCTTGAAGCTTCCATTGCTGCACATATCTCTAGAGAACTCCACTTTATCATGAATATTAATGTATTAAAATAATGAAACCAACATTTGAAGTCGGTGAATATTGCCGGTTAGCTAATCTATAAATAGGGACTCTGTGTTTGTAAATTGAAGCAAGAGTTAGTAAGCTTGTGTGATGCAAGTGTGTGAGTGCTAAGTGAGAGCCTTTGATTGTATATATTATAATATACATACATATAGTCTATTATATTATAATATATACATAATTTTTGTGTGCTTTCCATTTTATTGTGTTTTATTACTTGGCATCCTTATTTTATTTTTCAACGAGTGGTATCGGAGTAGGTTATCGAGGACTGCTATCGGGGTGTTTGAGAGATATCAATTAAGGGTCCACGAAATCAGGTGCACGAGGTCGAGCAACCAAATAAATTTGTGTTGCATCGAGGAGCCATTGGTACGCAGTGTAGGACTGTGAAGCAAGTCGATATGGGATCGTGCTTACTTGGTTAAGGCCTACCAAGTCACAATGGCAGAAATGTCCATTTCGTTAAGTGGAATTCAAAAACTTAATAATAATAATTATAGCACCTGGAGTGTTCGTATGCAATTTTACCTGTTTGGTCAAGATTTATGGAGTATCGCTGGGGGAAATGAAACTCAACCCCCAATAGAAGAAAATGATTTAAAAAGATGGAAGGTTCTAGCTGGGAAAGCCATGTACGCTTTATCAATAACTGTAGAGGATGATTTACTGCAACGGATAAAGGATGCAGAAACACCAAAAGAAGCATGGGATACACTTGCAGGGACATTTGCTAGGACAAACGATGCCAAGTTACAACAGCTCAAGAAGGAGCTGATGACGGTCTCACAACATGACCGTAAGTGAGTATTTTACTAAAGTTAAATCTTTATGTCAAGAAATTTCCAAGTTAGATCCTCAAAATGAAATTACTGAGGCAAGAATGAGGAGGATTATAATCCATGGGTTGCGACCCAAATTTCTTGGTCTTGTTACGGCAACCCATGGATGGGCACATGAGCCAATGTTAAATAGTTAAAGAATATATTAGCAAATCAAGAGGCTTTAGACAAACAAATGTCTAAAACCTCAATCAAATATGAAGAAAAGGCTCTTTACAGTGGGAAAAGAATTGTCCCAAGAGATCAGAAGACCGTGAGACCAAAGGATGATGAACGTAATGCAAGGCAAGGAAGATTTCAAGGAGGCCGCAAAGAAAGAGTTGGCAACAAGGGGGAGTTCAATCGAGTCAAGATAAAATAGGAGACAAGACTTTCCATCGCAAAAACAATCAGTGCTATAATTGCGACAGGAAAGGGCATTATGCTCGAGATTGTCGATATAAACAAGTAGAAGAGAATATGACGACATCATCATATATTCAAAATGAGAGTGAAGAAGAATAGGATATCCAAGCCTCCTTTGCTATTGAAGAAATAAAAGAAGAAACAATGAAGGAAGTAACACTCTTGTGTACAGAGGAAGAGACTGCACTCACAATGGTAAGTAAGAACTTGATTAATTATGAAGATGATTGGATTGTGAATTTCGTATACTCTAACCACATGATAGGAGAGAAAGAAAAATTAGTAAGCATGACGGAGTACAAAGTAGGGCGAGTTATGATTACAGCTAATAACTCTAAACTACCAATCACTGATGTTGGCAAGACGGTAATTATGTCACGTCATAGCCCACGACAAGTGCAGTTGCGAAATGTGTATTATGTGCCAGGTATGAAAAAGAACTTATTATCAGTATCGCAACTAATAACATCTGAAAATAATGTAATGTTTGGGCCAAATGACGTAAAGGTATGCCCAAGTCTCAAATTGACGAGCACGCCTCTTATGGAGGAGCGAAAGGTAGAATCTGTTTACATAATGTCAGCCTAAGATGCCTACGTGGATAAAACTCGCAAAAATGAGACAGTTGATCTATGGGACGAAAGGTTAGGGCACGTAAGTTATCTCAAATTAAAGGTAATGATGAAGAAATCCATGCTCAAGGGGATTCTTCAACTAGATGTTCGAGAAGATATAGTATGTGCAAGATGTCAGTATAACAAAGCACACCAATTACCCTATAAGGAGTCAAAGTACAGAGCGTGCATTCAAACATACTTGGCCCGATAAAACAACCATCTATCAGAGGCTTCCGATATATGATTACCTTTATTGATGACTTTTCAAGGTACGTATGGCTAGATTTCTTAAAAGAAAAATCGAAAGCATTAAGTAAGTTTAAGAAATTTAAAGAAGAGGTGGAAAAAGAACTTGGCTGTAGAATAAAATGCCTACGAGCAAATAACGGAGGTGAATATGCCTTGCATGAGTTCACAAAATATCTAAAGGAATTCAAGATACGTAGGCAAATAACTTGTCCAAGTACTCCACAACAAAATGGAGTAGCAGAAAGGAAGAATAGACATCTTGTAGAGATATGCAAGAGTATGCTACATGCGAAGAATGTACCACCTCGATTTTGGGCCGAGTGTATGAAAACAGTTGCACATGTGATTAATAGGTTGCCTCAAGCAAAACTTAGATTTGTTTCACCATTTCAAAAGCTATGGAAGATCAAGCCCACTGTAAGTTATTTTCGAGTATTTGGATGCGTATGCTATATTTTTATTCCTGATAATCTACGTACCAAGTTTGATAAAAAAGTAATACGCACCATATTTGTGGGCTATGATAATAAAATAAAAGGCTGGAGATGTTGTGATCCTACAATAGGAAAATGTTATGTTTTCTCGAAATGGGGTGTTTGATGAATCATCATCTTGGTGGACACCACATTCAGTAATATTGCCCGATTCAAGAGAAGTTGAGGACAAAGAAAGAAAGAATATTGAAGAAGAAGAAAATAACATGCATCCAAGTATAGAAGAAGTTGAGGAACCGACTCAGGCTGAAAAAGTGAAGTCTCCATGGAGAACAGGCGTACATCAACAAACTTTAGAAGAAGAAAGGTCGAGCCAAATCGAGAAGACTCAAGGTGAGATAGAGGAAACTCAACCTCAACTCGGAAGATCTACCAGACAAAGAAAGCCAAATCCCAAGTATGCTAATGTGGTAATAGTAGAAGTTGATAAGATGAAAGAACCTTTCTCATTTGAAGAAGCCTTCTTGAAAGAAGAATGGAAGAAGGCTATGGAAGAAGAAATAGAATCCTTGAAGCAAAATGAGACTTAGGAATTAGTGCCAAGGCCCATAGACATAAAACCCATATCATGCAAATGGGTTTACAAGATAAAGAGTAAACCGGATGGATCTATCGAGAGATATAAAGCACGACTGGTGGCCAGAGGATTTTCTCATAAGTATGGACTGGATTATGATGAGACATTCAGTCCAGTAGCAAAGATCACTACAGCACGTGTGCTTTTGGCATTAACAGCAAGCAAGGATTGGAAACTCTGGCAGATGGACGTGAAGAACGCATTCTTGCATGGAGAATTAGATAAAGTAATATACATGGAGCAGCCATAAGGTTTTGAGAGCAAAAACACATCCAACCCATGTGTGTAGGCTGAAAAAGGCACTTTATGGACTAAAGCAAGCACCAAGAGCATGGTATGGGAAGATAGCAGAATTTCTGACTCAAAGTAACTACACTATGGCGTCAGCAAATTCAAGCCTATTCGTGAGAACTCAAAATGGCAAGATCGCAATCGTGCTGGTTTATGTGGATGATCTAATCATCACATGAGATGATGAAAAAGAGATACAACAAATTAGAGCCAACTTATTAGTCGGCCTTCACATGAAAGCATTTGGGGAGTTGAGACATTTCCTTGGGCTCGAAGTAGAAAGAGGTGAAGAAGGGATATTCTTATCTCAACATAAGTATGCCAAGGAACTACTTGAGAAGTATGAGATGTTAGAATGCAAGCCCATCTCAGCTCCAATAGAGGCTAACGCACAGTTATGTTCTATCGAAGGAGAGGAACTTGAAGATACCATAATGTATAGGCAAATAGTTGGCAGCCTTATTTATCTCACCATGACACGACCAGATATATCGTATGCAGTAGGAATGGTGAGTTGATGTATGCAGAATCCGAAAAAAGCCCCATTTAGAAGCCGTACGTAGAATTCTACGCTACATAAAAGGCACGATTGATTATGGAATATTATACAAGAAAGAAGAAAAATGCTAAATAGTTGGGATTGTGATGCTGACTATGCCAGTGATCATGATACAAGACGCTTAATAACTAGTTATGTATTTAGCCTTGGAGAAGGACCTATTTCTTGGTACAGCAAAAGACAACCAACAGTCTCATTATCCAACATCGAGGCAGAATATAGAGTAGCAGCTGTGGCAGCTCAAAAAGGTAAATGGTTGATGCTACTTATTGAGAATCTTGGACAATTAAATAATCACTCTGTATGGATTTATTGCGACAACCAATCAACAATACGTCTCGCAAAAAATCCAGTGTTTCATGCAAGAACTAAACACGTGGAAAGTACATTATCACTTTTTGCGAGAAAAGGTATTGCGACGGTGAAATCGAGATGAAGTATGTCAATACGGAAGATCAAGTTGCAGATATTTTTACCAAAGGACTAAGTGTAGTAAATTTTGAAGATTTTAGAAGGCAACTTGGTATGATAAAGAGAAGCAACATAAAAGAGAGTAGTCCTTGAGGGGGAGTGTTAAAGAAAGCACCGACTACTCCAGAAATTTTCTTTATGCATAGTTACATTCTCTTGAAGCTTCCATTGCTGCACATTTCTCTAGAAGACTCCACTCTATCATGAATATTAATGTATTAAAATAATGAAACCGACATTTGAAGTCAGTGAATATTGCCGGTTAACTAATCTATAAATAGGGACTTTGTGTTTGTAAATTGAAGTAAGAGTTAGTAAGGTTGTGTGATGCAAGTGTGTGAGTGCTAAGTGAGAGCCTTTGATTGTATATATTATAATATATATAGTCTATTTTATTATAATATATACATAATTTTTGTGTGCCTTGCATTTTATTGTGTTTTATTACTTGGCATCCTTCTTTTATTTTTCAAGAGAGGGGGGGGGGGGGGGGTTAGATTAGATAGTAGAAAAGAGAAAAGAGTTCAAGAGAAAGGAGAAAAATAATGAAATAAAAGGAGATAAAGGAAATGGTGGGCGAAGAAAGAAAAGTGTGACTAAAGAGAGCGAGGAACACGACAATAAATAAAGAAAGAAAATAAGAGAGTGGATGGGTGAATGGTTTTGGAAAGAGAAAGAGAATAAAGGAGTAACAACTTGTTTGGTTATGTGTTCATTTTCATTTTTTATTTTCAGTATTTTTGAAATTTGAAGAGTTAGTTAGAGAAAATGAGTTTATATTTTAATAGTTTGTTGGGAATAATAATTATATAGAGTTTAATAGGTTGTAGATGGAGAGAGATGGTAATAATGAAATAGAGAGAAAAGATATATAAATTATTAGGAGAAGATATATAAATTATTGAAAAATGTGTTTTGAGATGAAAATGAGTTGGAATTTTGGTGAAAATAGTAATAAGTTGTCAATAATTTATTTACAAATAGTGAAAATAGATGAAAATAAATTTAAAAACATAAACAAATATGCTCTAAGTCATGGAGTAATTGAAAAAAATGGAAAAAATGGAACGGAGAGAAGGCCGAGAGAGAGCGATCGATATAAAGAGGGGGAACTGGTGGTATTGTAAAGAGAAATGAAAGGTCTATTTAGAATTTATAGGTTTAGGTCTCTTTAAATTGAGTCAAAAGAATAAATATTAAGATGGATTCTAATGTAAGAATTCAATTCCAAGATCTAAACACTCTTTGTGTAATGAAAGACGAAAGTAATATTTATATTTAAGATATTTCATTATTTTTTAAAACAATAAAATCTAATTATGAAGTAGATCACAAAGCTGTTTAATTAGGGGGAAAAAAATAGGGATACACCCATCCATGAATATAGAAACACTATCTAAGCACTAGAATGAAATGATCATTTAACAATTTGACAATTTATTTATTTTATTTATTTTTTTAAGTTGACAACAAAATGATCAATTCATAACTTCAATATGCATTTTTTAATAGAACGAATATAGAAAGAAGTCTTCTATGAAAAAGTAAACAAAAGTAATCGATGATTTAGCTATTTGATAGAAAAAATAAAGTATAATTAATCCATAATAAAGTGAATATTAAACTTAGTGATTCAATCAATTTAAGATCCTCGATCACCTATTTTTAATTCTATACCTTCTTATAGGTTATTCCATCTTTTAAATCCCACACTAGTCAACTAGTTCAATTAATATTAGACCTATGATGAAAAAAATATCAATTTAAATTCTCTATTTCATCTTTTATTTTGTTTCATAAATATATGATATGCGTATTGAATATTTTCTTATAAAAATAATTGATTGAGAATCAAATATACATAGCATAAATACAACAAATTGAAATATGAGATAAAATAAGCAATAAAATAGAGTATCCAAAGTGAAAAAATATTCTCCCATGGCAAACTAGTCCCAGCAAACATCCACACTTTCCTCAATAGCTAAAAAAGATTCCAACATACATTCTTAGTGACATTTATTCATTTGCAGAACAAGTGCCAAAGTTAAAATATGACCCTTACTACGATCTGTTCTGGGAAAACATGTTTTTGGGATCTCTTAATTTTGTCGGATCCAAATCTCCCAAATCGACTGGCAAATGCCCTGTGCCATCACTATCAAGATCCCCTTTACTTGCCATTCCTTCGACTTTTGCTGTCACAGAACTGCCCATCAAATCAACATCTGCGTAGCAATAGAAAAATATCGTCAAATTTATAGTGGTATGTCATTTGACTAGCAACATGTTAGTGGTGGTAAATTGGATTTAGAACAATTTATCCAGCCCAATTCACTTAATTTTTGGTTGGGTTTAAAATAATATGAGTGAATTTGGGTTGCATTAGATTCTAATGGTTTTAATGTAAGTTAGGCTTAAGTGAGTTCAATTGAGTTATAAATTCAAATTGGTGCAAAATGAGTTGAAGATGTACCAAAAATGAATTGTAAATGGTCTAAGCCAATTTTACCCAAATTTTGATTTAAACAAAAAAAAAAAAAAAAGAGATTCACCCAAAATTAACATTCTTTTTCATTATTATATTCTTATTTAATTATTAAATTTTCAATAAGAATTTCTGTAAGCAACTATAATTTTTATATATAATGTGAATTAAAATTACTTTAATTACATGTCATATTTATCGTATAGATACATATATCAATGATGTCACCTTTTTTTTTTTCTTTTTTTGAAAATAGATCATTTTAAGGAAATAGATGCGGAGGTTTATTATGAAATTTTAAAAATTTGTATTTAAAAGTACATTTCTTTCATTTATGAATTTAATTGAAATGAGAGTTAGATTATAATAGAGTAAAATTTCAATTGAAAAGAGAGTTAGACTATAATGGAGTCAATGAGAATTACTAAATATTTAATAAAAATTAAGAATTCTTTAAACTTATTCTAAAGCTTTAATATGTAAATCATGCCAAATGAATGTCGCATTTGTATTTTGTAATTGCAACTAAAGAATTTTAAATTACTATGATTTCCACTTTATTCATTATCTTCTTTTTATTAATAATAATTAATTAACATACGTAAAATAAAGATAAAAAATCATAATTTAACAAAATAATATGGCATTATATTTAGCAAAAATTATGATTTCTTTTTTTGTGTTGGACCCGCCTAAATCCAGCCTAACCCAATCCATTATGAACTCATAAATATATATCCATTTTAAATCCAACCTGATCCATTGCATAACCAATCCAACCCAACCCACCCATTTGTCACCCCTACAATATACTAATGATATGTCATAATTTATATGTATATATGGCATCTATATAACTTAATACATGTTTTTAAAACTTGGCTGCTTCAATTAATTTATAAATAACCCTTCATTTAAATTGTGAATGATTTTAAAATTTAGTGCTCTTCCAAAAAAATTTCTTTAATGATTTTTCCAAAATTTAGGCGTAAATAATAGACAATAGGCCTACAAAATCTTAAGTTCCTCCAATCTGTATAAAATAGAGAAAAATAGTAGTGTTATGAAACTTTTTATACTCTGTTATCCGATACATTCACCTTAATTAAGCAATAAAAAATTATTGATAAGAAAAAATAAAAATCATTTGCTTAAGAACTAAATAAGAGTAAGCAAATAATTATTTTGCAAATTGGGTGATTAGTTATTTCATTGAGTAAAAAATTATAGAAGGTTTTGGACAAAATTCATTACACATAGGTATTACATAAATAAAAATAAAAATAAAAAATCTCTCAACACTTTATTATATTTTTAATGCATTATGAAAACAAGTGAAGTCAAACATAATTCTTTACTAAAAATAGATTTTAGTTATATTTTAAATTGTCCATTAACATCAAATTTTTAATTTTATTCTGATAAAATGAAAGGTTGTCATCTAGTGGTCCCAATTAAATTCTATTGCTCATCATTTTAAATATCCCTACTTATAAAGATCGAGATGTATACAATCTTTGTTTGCTCCCCATAATTTTCTCTTGCATATTATCGTCTTTCTTTGTGCTGATATGAGCGTCCAGAATTTTTGATGAGAACATCAATTAGCATACATAAACGCTACGTGTATAAAACAATTTTTAGATAAGTACTTAATTGCAAATTTAATATATAGAAACGAATACTTATAAATATATATATGGAAAAAAAAAATTAAAGTGAAATATTCAAAAAAATTTGTCCAAAACAACAGAATCTAGGGATACCAAAGGCCATACAATAATTAGAGAGGAAGAAGAAGAATTTACCCGGATTAGAAAAAAACCAGAGAATGAAAGCGCAGACGAGCAGCACAAAAGGTATGACATGAACTGCATTCTCCGCAAATTTAGCGCGCGTCTTCTCCTTCTTGGCTGCCTCCGACAGCGGCTCGTAAATCGGCAGCTCGGTGGCTCCCTGCGACAGCGCTCTCAGAGCCGTGGGCACTTTCGACGACGGCGACGACGAATAGTAGCTGTAATGTTCGTCGGAAAATCGGTTCGTACTGGCAGATCGATGCATTTTTCAATCTTTTAAGCAGAGAAGACAAAATGATATGGAAAATGTAAAAGGTCTGTGGAAGAGAGATGAATTGGGCGGGTTTAGTGGACCTGACCAGTGAATTCGGCTTGAGATTTGGGAGAATCTGTCCTTTTGATATATAAACTTGACTGTTCTCTTTCTCTTTCTCTTTCTCTTTCTCTGTGTATTTAAATTTTTTAAATCTTATAGGGATGGGTATTATACTTGAACTCTAAATTTGGACTGTTCACAAGATTAATTGTCTATTAAATTTTAGATTATGAGGTGAGATTGGTTAATTGCGAAATTATATATTAAATTATTGTTATGTTTCTTAGTCTGAATTGGCAAATTATTGATATATTGGAGGCAAATTAGAAAGCATGCATAATTATGCAATCCAATCACGTGAATTAAATGGAAATTGAAGATTACGGTGACTAAATATTTCTTCTTAATATTTCAAATCAAACAACTATAAGAGATTATTTAATTTTTACATAATTTTTATTGGTCAAAATTAAATTAGATTATTAAATTGCAAGAAACGCAACAAAATATAATACGAAGTTGAGGGTTGTAATTCTTTATTTATTTATTTATTTATATTTTGATAATTTGAGGGTTGTTCTTCGGTTTGAACAGGTATATATGTCTTGGATTAAATCCAGATATGCCCAAATGAGCTTTTCTTAAGGTTGCTCTTAACATGCTAAAATTTTGGAGCAATACTTGTGCTATCAGCTTGTCTATTCATCTACATTTAGATTTTAACTCTTTTTCTGTGTTTGGGGTGAAGTGCTTCTAGTATTAAATCAGTAATAGTTGAATTTGGGTTAACAAAAGGGCATTTTTACTTCACTTGTGTGATTATTTTGCACTAGGGTTTACAAGGTCAAATCCCTTGATGAAAGACTTTATAATAGTTTATAAGTTGTTCTACTTATATTATTCGTAGTTTTTAATAACGATAAAATTTTTCACTACAAGTATTAACAGGACAATACCTAATTTATTCAGACTTTTTATATTTGGGACAGATTTGATTAATATCATTAAATTGTATAAAGTATGATCCTCAATTTCTAATTATAACTAAATCTTACATTTTTTTTTATTGCTAAAGAAAGAAATGGAAAGAAAATAGTTATTCAATAATGGCTTAGGTTTACTAGAAACATCGCCTATTGTTTTAGCTTGGTGGAAATAAAATATTTTTCGTTAGGATCTTCTTGTGGCAAGTGATTTCCTTGTATAGATTATATGTTAATGGGAATTTGATGAGCTGACTTGTGTAAACGTCTTAATTTTATTGTTATATTAAGAGTTAATTCATATGTTGCTTGATACAAAGCAAATAGTGGATTTCTTGCTCTGTTAAATCCCACCAATTGAAATCTTCTCTTACTTCCTCTAAGAACAGCTTTCGAGTAGATAGAATAGCTAGATAAATGTAAAGTCAAGCCATCAGAGTGAGTTGGGTAAGAAGCTAACAGGCCTTAACATGTTTTAACTACACATGAAGAAACAGGTCAAAATAGTCCAATCTTAAGACTTACGGATTAAATCAATTGGAGTTCTCCTATAAGGAGGAGGGAGCACACAACGAATGAAAGAGGCAGCCAAGGAGTGGAGTTGAACACCGGATAACCTAGCCCCTAACCTAATATAATGACAAGAAACAAGATGACAAACAGAATGAACAAAAACTAAAGCAACCGCTTTTCATATATACAGAAAGAACAACTGAAACAAGATCCTGAAAAAACATAACTACACCCTCAGCAGGCAGCTGACAAAACCTAGAAAACAATGCTACAAAACAAGATCCTAAGGATCATAACTAGACCATCATCAGGCAGGTGACAAGTCCTAGAAAATAATGTTACAAACAAAATCCTAAGAAGCATAACTATATCCTCAACAGACAAGTAACTGTTTCTTGAAAACAATGTACAAATAAAATGCTGAGAAGTATACTAACATGACAGAGAAACTTTAAAAACTGAAAATACAGAATTGTAATACATAAACACCATAATTCTAGTAAAAGACTATTATGGCCCTGCTCTCTGAGCCCTAGTAGGATGTGACGTATCGGCCGAGACAGAAAACGGGCCGCGCAAAATCTAGTTATTCTGGTACTGCTATTCACTGTTGAATCTTGAGTGTGTCAAGAAAGCTCCTCCCTTCTGCAATATCATTCTTGGAAATAAAATCCAAGAAATCCCTGAAACTGCTTTCTCTGTACCCCTTTGGATGATCTTCATCCACCAGCTCCCTGGCTGCCTCCATTTTCACATCCATACCCGAGCTAAGAAGGCTAGAAATGGAAATTCTCGTCCTCTTGCTATTAACCGTCACCTTGTGGACAACACTTTTGTACCTCCCGTTGCTTAAAACTTCCAGGTGATTCCCGACGTGGACTTGGAGGGCACTCTGAATTACCGGAACTGCCCTCCAGGATTTGTTCTCAGGATCAAGAATTTGGAGCCCGGATGAGTCCTGGAGGACTATTGTCAGGCAGCTATGATCAGAATGGGGCGGCAGGCCGAGGGCGAGCTCTGGTTGTGGGCAGGGCGGGTAGCAGTTGACAGTCATAACTTGCATCCCTTCATCCAGTTTGCTGCTCAAGTATTTCGGGCCGAGCCCGAGACTCTCTGTTATGGCCCCCAAAATTTCCAGGCCGAGTTTTTGCACTTCCACGGCATATTCTCCCATTTTCTTCCTGTCAGGAAGACCAATAAAATTTCCAAATTTTGAGTACGTGATGTTTTGTGATTCATTTATTTGATACAACGCAAAGAAGTATGAGAGAAACATATAATTCAACATCTATGGGGAGGTGTAACCTATAATCAGGTGGAGTATCAGGCCATAATTCTACCCAGTCCTGGAGGGGATGTGCATAGTGTTTCAGAAAAATCCTCCAAAACTGAACCTTGTCCATGCCATCTTTCAACCTTGTTCCATACCTGACAGGCTTGTGGACATCATTTGACATGAACTTCGCCCTGTCCTGAACAGGCAAATTGAAGAAACCAGAAGCAGCAGAAAGAGCTCCATCAAGTATTGGCTGGGAGATGCCATGATTTACAACCTATCAATATTTTTAGTCATCATAGAATCAATATAAGAAACGGAAATCAAAACGATGTATGATCGGTCCTCGCCATTTTATCCATAATCCACGCAACATATTAGCATCCATGAAAACATTTTATACTTACTTGTAAGAAGCCATTATGTCGGCAAGCATTTGAAATCTCCTCTATGATGATCGGCCTCCGGGTGGGGTTAGAAATTCCATCCAAGTCGATGAGGGGAACATCTGCTGGCTTTGCGTCCAGGTCGGCCCTCTGTAAAGGCTGCACTTCGTAGCATTCAGGGACGTGGGAAAACCCCTTTTCTTGCGCAGTTTCTCCAATAGGAAAAGAGCTAGAACACTCCTCATTTTTCTCCATTGCTGGCCCTTTGAAGTGGAATTAGAAGATAACATGTAAAAACAGGAGAATGTATTGAGTTAACTTCAATGGCCAAGAGAGGTATTTATACTTTATCCTTACGGGATAACTGTGATTGAAAATGTAATTATCTGCATGGGGGACTATATCGACAAGGGAGCATCATATACAGATAACCACAAGTTGCACAAAAATTGATTAATGAGAACTACTATATATCTTTTCTTATCAAAGATCCACTGAATGTATGCATCTATACCAAAGTGAGATTTTGATGCAGTGCAGCGTTTTGTGTTGACTCTAATTCTGCATCATTTAAGAGAGTAAGTCGGACAAGGAAAACAACAGCATGTGTACTGTGATATATAATGATGATCAGATTGATCCGATACCAATATAAAAGTCTACGACATCGAGACATTGTCTTATCAACATGCACCTGATGATCGAAAAAAGGCACCTTAAAGGATAATAGCTCATAAACTATTCTAAATCATGCAATTCCTCTGATATTCGATAAGATAAGGCATTATCGTAGCCCCTATTTTGAAAGGAATTTGAAAAGTGGCACACGACTGACGTTTCATGCAAATGATAACAATAATGATAACTAAATCCATCCGGCTTAATTTCATTCAAACTCCAAAATATTAAACTTAAACCTAATTTTTTAGATGTATCATCCTTTGATGAATTGAATATATTTTTGACACCCACAAAATATTACTATATATTTATAATAAGAGCGTACCAAGTGGGCGTCGTCTCTATGTAATTTTGATCATGTATTTACGATAAGAGCATATCAAGTGGGCGTTTTTTAATATAATTTTGATTCCAAAGCTATGCAAGGTTTTGTGGCTGCGGCGCATCAGTTTTTATTAAGCGTCCATTTAGAACAGGACAAATATTACCTTTAATTGGATTTTTGTGAAAAAATTGCTGCCCATGTGACATTTTTGATAGTTGGCATCACAATGTATTGGTTATACATTTTGCAATAATCCAAAAGGATGACACTCATAAACTTCCAATACCATGTTTTTTGGGTGACTTAGATCCTTGGACATTAATGTTCTACTGACTTTTTTTTTTTTTTTTCTTTTTTTTGGATGTTGTCTTTCTTGCAGATTCCTATGTATATTCCAATCAAGGAGACCTGATTGAACATTGTGGTCTAAAACATTGTCTGGTGTTCTTTCTATTTCTGGAACTGTGGGCTGTTAATCCTGCTGACTTTAATTGTATTGAAGAACTTTTCCATCCCCTGAATTTTGATATGGATACTTGCGAAAGAAAAAGTCTGTTATACCCTCATAATATAATGTAAATACTCAAAAACACTTTGGATTTATGAATTTTTGTTGTTGGACCACTCGACTCAAGTCAATTCAACTCAACATGGTGATATAATAAATAATAGTCTTGATTTAAATTATGTGTATATTAATAAACTACTTGCTGACTCCTTTGAATTCTCTATTTCTATACTTGTTTTATCTTCTATTCAACTTCATATATATGCTAAGTGTACTAAATATTTCCTTATAAAAATAACATATTATACAGATACACTTATACATACATATATAGAGAGAGAGAGGGAGAGGGGAGGGGGGAATAAAAGATGAAACATGTACGAAAATAGAGGATCTAAATTGCTTATTTAGTTCTTGAGTTATTAATTGGGCAGCACCAGTGTTGAGAATATCTTAATGTTTATGGATCTTTGCAAGTGTTTTATTGAGTATTAAAAGACTTGTTTAGAAAGTTATGGGTGTTTTTGAAGGATTTCTTATATTAGATACCGAGCTCTCAAACTATCAATTGAACCCTTCATCCAGTCAGGTGAGACGAGGAGTAATCCATTTCGATTAAGTATTTGATAAGTGTGTTTTAGCTTGAATTTTCCTAAGAATTCACGAGTAATAATTTGGCAATACCCAGAATTTTATCTCAACAAGAAATAAATTTCTACTTTTCAAATTAATACTAAGAGTTCGATGTTATAAATACCATCATTCTAAAACTTTTAAGTATAATTCCTATTGAATATTTTATTTACTCCCCAATATCAAATCTTTGAAGATTCTTTTAGTTCTTTTACTAAAGTCGAACAAAAAACCTCAATCGAATTTTGTACTTTAAAAAAGTAAGACCAATTTTAAATCAAATTGGGTCTAAAAATAATCGGTACTTTCAACAATTAAGATTAATTTTAAGTCAAATTGACTAATCTGTCCATTCCTATGCTCAAACCAACTTTCAAGAATGCTCAAAAAAAAAAAAAAAAAAAAAAAAAAAACAGAAGAAATGCATCATTAGACCAATTTTTGCCGTCCTTGGCCTTCAGTCCCCCACGAACTCTCTCTAGTCGGTAGTACTAGTTGTTGGATAGAATTCAAACAAGTTATGCTTTTACGCGTTTTCCGGAAGTCCAACAATTGCAGACGCCTTGCCTTAAGTGAGGTTACACTTCACATATTGAGCATAACTTCAGCATGGTGCAGCCAAGTTAACAATGTAATAAGGAAGAAGTTAGTTGGGGCAAATATTTATGCTTTCGTCCTTTGGCTAACTTTTAGGACATAACGGTTGCCGGAGCATGGGCTTCATGCATCAGATCGATTGGAGTTCTCTTGTAAAGAGGACGGAGCCGTGGAACGAGTTAAAGAAGTGGCCAAGGAGTGGAAGTTGACACACCGAATAGCTCAACCCCAGATATGCTCTGAGGACAAGAAACTATGTCTCCATTCTTAGACCAAATTTAACCAAAGTGCAACAAAAACATATACGGAAAGAACACTTGAAACAAGATCCTGAGAAACATAACTAGGCCCTTAGCAGGTCCTAGAAAACGATGTTACAAACAAGATCCTAAGAAGCATAACTAAACCCTCAACAAACAACTGACTGACTGATTCTTGAAGACAATGTCACAAACAAAATCCTAAGGAACTAGACCCTCAGCACACATCTGACATGAGAAAGAAACTTAGAAAACTGGAAAAACATAATTGTAATACATAAACATTACAATTCTAATATTATGGCCTTGCTCTCTGAGCCTGGAGTTGGGGATGTGATTTATCAGGCCAAGCCAGCAATTGGGCCGCTCAAAATCTAGTATTTCTGGTACTCCAAATCTTGAGTCCATTGAATCTTGAGTGTCTCCAGAAAACTCCTCCCTTCTCCAATGTCATTCTTGGAAATAAAATCCAAGAAATCCCTAAAACTGCTTTCTCTGTAACCCTTTGGATCGTCTTCATCCACCAGCTCCCTGGCTGCCTCCATTTTCACATCCATACCCAAGCTAAGAAGGCTAGAAATGGAAATCCTCGTCCTCTCGCTATTAACCGTCACCTTGTGGACAACACTTTTGTACCTCCCATTGCTTAAAACTTCCAGGTTATCCCCAATGTGAACCTGCAGGGCACCCTGAATTACCGGAACGGCCTTCCAGGATTTGTCCTCAGGATCAAGAATTTGCAGCCCTGATGAGTCCTGGAGGACGATTGTCAGGCAACTATAATCAGAATGGGGCGGCAGGCCGAGGGCGAGCTCTGGTTGTGGGCAGGGTGGGTAGCAATTGACAGTCATAACTTGCATCCCATCTTCCAGTTTGCTGCCCAAGTATTTCGGGCCAAGCCCGAGGCTTTCCGTTATTGCCTCCATAATTTCCAGGCCGAGTTTTTGCACTTCCTCAGCATATTCTCCCATTTTTTCCCTGTCAGGGTGACCAATAAAATTTTCAACTTTTGAACATGTGAAATGCATGCGAAACATATAATTATCCAACATCTATGACTGAGGTGTTACCTATAATTGGGTGGGGTATCTGGCCATAATCCTATCCAGTCCTGGAGGGGATGCGCATAGTGTTTGAGAAAAATCCTCCAAAACTGAAGCTTGTCCACCCCGTCTTTTAAGCTTGTCCCATATCTGACAGGCTTGTGGACATCATTTGACATGAATTTTGCCCTGTCCAGAACAGGCAAATCAAAGAAACCAGAAGCAGCAGAAAGAGCTCCATCAAGTATTTGCTGGGCTATGCCATGGTTTACAACCTATTAAACATTTTTATTCGATTATGAAATCTATATGAGAGACAAAAATCAAAATGCTGCATGATCAATCCTCAGCCATGTTATCCATAATCCTTGCAAACGTTTTTACTTACTTGAAAGCAGCCGTTAAAGTGACAAGCATTTGAAATCTCCTCTATGATGATCGGTCTACGGGTGGGATTAGAAATTCCATCCAAGTCGATGAGGGGCACATCTGCTGGCTTTGCATCCAAGCTGGACTGCACTTTGTAACATTCAGGGACATACGAATACCCCTTCTCCTGAGCAGTTTCTCCAATAGGAAAAGAGCTAGAACTCTCCTCATTTTTCTCCATTGCTGGCCCTTCAAAGTGAAAGTAGAAGGTAACATGCAAAAACAGGAGAATGAATGAGTTAACATCAATGGCCAAGAAAGGTATTTATACTTCACCGATCGTAATGGTTAGATATGATAGGAAATGTAATTCTACGCATCAGGGACTATATTGATAACAGACACCATATACAGATAACCACAAGTTGTACAAAAATTGATTAATGGTACCACTATCTTTTCTTGATCAAAGATCCACTGTATTTATGCATATATGCCAAATGAAAGCTTTTATGCAGTGCAGCGTTTTGTTTTGACTTTCATTCTGCATCATTTAAGATAGCAAGACCACGGACACGGGAAACAGCAGCACGTATACTGCTATATATGATGGTGTACTTATGATCAAAGACATATCAAGTTGGCGCTTTTATATAATTTTGATACTCATATATGTCATATGATCATATATTTATGAGCAGAGTATATCAAGTGGGCGTTTTTTAATATAATTTTGATAGTGAAGTTATGCAAGGTTTAGTGGGCGCAGCCCACCGCTCTTTGTTAGGTGTTCATTTAGAAGAGGACAAATATTACCTTTATGAGGATTTTTCGTGAAAAACTGCTGCACACGCGACATTTTTGCGAGCTGCTACAATGCATTAATTGTTGTGAATTTTGCAATATTCCAAAAGGATGACACTCATGAATTTCCAATATCATGTTTTTCAGGTGACCTGGATCCTAAGACTAATGTTCTGCTGTCTTCTTTCGATTTTTGAATGTTGTCTTTCCTACAAATGCCTATGTCATTTTGCAATGTATATCCCAAACAAGCATGCTAGGTTGAACATTTGGGGAAAAACATAGACTGGTATTCTGTCCATTTGTGGCATTGTGGGATACTAATTAATCCTACTAAGATTAATTGCATCGGAGGACTTCTTCATCTCTTTTGATATGGGTTCTTGGGAAAAAGTCTATTATACCCTCTTAAAATTAACATAAATACCCACACTCAGGACTTATGAACTTTTGTTCGAATTGGACTGTTCAATTCGACTCAATTCAACATGTTGACACGATCAATTAATGTCAGCCCTTGATTTAAATAATGTGTATATCAATGAATTACTTGTTGAGTTCTTAAATAGTTGTTAAAAAATGCTTTGTAAAGCTATCAAACTATCAAGTGAATCCTTGATCTCGTCACTTAAGACAAAAAATAAATCCATTTTAATTCGGTGTTCAATAGTGTGTTTTAGCATTTGTTCCCCATAATAATCCACAATCTACCTCAACAGCTAACAAATTTTTACTTCCCAAATTATGACACCTCAATGGATGCTACTGGTCAGATAGCTCACTATTATAAGTATATCATCATTTTCAAATTTACAAATAAGATTTTTATTGAATACTTTATTTATTCTCAATATTAGATATTTAAAGACTCTTTTTATTTATTTGATCATTAAAGGATTTAAAAATAAAAATTAATTCATCAGTCAGCCAATTTTGTGGTCTTTGGCAATGAACCTGTAAACATATTAATTTTAGCCA
This sequence comes from Jacaranda mimosifolia, assembly GCA_018894105.1. Classification (NCBI taxonomy): domain Eukaryota; kingdom Viridiplantae; phylum Streptophyta; class Magnoliopsida; order Lamiales; family Bignoniaceae; genus Jacaranda; species Jacaranda mimosifolia. The sequence goes on along the minus strand of CM032125.1, from coordinate 28,397,606 downwards.
ATGGATATGTGACACATGTAAAATAATATGCTAGATATTAATTTAAAATTTCTATTTATTCTTTGAAATTTATTAAATTTAATTTCAAAAGATAAATTGTTAATTTTAATTAATACTCTAGTATTTATTTTATGTTCAAATCAAATATTTATAAGTATCAAAGATAAAATGTCTATATTTATGGACCAATCAAATCAAAGATATTTGATACTATCTTTTGATAGTTGATATTATCTTTTGATATTTGATATTATCTTATCAAAGAGATAACCCTCAAAGAAGCTCAAGTCAATCTGAAAGTCTCCCATCAAGCATCTATATGAAGGGAGTGACCAAAACTCATGCAACACACAACATAAATTTTAGCAAGTGATAAGAGTTTTGAAAGAGTCCAATAATTCTCTCCAGCAAATTCAAGGAGATCCATGGCGTTTCAGGCGTTCTTTGCGGAGCTCATCATATTTTGGCATTTGATTTGAGATTAAAGTGCGACACCCTCAAATTGGCGTTATTTTCTTCAAATCAAATTCAAGGAGATCCACAACATTTAATGCGTTCTTCGTGGAGCTCATATATTTTTTGTGTTTGATTCGAGATTAAGGTGCAAAGTCCTCGAATTGACATTATTTTCTTCAAATCAAATTCAAGGAGATCCACAGCGTTCAATGCATTCTTTGCAGAGCTCATATATTTTTGGCGTTTGATTCGAGATTAAGGTGCGAAGCCCTTGAATTGACATTATTTTCTTCTAATCAAATTCAAGAAGATCTACAGTATTCAAGGCGTTCTTCGCGGAGCGAATCATATTTTGGCATTTGATTCGAGATTAAGGTGCGAAGCCGTCAAATTGGTGTTATTTTCTTCAAATCAAATTCAAGAAGATCTATGGTATTTAAGGCATTCTTCGCAGAGCTTATTAAATTTTAGGATCATATTTGGAATGAAAGAATCAGAGAATTGGATTAGAGATTGGATCCACATTTGATAAATTTCAATTTTATTTTATTTGTACTATTTATCTTGTCCTGTAATTTTGTTTATTGCAGACAAATAAATTTGCGTTTACAGAACCCCCAGCGACCTGTCTATCTAATTAGTACTACCACTTGTTGGGTAGAATTCAAACAAGTTTGCCTTTACGCATTTTTCCAAAAACCTAACAACAATTGCAGACACCTTACCTTCCATTTAGTGCTGTCAATGGAGCGAATTTTAATTTGATTTCAATTTGAATTCAATATTGATTATTTAGGATCTTTAATCGTCAAAAATTTGACGGATATGATTCAATTAAAAGAATTTGTAATCCAAAATAAATGGAACGAATATGAATTTTGTTCGATCAAATCCATTAATAATCCGAATTCATATATATATATATATAGCATTATACATATATATAGTACTATACATATATATATATATATATATATGCGTAGGGCCTTTATAGTAACACCAAAGTGGATTTTTGGATGAAGCAAATAATGCACTCCTATATAATATATATATCAAATCAAGTTGTTTATGTATATATATATACATATATATATATATAAATGATTTGATTTTGAACTTCTGTACATCATAATTGCATCACTTATTTTTCTATTTTTATAACAGATTACGTGTGGAAAGTATAATGAGCAGGAGTAGAATGTCGTTATGTGGCAAGAATGCAATGCAAATCTTGATTTGATTAAAATAAACTTCTTTGTTATAAAACTTTAAGCCTACAATTAGTTGATTGAAGAATCAAATGTAATTATTATACATTTATAATGTCAAACAAGTATTATTATCAACAATCCGACCTAAAATGCAATGATTTGGTGAATGAATGTGATTAAGTTATATTATATTATTGCTTTTAGATGATCAATATATTTGGGAATTAATTCATTAATATGTCATGTGCATTTTTTTTTAAAGGATTTGCACTCTACTAAATTTCTAGAAAAATAAGAAGGTGTTTGGGTAAATATATAACTTTTCATAATATCTTATAAGATACTGGGAACTTATAAAATGTTATAAAATATTTAGTAAATTTTTAAGAAAAAGGTCTTATAAACTCTCAAAATAAGATATTTGTGTCTTATAAATTCTTTTAAAGAAAGCAAGGGATTTGTTTGGATGTGAATTGGGGCACTCTCCCAATTTTGAATTGTCAAAATGGATTTTGGAAAGTGGGGTTGGAGAATGTGATGGTTGTTTGTTTATGTTTTAGGTGGTAGGTAGAGAATGAATTGAGAGAAAATGATTGTTTGTTTGTGTTTTGGAGGGAGATAAGATGTCACATCAACAACTTTTTTGTTGGATTTGTGAGGGTGAACTGAGTATTTTAAAATTATTTATATGTGTATATATAAATTATATGAGTGGTAGTATGTGTATATATTTGTATTGATTAGACAATTGATTGGAACTTAGGGAATGGTGTGGAATTGTAAATAGTAGGGATTTTTTGGGAAATAAATTTTGAATTTTGGGAGTGGAATTGGTGAATGTGTAGTATTTATTTGTTTAAATTTTGGGAGTTGAAAAATTGATTGAGGATTGACATCCAAACAAAGCCAAGGAGTTCTTAATTTATTTTGAAAATTTTAATAGAACTCTTATAATTTTAGTGATGTTAATTTATAAAATTATCATTGTTGACGCCTTACAACGGTCGAGATCTTTTTATCCAAAAACTTCAAGAGCTTATTATTAAAATAAGACCTAGCATTTTATAAGTTTCAAAATATCTTATAAGATACAAGCTTATAAAATGTATTAAATAAGAGATTGTTTTGGTGAACTTATAAGCTTCTCAAAATAAGTTATAAGATATTCGAGAACTTATAAGATGTAAAAATGTGTTTGATAATTTTTTTAAAAAAGAGCTTATAAGCTTCCAAAATAAAATGTTGGAGCTTATAAACTCTTTTTGAAAAAATAATTAGGAGTTTCCAATTTATTTTTAAGATCTTAACAAGCTCCCTTAATTTTAATCATATTAATTATAAAATTGTCATTACTAACCTTTTTAAGCTCCAAAATCTTATTGTATCGAAATACTGTAAAAACTTATTTTTAAAAAGATCTAGCATCTTATAATTTTCAAAAATATCTTATAAGATATAGAGTTTTATAAAAACTTTTAGATATGTTTAGCCAAACATCCTTTAAGTTTAGCCGAACACCCTCCCAGACAAACCTATTGCCGTGGTATCTTAACTTGTGGGTAACATTCATTTAATGCACTGATGTACATTTGCCAGCATGAAATTTCTTTGACACTTGGGGCCACAATTATACTAATCCCTACTAAGAATTAGTCCAATATTCAGACAAGTTGTTCTGCAGAAGTTCATGGTATCATATTTGCTACAAAGGGGATTGTAAGAAAATTGGGTGGTATCTTGTGAAAAGGTTCTTAAGTTTAACTAACATTCGTGAATCTATATAACAAAGTATGCCCCAAAATTCGGTTGGAAAATTCATTGAATCCATGCAAAACTGTGGTCCGAGAATTTGGTTTGAGAAAAATCAACTGTTAAAGGCGCACCTCTACTTTTTAAATATTTCACATTGAAATGAGCTTTTGGTACTTCCACGCCATAATTCCACCAATGAGGCTTTAAGTGACGATAAGAACTGTTACTAATTATATTATTTAGTAAAAAAAATTTTTATCGTTATAATTACGATTCTTATAAATTTAACAGTAACAAAAAAAATTATGAATAATTTGTGACTATTGATGATCAATGATATACGTATAAGCACAATAAATTTTTTTGACAATATTATGTGGCAAAAGATTGATTGAATTGTCACTGTGCATGTGTTATTAATTATTAATAATGATAATTTAAATATAATTATTATCATTATTAAATTTATGACAATTATTCTTCCCACTCTCAAATGTTCCTAAATGGGTGCTTTTGACATTTTTTAAAATTAATATTGTGAAAAGGTTTTTGGCTTATATTCCCACTCATGACCAATTATTGAAAGGAGACTTCCTTGGATCGATGCTTCCCTTTCTAGCAATTAATTTTGCTTTGGCTCCATCCTTAGGAGTGGGCAAAAAAATTAAAAAATCAAATCGAACAAAATAAAAAACGAACCTGCCAAATTGGTTCATTAATAGTATGGTTCTTTTAGCGAAAATCGGTTTCGTTAGTTACTTATTATGTACAATTCGGTTAGCCAAAATTAATTGGATCGAACTATTTATTTAAAAATAAAAATAAATAATTTTAAAAATAAAATTTAAAAAATAATTCATTATCCAAGTTTTGATTTAAGGAATTTATTTATTTATTTTGGCGGAAGCTTATATTTTCATGTTAATTGTTAGTGAGATTTAGATAAATATTAATTTGATTGAAAGTACTTTATTTTTTAATTTAGCTTGATTTGTATCTTTATTTTGATTGTTTGATGCATTCTTAATTTTGAAGTTACATTGTGCATAATAATTCAGTATATGATACGAGATAGAAATGTTGCTTGTTTGATGTATTTTCAATTTTGAAGTTAATTTGATGTAAGATGGGAATATTACATATTACATTATTAATTTGAGTCATATTTGCTTGTTATATTGTATATTTTGTGATGAGGAATTAGCAAATTTATGAGAATTCGTCCACTACGTTTGAACTTTTTAAAATGATTTGGTTCGACAAAATTGAATCGAACCAAATCAAGTTAAAATTAATATTTTTATTGATTAAATTTTAATTATTTTAGAAAACTGTTAACTGATTAACTGAATTGTAATAATTGGTTTCAAATGGTGCGATTTTTCTCCCCTTAAGTGGTTGTTTTTCGACTTTATACCCCCAAACCATATTAAATCAAAATTTCAGTTCGGATCAATTCGGCTCGATTTTCTAAATCGAATCGGACCACGTCCACCGCTATCCATTGTGCTCTCTAGCAACTTCAATTGCTTCTTGTGGTCAACAAAATAGAATAAAAATAATTATACCAAAATAAAAAGTCAACTCTTTGAATCAAAATAATAAAATAAACTTAGAACTTATTAATAGGTAATATTATTGCATCAATACAAGGAGTCACTCCTAACCTATCTCGCGGTTAGATATGGTGAAGAATTTATTATTTATATCAATGCTTTTTAATAAAATACCAATGTGTTTGGTATACTGTTTTTGAGATATCTTCTTAAAATTATGGTTATTATTATTTTCTAATCTTTGTTATGACTACCATATAAAATAACTGTCATTTACAATTTACTATTGCCACCTTGGAATCCTATTTTCACCGTTTTATCATATTATTTTTCTTATTTACTAAATATTTTAAATAAATATATTGAAATTATTAAATAGTAATTTTATTTATTTTATATTATAAATAGCACTAGGGGTGGCAATTTTCAACACAACATGAGCTCGACACGAAAATATTAGGTTTGGGTCAACCTATTTTGGGTTCGGGTCCAAGTTACACGCATAACCCAAATTTTAATTTTTGGTCACACGACAACCCGAATCCACCTAAACCAACTCAACCCAAATCGAATTAAACAAATAAAATTTAAATTTTTTAGGAGTAAAAATATAAAATAACAAAATAGAACTTCAAATTTTGAACTTTAGCAATGTCAAAATAATCACTTTGGTATTTTTTAGTCTTATTTATTTTTGCAAATATATAGGCTGGATGATTATAATTTTATATTATTTCTAATAATTATTTTTTGGTATCCAAGCAGACATGAAATGTATTATGTAAAGAGCTGACAAAACACTGCTTTGATTGCTGAATTGTCCTACAAATTTTTCTTGAAATTTTTTTCTTAGGCCTTATGTAATGCAAGATTTTGTATATATAAATAGATCACATGAATTCTTTCTATTGAGAGGTTATAAAAAATTCAAAAACTCAAGCAAGTTTTTATGATAAATTATGTGTCTAATTAAAATACGTGTCTACTTATTTGCTTGATGATATATATTTATTGATTTGTGTGCTACTTAATTGAATCAATATAAAGTAAAGAAATAATGTCATTTTAAGAAGTTAAAAGAGACAATTTGATTTATACAAAAGATACAAAAATTAAGGAGAGTGGGTGAATAAAACTTGAAAAAGTATGCTATTTTTAAAAATAAGTTACTTTGTAATTTTAATATTTTTATAATACTGATAGATACTACAAAATGAAAGGAACAAAAAGTCCTAAGAACAATATATTATATGGTTTAGTTAAAAAAATTTAGAAAGCTGCGTGAATTTATGATGAGAATGCCTTACTCCTATTTTAATTTATTAATAATTAAAAATAGATAAAATTAAAAAATATAAATGCCAAAAAATCTCTAAAAATTAAAACAAATATTTGAAATTATTATTTTAAATCAGATTGGTAAATTGGATTGGATGGATTTGAGTTTGTGAGTTGACCTAATAAAGATTAGATCGACCCAAATCTGACCTAATATGATTCAGGTTGGGTTAGGGTTGAACATTTTTATGTTGTCATTAGGTCGGGTTGTGTTAAGATTAATGAAATTAATGTTATACCCCTACTTCAACCTAACTCGAACCCACCTAACCCACCCAAATTGTCATCCCTAAACAGCACACGCCTAAATGTACATCAATCGCTAGTCTATATTATATAGCTATACTATTTATAAAGCGTGAACCTCTTAATAATAAATTTGGTATATTTCTAATGATTTGACAAAAATAACTCCATTTTAGAAAAACAATGGTAAGATAATTTTACTTTCTCTTCCTTCCTCTCTAATTTTAACCTTAGTTATGTTTTCTTTAATTATTTTACTTTATCATATTTTTTTCTTTTATTTATTCTAAAATTTTAAAAAGTACATCAAAATTATTAAAAATTATAATATTATATAGAAAAAATAAATAAATACTATGAAATTTCAAAATAGAGTGTGTCAAAACTATTAATTTACATGAGGGATAGGGGAAAAAAACGAGAAACACAAAACAATATAAGAAAAATCCCATCTATGAGCCGAACACACTTAAGATCCATTTACTTAATTAGATGGGATGTAGAATGATGGGATGATATAAAAGATGATGCTAAGAATTGAGACTATTTGTAACTGTTATACTATATTTATTGTGTCAAATGAAATAAAGGATGAAAAGAGATAATTTAAATTCACTGTTTACTTGGGTAGATAATTTATTAAATTATTAAAATATCTTTTTAAATAAAAATGAATAAAATAAATTCTTCTCACAATCTATTAAATATTTTGGGTCTTTGGAGGATAAAATGGGTATTTTATTTGTTCATCCCACCAAGCAGATGATTTTTCATTTTTCCATCCCATCTCAGTTGTTGGATGATTCATCCTCCCTCATCCTGCCCGATTTCTATCGATCTACTGTCTTGCTAACTATGCGAAGTTTTTTTATAGATGTGAGCTTTCGTCCTCCTACAATACCATCATAAAAAATAGGGTAATACCCCCCAATATATAAGGTTATTTGTATTTTATCTCCCAACCATTGTAAGTGTGTGGAACAATTACCTATCTTTTACTTAATATGCTTAAATACCCCATGTTCCAACTTTTTGGTTGCATATTTAAAAGTTGTTGCACTTTACCATCTAATGTTTTAAAAAAATTATATTTAACCATCTAAAGTACTTTAAAATATTACCCTTAGCATTAAATTCATATTTTGATGCAATAAAGTCAAATATTTTGTCAAATATTGTTATCATATGTTACTTAATTGTCAATATATCACTAGTTCAGTTAATTTGAGTTATCTGAAATCTATAACAACTTAACTGTATAATTTTTTTTAAATTAATGTGTGTGTAAGATAATTAAAAAATAATTTTAGAGTTATACCAAATGATTGTTATGGTGTACTTATAAATTTATGTTTATTTGTTTAATTAAGAGTGTAAGTAGTTTAGGGTTTTAATTTGAATAAGAATATATAAGATAGATAACACTAGTTGGATGAATATTGGTGGCAAATAATGTAGATTTTAATATCAACATTATTTTCTCATTTATTACTCTATTTAAATTAAAAATATTTAATATCATTTGCTAAAAACTATGCATAATGTTATATTGATATAAAATTAATTAAGATATAATTTTAAAATTAGTTTTAATCAATTTATTCATATAAACTGAGTAAAATATAATTATAAAATTAATTTACAAATATATAATTGCTTAAATTAATTTAACTGTCCATATATTGATAAGTGACTAGTGTATGATAATATTTTGTATAAACTATTTCACTTAATTCCACAAAAATAAAATTTAATGATAAAAATGCTACACTTTAGAATGATTAAGATGGTAAATGCACATTTCGTTAAAGTTCAGGGGGTAACGTGCAAGTATTTCAATATTTTCGGTGGAATATTCTGTTGAAAAATGGAACGAAAGAGTATTCAAGCACATTTAGTAAAAATTGAGTAATCTTTTCATACATGTGCAACAATTGAGGGGCAAAATGCACATGGCCCTATACGATGAGGGGTTATCTGCTATTTACCCTAAAAAGTAAACGGGCCATATGATATCATAATGCATGTTTTTATCTGCATATTATCCCATTTTTAAATTGATATAAATATAATGCTTTTAGTTCTATTTTCAAAAATCTTTGCAATTAAGAACGCGAGAAGAAATTAATGCTCCTTAGAAATATGAAAAATATAAAAAAGAGTGGTGGAAAACAAAAGGAAAAGAATTTAAAAACAACCAAGTTAATTGGGCTGGGTTGCCGGACAACAGCCCTTACGAGATATGAATTTGGAGGGTAATCACGCCACAGCCCAAGCCCATATATTATAAGAAAAGCCCATCCGAAATGGAACCTTGAAATAAAAATATACTCTTAAGTAGACTAGAACCCTCCGATTTTCTTCTTCCCCCACACAAAGCAGAAAAAGCGAAACCTCGAAACACCACCAATGGCTGATGGAGAGGACAATGGCGAGTTCTACTTGCGTTACTACGTAGGGCACAAGGGGAAATTCGGGCATGAATTCTTGGAATTCGAGTTCCGACCGGACGGTAAGCTTCGATACGCCAACAACTCCAACTACAAGAACGATACTATGATTCGCAAAGAGGTATTTCTCACCCCCGCCGTTCTCAAGGAGTGCCGCCGCATCGTCTCTGATTCCGAGGTGCCAACAGATTTTTATTTTTGTTAATTTCTAGCTGTTAGGGTTTTGGATAGGGATGTTTATTAGGTGCTTTTGTGATGCAGATAATGAAGGAAGATGATAACAATTGGCCGGAGCCAGACCGTGTGGGGAGGCAGGAGCTGGAGATTGTGATGGGGAATGAGCATATTTCTTTCACGACATCGAAGATTGGTTCTCTTATGGATGTTCAGACTAGTAAAGATCCAGAGGGTTTGCGAATCTTTTATTATCTGGTTCAGGTATAATTTTTTTATGCATATCCTGTGTTTCAATTTTATTACAACTTGAATGCCGTTGCATTGCCCGGAATTATATCAGGTTGGGGAATGAGATGTGGATGTTGAATTATGTGTTTTAGGGTTTCAGGCATGTATTACCGGCGTTTGCTTGAGATAATTTGTTAAAAGTTGCACTTCTGTCAACTTTTATCAAGTGGGGAACTTATTGAGGTGGAAAACTTGACCTCCTCTCCAAGGAGGAAGGAATAGAAGAAAGTTGTGGAAATATGGATATGTATGCTGCTGTTTATTCTTGCGCACAATTTGGCATCTTCTAAACCTTAAGTTGCTTGAGAGTGCTTTCCAGGAAGATAAAATGGGGAAATTTTGAACATGGGCGACTTTTCCTTACATTTAACATGATGCTTACTATTAATGAGATAAATTTTAGGTGTTTGAACCTTGGATTCAATTCACTTATGTGGATATGTTTCAGATGAGACATTGCTGAAGAAGCTTTTGGATCAATGTGGTTTTGTCGAAAGGAATAAGTATATGAAATGAAAAACTAGGAATATTTTATACGAGACATGTAACCTATATTCCTGGAGAAGTAGGAAATGAAGGTGTTTCCGTCAAGTTGTTTGCTTGCCTAATTTTCTTCATGGTCATATTTGGTGTTGGAAATTGGAATGGCTTTCCAGAGTAAGAAAAAATAGTTGTAGATGTATTTTCCAATATTTAGTTGCTGAAGTCTTTAAGATAGATATAGGAAGTAGCATGAATTCCTATGTCGATTTCCCATTCTTTCAGAAAAGAAGGTGAGCACTCGAGATCATGTTAGTTCTTAAGCATCTTTGCTTGCAAACCTGGACGGGCTCTTATCATCTGTAAAAGAATTTGACAAATACTCTAGTAAAGTCTTTCTGTTAAGACGACGCATGTTGCTCTTTGGAGCTGTCACATTTGTCAGGACTAGTAAATGGTGATGCTTCTAGAGTCATGTAGATAAGAGGTTTTTACAGTCAGGAAGAGAAATGAACAATGTATGGATAAAATTTTGCTTGAGCTTAACTTCGGCATGGTAAAGCCAAGTTAACAATATAATAAGGAAGAAGTTAGTTGGGGTTAATATATTTATGCTTTTGTTATTTGGCTAACTTATTCATAAGCATTTCCATAAACCAATGACATGCTTCTAATAGCAAGGGGCATAAAGGTTAATGCATCATGCTCTTCAATGGGTTTGGTGTAATTTTATTCAACTTGATAATTTGAGGTTCAACATTATTATTGGAACTTGGTCAGATAACTTCCTTTCTTTTGTTTCTGGATCACATGCTGCATTCTATCTAGTATCCAGCGTGCTCAATTCAGAATTGCATATCCTTCCAGATAGTTATCAATTAGTGAAATTGGATACAATTTGCACCTTGGAATTGAGATTTAAATGTCTTGACTTGTTCTAATATGGAATAACTTATATAGTTTATAAAGCTGATGGGGACAAATAAATCAATGGTAACTTGGAGTATAAATTTAATGTGTTCATCCTAGATGCATCTGTGACACAAAAAGAAAAACCCTAGTATGTCTGCGTAATCACCCCTCCGCCCGTGAAATAAGTTGTTTCCTGAAAACAAGAAGAAACTTACATTCCAATCTTGGCCGCTTTACTATACTAGTCAGCAGGTATTATAGGTAGCTGAATATGTTCTCATCAGTTACCAATGCAAAGGTGATGTAAGAAGAATGGGTGATCATAGATTCTCATCATGATTCATGGTTAGTTACGTTGGTGTAGTTAGGAGATTGGATTATTGACATATGAATATGAATGTTTTAAGAAAATTCTTGGATGAAGATTTTATCTGCACAGCATTTTGCATTTAATTCGGTACTGTTATGTGTGTCATTGTCTTCCTCGTATTCTTAATGTAACTTGTAATACGCATTTTCCTATTATCATTATCTTCCTAAAGTAACAATATAACAACTCCAATGAACCCTGACACGGACTTGCCAATTCTGCTAATCAGAAATGATAGATATTTTTTTTTTCCTGTGCTGTTGTTTCCAAATTTGAGGATTTTTGCTTTCTTTCATTTCACTAGATTTCAGAATCAATAAATGATGTTTCCTTGCTGTATCTTGTTGTTGCAGGATCTAAAATGTTTTGTCTTCTCTCTGATCTCACTACACTTCAAGATCAAACCCATATGAATGATATCTTTGGTGCAGCCGGAAAACATGAATTCTATGATCTCTGCATTAAAGTTCCTCTCTTCGGGTTATCAATTTTCGGTGTTGGAATTGGTTGGTTTGAGTGAGCAAGACTCTTGGGGGGAGCTGTGTAGCCCCTTTAATGTGCTGTATTCTGATGTGACTATTAGAACCATGCTTCCCAAAATTGTTCTCTGTTTGATTAACTGACTAGTAGGATTTGCATTCAATGTGTGAAATGTAGATCTTTATCGTGTTACTAATTATTGATGGTAGCAATTTCTTGCAATCTCCCCATGTTTTCATGTATTTTGATCTTAAAAAAGGTACATGCTTCCTTCATCTTGCGTATACAGGTATACTATTTGATGGTTTTAAATTTTGATTGATATTCCTACAAATAATCAAGTTGTCAACCGTCTCTCACAGATACTTGAGTTTGTAGTTATGGTTATTTTAACTTTGTCATTTTTAATAAAATGAAAATAGAGATGTCGGTACTGTATCTCCTTCACTTTGAGGTGGAAGTTTGATTGCCATGGTCGGTGGTTTTAGTCCAACTTCAATCGGTGAAGTTCACTCTTTCTGGGTGTTTATTGCTGAATCAATGAAGTTCATGTTTTCCTTTGCAAGTATAATCAGACAAAATAGATGGGAATTTGAAACAGAGAAACCCGCATTGCTTTTTTAACATCCAATATAATGCATAATATTCATTTCGTCATAAATGATGGTGCGTGGAAAATTTGCTATACTGTTGACAACAGCTTCTGCCTTCTGGTTCAGTAAGTCAACAGGAAAAGATTAAGTTCGGGTTGGGTGGCGTTCAACTCCCCGCCAAACTGCCAACAAACTCGCGTTCGGCCACCCCACCAAGACAGCAAATTTTCAGAGTTGCTTGCACCTGAAAATTAAGCTATTGGTTAGAATAATTATAGTCATCCAATTTCACTTCCTACATCCTAGGTGTCTAGAAAATCCAATTTCAGTGCCTGGCGTAGAAGGATCTTTTTCTTCCTCATAAAATAATAAATATAAAGCATTCAATTATTTATATAATGTAAATAACTAATAGAATAATTTAAACAACAATTATACCGAATAACATATAAAATTAATTATCAATTGATATAATTTCATATATAGCAAATAACTCCTACGTAAAAAGTTTTAAAATATGGGATATATACTTATCTATACATTGAATGAATTTTTTTTCATTATTTTTTTTACCACATTAATTTTATTTTGTAATTTGATATAGAGTGATAAACGCACTTTTAAAACTAAACTAAAAATTAAGAACACAATTGATAATCTAAAATTTGATTTCCTATAGCATAACCATCACTTTGAATGTATAAAAAAATATTTTCTTCTTATATAGTACTATAGATAGATCAACAAAACAATCTATCTCAATAATGTAGCACCAGTTCTCCTTTTCTATTTACTTTAAGATGTTAGGTAATCTAATCACTAGCACCATCTCTCCAATAACCGCTTTAAATCCTTTATAATAAACACCACCAGCCCATCTTTATTGCCAACTCGGGGACAATGGCAAAAGTGCTTCTAATTTCCACGATTTTGCTCCTCTTCTACTTCTTAACAACATGTTCAGCAGCTGTTCACACCGTCGGCGACAACTCCGGTTGGGACATCAGCACTGAACTAGATTCCTGGGAGAAGAGCAAGACATTTGCCGTCGGTGATACCTTATGTAAAGTTACTTCTTTAGATACATATCAGTACTTCTTTACCGATCAGTTTTTCCCAACTGTAATAATGAGATTTTTGTTGATTTCTCGCTCGCAGTGTTCCAGTATTCGCAGTATCATTCTGTCTGCGAGGTGACTAAGGAAAACTACGAGGGGTGCAACACGACCAACGTACTACAATCGAGTAGTAATGGGAACACATCATTTGCCCTGACGGCGCCGGGGGACAGGTACTTCGTTTGCGGCAACAGGTTGCATTGTCTTGGGGGCATGAAACTTCATGTCAATGTTGTCGGAAATCAGGTGGCGTCGCCGGTTGGTGCCCCGCAGGCACACCCAGGCGGCAGCGGTGGCGCTCTTCCCCCTGGATCTTCCAAGAGCAATAATCCTTCCAATTCAGCTGTTCGCGACGGCATTAGAATGGGCAATTTGGTCGGGGTATTTTTGGGGTCGTTGGCTATCTTGTTCCATGCGATGTGAATTTTGAGAACTTGTTTCTTTATATATATAATGGATGCAGGTATTTTTTTTTTCTTTTTTCTTTTTCTCATCACCTGAATTGATGCAGGTATGTTAATGTATTGGATTATATTTTGAAACAAGTATGTATATTTTCTCCATTTATAAAGCGATATTATTTGTTATGTGATTGATTGGTTCGAGAAAATAAAGAAATTTAAAAATCTTATAGATTTAATTAATATGAAGCTTTTAATTTTCATTTTTTACACACGTACACATACAAAAACTATTAAAATTTGAACCTTAGTCTTTATATACAAGTCACAAGTGTGAAAGTAGTATCAACTGTCATTTGATCAATTAATCAATAACGTTTGAATTTTTTTTAGAATAAAAATATTTCACTTTATAATAATATATTACATATTCCGTTGATAAATGCTAATTTTCTTGCGTCTCTTTCAATTGCAAGATTTTGATGCTTAAGTGTGGAGCGGTTGAGTGATAGCAACGAATGATATTGTAGCTCAACTAATGCATTGACTTTGTGAGGTTGCTATTGAGAGCATTAGTAGTACAGAGTTAAAGGAAATTAATTTAGGAAATGTTTGGTTTTTCTCTTTTTCTTTCTTTTATTTTTGTCTTTTGATAATATATTTTGACATTAGAATTGACTAATATGTTGCTAATGAAGTTATATTTAATTTTATTTGAATAAAAAGATGAATTCTACTGTAAATGTCGTTTTATACAAGGGTTTGTCTTGTCTTAGTATTTCATCAAATTTATATCTTATTTTTCTAGTGATAATAATTTTAAAATATATCATATTAAAATAATAATTAAAAACATATAGATTTTTTTAAAATTCCAATTTTTAGGACTCTTAAATTAGAATAATATTTAGAATTGAAATGTGTAAATTGATGAAATAAATTGTAGGATAAGATAATTAGGTATTAAATAAGCCCAAATAAATTAGTTAGGGTCTCAAAATAATTATTAAGAATTGAGGGACTGAAATATGGTTAAATCCAACACCTCATTGCCAAAATTAGAAAATTTTGTGGGCTTAATTTGTAAGAATGTGCTTATTGATGGTTTTAAATTATAGGGTTTTGGCAATTATAATTTATTTATGGGAGTTTAGGTTTGATTGAAGTGGTACCTCTGCTTGAGGTAAGCACCTTCCATTAGGGACGCTGCATATATAATTTGATTGATGTAACTTTTTGGAATTATTATAATCTTTTAACAACATATTGAGAGAAATATTTTTGAAAGAAATAATTAATTTTGTTTTAGAGAAATCATTACTCTTGTTTTGAAGACTGAAGATATTCTCCAAAAATAATACTAAATATATAAATTTAATTTGAGCAAGCCATATTAGAATAAGTGAATTTGTATTTGTGAAATCTTCAATATAAGGAGGCCATGGACCTGAATTCTTTGAGATAGTAGTGCATAAAAAGATCACCTTTATATGAAAGGATTTGAATTTAATTTGGCATAAAGTTAAAGAATTTTAGTTTGAGTAGTATCTTGATATGGGCGTCATAACAAGTTACATCCTTTAATTACTAATTATGATTCAATCATAACATTTAAAGCAATAGAAAATTCCTATAATTAGACCATAAAAGATTACTATATAACTTTCGTCACTCTTCTCCTACTTTTTATCCATAAATAAGAAAATGAAGATTTTGTTTGGTCTTATTTTTATTTTTAATTATTGTGTTTTCATATATGCTTTTACGTTGTTATTGATTCTTATCTTAAAACAAAAAGTTTATTTAGATGAGTTGTATAAAAATATTGACTTATGAGATTTAAAGTGATAAAACAAGTTTTGGTTTAGTGTTAGGGGTGTGATGTGGTTAAGGTGAACGTAAAGTTAAGTATTGAGTGCTCAAGGTGCTTTTAGGGTCAATCTGTAAAATAAGGAATACATTAGATTTGTTGAGATGGTTCTCGGCTAAACATCTCGATACTTGAGTTAGGTTGAGCTCTTGAATGGTAATAAAGAATGGAGAGGATAATTTAAGTACTTAGAGTACGCACATAAGATATTTATGAAAAGCGGTATTTTACAGATTCTTGAGTTTGGGGCGAAAAGATAGGATTGCCCTAATTGAGTAGATAGTGCGCATTATTGTCATAGGGGCAAGGCAAGTCCTTTGAAAAGAGCCAATATGCATGTGTCCGACTGCCTGAATAGTACTTTTAGCTGTATGAAGGCTACAAAAGGTGATGGACAACCAAACAATTGCATTTAATGTATAGGAATTGACTATGAGACAACATTTGATGTGGCAGAGCGTGTGAAGTCCAGCATGGTTGTCATCATGTCTTCGACTAGAATCCTTCGCTCTGCCCAAGTTGAACAACGTAGGTTAGGTTACTCAATGTTGTGAAGGTAGACAAAGGTTTAAGTATGCCACAGCCTTATTGGTCCTTGAGCATGGTCGACTTAAGAACAATCAATTCAAAATGAAGGATAGTGAACATTGCTCCCTTAAAGTAAGATAAGTCCCTGTAATGAGCATTGTAGTAAGGTCAACAATGGCAAATTCCCTCGACCACGCGGGGTCAATGAGACTACTTGAGGGTCATTTGAGGGTAGCGCGACACAATGTGGAGTTTCCAACTTGGATTAGTTCCATTCAATTAAATGATGTGCTTTACTAGATAGGCTCAATAGTTTTTGGCCTGATGCTCGCAAGGTTGAGTTCCGCGATCAGTTTTCATTATGGGATATTTGGGATTAAGTTCGACTCTGCACATATTATAAAGCATTAGGTTAATTTAAAATAGGAGTGGCAATTTGTAAATTTTAATATTTTTTTGTATGTCATATAAATTTAGATTTTGTTGTTGTCTTTATATCGCCTAAATTAATATTGAGATAAATGTGAATTGTAATTATTTTTCATGTAAGTAGAATGTGGATCACAAGATAGAATATACCAAGTTTGAAACTGTCAGCTATAAATATGAAGACAAAAATAAGAAACATTATTACTGAAAATAAATATATCATTAAAACCTTAAATAATAAAAAAAAAATACAAAATTATAAATCAAAACCAAACAGCCCCTAAAAGAATAAGCTAGAAACATGAGCTGGTTATTATGCCCCACTGGACGTTGATGCGCAGCAACCGTCCCTGGTATTGTGATGGAGAATAGTTCAAGTAAGTGTTGAGCTATCATGCTACCGGGGAAGTGGGAAGTGGGAACTGGGAAATTACTTGATTGGTTTGGTTAAGTCCACGTACCTACCCTCATATGGATATTATATGTATGTAGATATTTATATTTAATAAGAAAAGAGAGAACAATGTAATTTTATTTTTAAAAGTAATTAGAAAGATTTATGACTGTAAATGAATATTCGAAAATTTGTTTACCGTTCGCATTCGTATTCGATTATACAAAATTTATCCACATCTGTTTAAAACGGATATTATCCGTATTCGATTAGCAGATATCCGATTATAAATGGATACGAATATGATAAATGTGTATCCGATCCGTTTAATATCCAATCTGAATATATATATATATATTAAATAATATATTATTTATACTTTTCAATAAAAATCCCATAATCCATATATGAATATATATAAATTATAATTGAAGAATTGGGGAGAAAAAAGAATAAATTTAAAAAATTATTATATAGAGAAAAAATTAAAGAATAAAATTAATCAACATAATTATTATTGGTTAACTTTATATTTAATATATTTAAATGTCATTATTATTAGTAATAAGTACTAATAATCAATTATAAAGTCAATTATTAATTAGAAATTATGCTATTTGTTTTATTGCTTTCGTTTTAATGAAATTATATAGTTCCTTCTATTAATTAAAATATGTATTTAGGTTCATAGATTCACGTATTTGAATATTCGTATATGAATATTTAAATAATTATCATCGAATATGAATATAAAATAATAATTCAATACGAATAAGTTTAATAAAATATGAATGCATTTGAATAATTATAATCGAATACGGATATATCCGAATCCGACCGATATCCAACGGATACAAATTTGGATATCATTTTTAAATATCCGTCAAATCATATCCGTATCCGAATATTTGAAAAGTTAAACGATTCTCATATGAAAATAGTGTATTCGATCCGTTTAATATCCGTATACACTCCTAGAAAGCTTCTTTTTAAGGCTTTCTATTCTATCTATCATTAGTTTTATGCATAAGCATATATTTCAAGGAATCACCTAAATTCAAACCCCCAATTTTAGTTAGTTAATTCACATGAGTTATGACTTAAATCTCAATTTATGTCTTATGAAATGGCATGTGAATATAAAAATAATTATCATATACGTAAAACAATAAAATTATTTTAAAATATTCAAATGAGAAAGTATTCAGTCATAAATGAGTATCAATATTTTGGTTCCAAAATTTTCATAGAAAAAAACTGCCGAGTGACTATTTGGTGCAATAACATAAGTTTGATTCATGAAATATGGTCAGAAATTTGGACATGGTGAATGGCTGATATGCTATGTATAAGACAACCTCTTGAGGTACATATATATAAGGAAAAAAAGGATATTAATAAATAATATAAAAAATTAAAAAAAATGTTGTCCACGCTCCACATTTCACATAGAGTGAGAGCCAGCAAAAATATTCTCTTTCAATTTTCAGATACACGCTTTCCCCACATAACTAACCCCAGTACGTAATCTCTCCCTCTAAAAGAATGCTCCTCAAAGCCACAGCCACCGCCATTGCCACACCTCCCCTCTCCTCCCTCTCAAAACACCCTTTTTCCATACCCAAACTACCCCACCTTAAGCCCTTTAATTCCCCCCGCATCCCCACCCTTAGACCTTCCACTCTTAGAATGAGCTGGCTGAACAAGCTGGGCTTCGGTGCCCGTTCCCCGACCGACTCCCCCGTCGACTCCTCTTCCTCCTCCATTGCGCAGGGGCCCGACGACGATATACCCGCTCCGGGTCATCAGTTCGCTCAATTCGGGGCGGGTTGTTTCTGGGGGGTCGAATTGGCCTTCCAGAGGCTGACGGGGGTCACCAAGACTGAAGTTGGGTACACTCAAGGGTATTTGCATAATCCCACGTACGAGGACATTTTTTCGGGTACCACGAATCATTCGGAGGTTGTCCGGGTGCAGTATGACCCGAAGGAGTGTAGCTACGAGACTCTGCTTGATGTTTTCTGGGCGAGACATGATCCTACAACTCCCAATCGCCAGGTGGGTGTTTCCCTTTTCCTGTTTAACTTCTGAAAATAGTGCTTAGTTCTATCTATTATGTATATTTTTAAATGAGAATTGGACTAATTTCTGTTTGGATGAGTTGATTTTTATGCCCTTCTTCTTCTATTTTTCCCTTTTTTTTTTTTTTTTTTTTTTTTTGGTGATATTGAATTTGATTCGTTTTGTTACTGCTCTATCAAATTGAAGGTTTTGTTTCGATTAAGGTTCTTTGGTTGAGGGCATATCACTTGATCTTAGTTGATTACTGGATATTGAGCTAAATACCACTGATCATGGGTGTCTTTGAGTAATTCTGATTTGATATTTGTGGGATTTGATCTAGACTTTCTAAGATGGTTGGGAAGAACAATGGATTGTGTGTTGGGTGCATGGGTGAAATCTTTTAAATTTTTTTTATAGATGGTTTCTATAATTTGGTGGAAGCTTGATGATGTTTACATTAATTTTGATATAATGATGGATTTAACAACTTTGTTGTACTAATTCGAATCAACTTACGTGGTATCAAATTTCATTCTCATCTAGTCTTTTGCCTGGATCAGCTATGTCTCATTCTGGAGCTTCTATTAGTTGAAATTATTGTCTGAAGTATTGGGAAAATAGTAAGGTCCTAGATATTTTTCTGAATCAGGACCTTTACAATTAATAATAGGAAATTATTTAAGAAATAATTTAATGAGACTCGAGAGTACTAGTGTGACTGCAAAATTCAGAGTTGAACTGTCAAGCGTTATACCAAACATGGTCGAAGTATGGGAAAATTTGCCTTAAAATTACTTCTCCGATTGTTTTTCCTTTCATAAGAAAGCTACTAAAGATTCAACGGAAATATGTGTGTACACTCGGTTGCACATCCATATTGTCACAAAGTTAAGAAACACATGTCGGCGTAGTTCTTTTATCAGATTCAACATGAAGTCAGAGTTGCTTTGTTGAGCTCAAGTTAAATTTTTTAAGTGCAAGCATGTTTTTTGGTTGAGAAATTCTTGTTATGCTCGGACTGGATTACCTCTCTGGTTCCTTGCTGATGAACTGCTTGAACCAGCCTGTTTGCTTTGGTTTTCTAAACCGCTGGTCTTAACCACTTTGCACAATTTTCCGACAGGTACTTTGAAATTAGCAAGTTGCTTATGCTAATAATCACGTGCTAGGTGCTCAGCTGTTGGTTACCTTGTTTGATAGCTTAATATACCTCGTCTTTATATAATAATTCGACCAAAATCTTGCCCCACTTCTCCAATCTATTTAAATGTATTCCTTGAGATGCTGCCAGCTTTTGGTCAGTTGATGACTTCTGCATCATAACTACATAGTTCATATTCAGACATTATTGTTAACTCGCAATTGCAACTTCTGTAATATATAGTTAGTGTTTAAGGTTGTGCTTGTTTATGTCCTAGTGGTCAGGAGTTCTTACAGAGCAAATATCAACAATCTTACCATCTTTCTTTGACAAGGTCCGTACTAATGTTCTAGTGTGTCGATGCAGGGGAATGACGTAGGAACTCAATACAGATCTGGGATTTACTTCTACACACCTGAACAAGAGAAAGCAGCAATAGAGTCCAGGGACAGGCAACAGAAGCTTTTGAACAGGAAAATTGTTTCTGAAATACTGCCTGCGAAGAAATTCTACAGAGCTGAAGAGTATCACCAGCAGTACCTTGCCAAGGGAGGTAGATTTGGCTTCAAGCAATCAACTGAGAAAGGTTGCAATGATCCAATTCGCTGCTACGGCTGAGGTTCCCAATTATCATATTGGATATCAGTTGCGTACTGTTTTAGATCCTTATTGTTAATAGTTTAAGTTTGGGCCTTTCTTGTTAGAATCTTTAGCACTCAGTTTTGCTATTGCAGTGACCTCTGATGTATATGTCCTCAATGGATTGTTCTGAACTTGTATTATTTAACTTTTTGAACTATTTTAACTGTCATTTTTTGTTTCGCTTTCCTCGACAAGTCATCATCTAGGCCAGCATCTCAAAGTGGTCGTGCAGAGTGAGTCATAGTTCACTCTGTGAATAATTTTAAGAGATTCTTGAATGTGTGGAGTGGAGCTAATAGAAAATTGGATATGTATAGAAATAAGAATGGAATGGTGGTGTGGGGAGTAGAATTGTAACTGCAAATGGTAGTGGATCTGCTAGTTATGATGCTATTCCACTTAAGGAGTCGGGACGAGGGATTAGATGTCGAAGTAATTGTGAGTAAAAGTAGGGATGGTAATTTTCAACTCGACATGAGTTCGACATGAAAAAATTGGGTTTGAGCTAATTCATTTTGGGTTCGCTTGCAATAAGGTCGACACGAATAAGAACCCGAAGAAAATGAGTTGGGTTGGGTTGGGTCCGAAATTTGATTGTAGGTCATACGATAACTTGAACTCATCTGAACAAACTCGATCTAATTCAAATTAAACAAATAAAATTTAAATTTTTTTAGGAGTAAAAATATAAAATAACAAAATAAAGCTTGAAATTTTGAACTTTAGTAATATCAAAATTACTACTCTAGCATTTTTCGGTCTTATTTATTTTCACAAACATATAGAATGGTTTATTACAATTTTAAATTACTTCTAATGGTTATTTTTGTATTCAAGTGGTCATGAAAATTGTACTTCAAAGAGTTAACAAAACACTGCATTAACTAATCAATTGTTCTATAAGTTTTTCTTAAGCCTTATACAATGCAAGATTTCACATAGATAAATAAATAGATAAAGGTTCTTTCTATTGAAAGTTTATAAAAAATTCAAAGACTTAAGCAAGTTTTATTAATAAATTATGTGTATAATTTAAAATATTTGTTTTACTTATTTGCTTGATGATATATTTTTATTAATTTATGTATTGCTTAATTGAATCAATATAAAGTCAAAAAATAATAGCATTAATTTTAAAAAGTTAAAAAAGACAATTTAATCGACACAAAAAGATCCAAAAATTAAAGAGAGTGGGTAATTAAATTTTGAAAAAGTATGATATTTTTAAAAATAAGACACTTTGTGATTTCAATATTTTTATGATGCCCATAAATACTAGAAAATGAAAGGAAAAAAAAAATCCTAAAAATCAATATATTATGTGGTTCAATTAAAATTATTGGAGTGCATTTGTGAAGTTATAATGAGAACTCTTTGCTCTATTCTAATTTATTAATAATTAAAAATAGATAGAATTAAAAAAAATAAAAATACCAAAAAGTTTCTAAAAATTAAAACAAGTATTCAAAATAATTATTTCAAAAATCAGGTCGACTCGAACTTGACATGATATAAATTAGGTTGGGTTAGGGTTGAATACTTTCAGGTTATCATTAAGTTGGGTTAGGTTCGGGTTAAGAAAATTAATGTTATGCCCCTATTTCAACCGAACCCGAACTCATTCGACCCACCCAAATTGCCACCCCTAAGTAAAAGTGAATTCTTAGGTATGATGTTATTGAAGGAGTTGGGGTCAAGATTAGATGCTAAAGCAGCTGAGACTGTTTAAGGAGCCGGGATGTGGGATAAGATGTTGAAGTAACTGGGAATGAAAGTGGGTTTGCCAGGTATGATGCTATTGAAGGAGTCGAGGTTAGGGATTAGATCTAGAGTAGTCGGGACTGCTTAAGGAGTTGGGATGAGGGATTAGATGCTGAAGAAACTGCAAATGAAAACGGGTTTGCTAGGTAAGATGCTACTAAAGAAATCGAGGTTAAGGTTTAGATGCTAGAGTAGTCAGGATTGCTTAAGGAGTGGGGAGGAGGGCTTAGATGCTGAAGTAACTGCAAATGAAAGTAGGTTTGCTAGGTATGATGCTAGTGAAGGAGTCGGGATAGGGATTGGATGCTAGATTAGTCGGGACTGCTTAAGGAACTGAGACGAGGGATTAGATGCCGAAGTAACTACGAATGAAAGTGGGTTTGCTAGGTATGATGCTATTGAAGGAGTCGGGATCAGGGATTAGATGTTAGAGTAAACGAAACTAGGTACACATCTTAATCTCAGTATAAAGTCAAGTCAAGATCGTTGAAGGAGCCAGAAATAGATGTTAAAAGAGCACAGACTTGGTATAGGTCTCGATTTCATTCTATAAAATCAAGGTAAGGATATTATCAAAAAACTTCTTAATAAAAACCATAGAAGCAATGGTTGGATCAATAATTTATATAGAGGTGGGGATCCCTATATAACTGAAATAAAGAGAATAAAGAATCACTCCATAAACAATTAGAAATCTAAAAATGAGTTAGATTCACTTCGACAACCAATAAAACACGACTATTTGTTTGAGTACGTGTGTTAGTGTGTGTGTGTGAGGAAACACGTATTTTCGTTGTGTTGAATACTCATATGCAACATTACCTTGTTATTTTATTCTGTCTGGAACACTTCCTATAATTTTGCTGAACTGTGGGAATATTCCAAGAGAATTTCTAAGACAATGATCTTAATTGTTGGAACAATTTAAATTATGACATGCAATAATTGTAACGAGGTGACATGACTGGGATCATATCCGTTGATCTTAGAATAGCAGCAAGGCTTCATGGCTAGGTACTTATTCATGCACTTCAAAACGCTGAGGGGCCGAACCAAAATGCCAACTGAAGAACCAACACGATTAAGCCTGAAAATGACTTCATGATTGAAGTGCTTACACAGTTTAAAATACTTGGGGGCTGAACCAGAAACCCCACCTGAGAACCAAGAAAATTAAGACCGAACAAGGCTCCATGACTAATACATGCACTTTAAAACACTTACGGGCCAAACCAAGACCCTACAGCAAAACCAAGAAAATACAAGCCTGAAAAAAGAAGAACCAAGAAAAAATACAAGCCTGAAAAAGGATAACAAGTACGTCGTTGCGCCTGAAAACGATCGCTAGTACATCCTCCCGCTGCATTTGCGAGAACCACAATAGCAGGCTTTCGTCTTAATATTTCCATTCGCATCACAAACTCGACCGACCTTATAATTATAATCATAAGTAAGTTCCTCTAGAGGGGGGATGTTCTTGGTTGCGAAGAACATAATGTGCGGCATTCTTTTGTCATCATGATCATAAAGAACCTCTTGGGCATATAGGTTAGGGGAGCAGCTGTGGTTGATAAATCTCCCAATATTCCCAAGCATTGCAGCATCAATAGCAAATCCATCATCACACGGTTTAGAATCAAGACAGCCTTCAAATGTCGCCCCTTGAACACCTTCATCATGACCATCACATATATCAAAGAGGTATTCATCGTCCCCGATTCTTAGTTCAGCTTCCTTGTCTCGCAGCAACTCTCCAACATATTCACATATGAAACTTCCTGGTGAAATATAACTTCGCGATCTTACACCCCAACCTCTTGATTTGGTCTTAAAAATCTCCAGTTGATATCGAGGGCCCTGCTGGCTGACTCTATTCATACAAAAAGGGGGGCATTTGCATGCAGGGCCACACTCATGAACTCTAGGCTTTGCTCTGATAATGGCTCCATTTTCGTTGAATGGAATCTCACCTCCGTTCTTTAGAACACAAGGACATGGTTGAGAATCTGAGCAGCCATTGATGCAATCACAACCAATGGGATCCAAGCGCTTATACCAATGTGGATAAACAATGTGGGTTATGTAGATGAAAGGTCGAGGCATATCATTATCTACTCCATTCATTGCACGTATAGGAATCTTCTCTTCTCCATGTGAGATATCATCTAACATGCAGACCTCCGTGCACATTTCCATTTTTCCTGATTTGGCATCGGTTTGATGATGTCTTAGTTGGCTGGACATTCTGTGTAATTCGAATTTATACACCAGCCTACCATTTTGATCTCTTTCATCCCACAAATGGGTTACTGTATACAGGCCATCATACACATACACAAAATTGCCCTCATTACTCGGACGCTTTCTTTTATGAGTAACTCTAACCGGATATCCCATTTCCATGCTATTCGCCAAAGCAAGATTTCCCTTTTCAAGTTTTTGATCTCCAGCTTTATCAGCAATCTTTGGATTCCCACCTTGACCTGAGTATATCAAAACATCATGTTCTTTAGCATTATTCTCATAACGGCCCGAGTTCACAACGCTAGTTGCAACTTTCTTTCCATCGACAACCACGTAATCTATACCGGCAATCAATTGGCGATGTAGCCCAATAACTGCAAGTTCTGCCCTAAATCGGAACTCATGACCAATTTCAATGCCCGGGATATGGCCAAAAGGCTTCTCAGGAAAGATACACATTCCCTCCGTCTTGAGACGATCTGCTGCTTCAAGATGAGCATATTTTGAGCCTTTTCCTTTTCTCAGCTCTGCTTTGTCTTCCTGCATAAGTTTTGTATAGTGCTCTTCGAACCGCTTTAGAGCCTCCATGACCTTAAATCCCTTAGCTTGCTCATGTTGCATGATTCTCAGGTTAATTAATTCCATCTGATTCTCATTGTATTTAGGCTCATCATTTGTGTTGACCACTGCCTTACCTATATCCGAAGACACAACAATAGCATTATTATCATCACTAGTGAACTTCTCCAATGGCTCATCTTGCTCCTTAGCTACCGATGCACATTCTTTCAAATCCAAAATCCTATGCACCTGTTGTTTTTTTCTACATTTAGTCTCTGCTAGTTCACAATCAGAAATCCCTCCAGTTTGCTGATCAGATTTGATGCCAACAGAAGATGAACCTGCCAAATCAACAATTTCAGTCCCTTGAGATTCTACCATGCTGCTGCACTCTCCATTAAACTTGGGGGAGACCCGTTTTTGTGGCTTTGTTCCTATTCCTACTGTTGAAGCTTCAGCACCATCGCACTTGTGCTTCAGGCATAATTGCATCATATCCCACTCGGCAGGTGATAAAATGCAAATTTCCTCTTTGTTGTCTTCCGACTTGCATTCCAACCCAGATGTTCTTTTAACTTGAACCACCTTGGAGACCATATCCTTATTCCTTTTTTCAGAAATACTTTCATCTAAATTCTGCAGAGTAACAGAATCAGCCAAAATTTTCTCTCTCGGTTCAATTTCTTGTTTCACTGTATCTATCAAAGGCTTTGGTTCCGCAACGGAAGTTTGTTTGTGCAAGACATCAGACTCAGAAGAGGGAAGCTGAATAAATCCTCCGGACTCTGGGAGAAAGTCTTGCAAATCAGGAACCTCTCTAGATGAAGAATACTTAACATTAAACGCATTCATATAATCTTTAGCCTCGGCAATAAGTGCTACCAGTTTTTGTGAGTCTTGTTTCCATGACTTGTCCTGGGAACAAACCTTATTTTCATTGTTGTAAGCCACCATTTGTTCTCCAACATCATCATCTTTGCCATGCAACTCATGCGACTTTTCAGGGTGGCATTCAGGAATAATTGTTGGTACACTTCGCAATGGCACAGCTGGTATGCCCACAACACATTTAGCCACGTCTGAATGCCCGGGGTTCTCCATATCACAGGACCATTCAATTTCTCCCCCATTAATTCCAGAGGCAACGGGGCCACAGTGCTCTGGGAAATCCCTAGCAACATCCACCTTTGGGGGCTTAACATTTGCTAGAGAATTGTCAGAGGTATTGGCTTGACAATATGGTCCAGAATTGCTCAGAGCATTTGGCTCAGAGCTCGTTGTGTCAGACAAAACAGCAACACTAGCAGGGGCACCACAGTTTGCAGGAAAACTCCGAACAGCATCCAACTTAGGATGCTTGAAATTAGAGGGGAATCTTTTACTGTTAACATCACTAGTTTCAAACAATCTTTTACCAGATGTCTTTGGAGGAGGTGTTGAATCAGCCAACAAGCTCATTGCTAATCAAACCGGTATGATTTGACCTTCCTATTGCATTAAGAAACATAATGAGATTACCAAATCTCAACTAAGAAGAATAACATAACACACACTAATAAATAGTAACTTCAAAGTTCAAACAGAGTTAAATGATTGTACTAAAACAATTACTGACTTCACAGTTCCTACAAATGATGTCCTTTGATTGGCTTGGGTTGATGAACTAGAAATCTCCCCCTATAGATAAATTAATTGAAGAAAAAATATCCTGTTAAGGAAATTAAATATTATACCTAAATCACAGTTATGATAGAAATACTTTTCACCATATTATTGCCATGGTATAAGTATTTCACTATTTCTTTCATTTATTTGCCAAAAATCTATAAGCTTTGTCTTTTTACTTATTCCCTTTTGAGCTAAACTAGATTTTTCTTAATTTTCAATGGTGCTAAGCCATTTGTCATGGAAGATGAATCGGATGGAAGGCTAAAAACTATTGCAAACTTAAGAAAGATTAATGACACATGACCATGCATATTTGTTCTCTCTGAGCAAATTAGATAACAAGTAAAAGAAAAATATATCTGGTGGCAATGAACTAACATATTTAAGTAGGAACCTAGAGACACATCATATATAAGCACATGTAACCTATTCATTTGAAAGGAAGATATTCAATCAAGATAGTTGTAACTTTATCTTGATAAAATACGTAGCGCTATAAATGGAACCAAGAGGATCTAGAAAACTATGAAAATACACTCCCTGCTTCATGAAGATGTCATATCCTTTCTTTTAACTTTTCAATGGGAATGCCATCGCACTATAGTTGCCATAAGTACAAGAGGCGTATACAATTAACTCAATGATCTAAGCAATGAAAAAGCATTTATGCCAAGGCATTTGAAATGTAAGATGTTCGTCGTCTTTTCCATTTCAAGACTATGAGCTCAAGATCACATAATCTCTATATAATAATCCTCAACAAGACAGTAATATTAGAAGTTCAAGTTTTCTATCGAACAATATAAAACCTCGGAAGATAATAGAAAATTGTACACAAAAAATACAACTCGGAGTCCCTCCAGAGCTGAAATAAAAGGTTATCTGGTGTAAGGCCTTCCTAGAATCTTTACTAAAATAAGTCAATGAAGTCTTCGTTGACATCTTAAAAGTTGCAAGCTTGAATAGATTCGAGTGATAGTTCAAATTAAGAAAGGCTGCAACTAATCTGTACACTCTTTAACACATGATTCCAGTACAAGATTAACATGGGACGCCAAGATTAAGGAAACCCATATTGGACAAGGATTCACTTAACTAACTGATTCATGATCAGTTTCCCACATAAACAAGGACTGCATTAAACAAGAACAAAGAATGAAAACACCAAAATATCAAATTATTAAACACTCCTTAGTGGATAAAATCACCATAAACTATTCCAATTGTATACCTCTCTGTCCATCACTCATTTCGATTTTGGGCTTCCAACAAAATTCATTGCCCGACACAGAACAACTTTCTTGACATTGCGCAAATATTTTCGAAGAATTGAAAACAACAAGGCGCAAAATTCTAACAAGATTGATCTTCCACCTTCTACATTTCAAAATAAATCAAACTTATTCACATCATTGAAACAAGACAAAAAAAAACAAAAAACAACCCACACCAAGAGGGGTAGTAGAAATTTCTTATTGCAATCAGGGGGAAAAAAAAAGAAAGAAAAAACTCAAGAATTTTGGACTTACAAAGCTCTTCATGAACAGACGATTTCATGCAATAATCTTTGTTCTTTAGGGTTTGAAAAGAGTAAAACTACTATGGGTAGAACACTGGGATTGTACAAAAGAAATGGGACTTCCCTCATTGAGTCTGATCAAATGCCCATTCTTATTGTGGAGTGTTAGCCAAGTAATTGAGGACGCTA
Organism: Jacaranda mimosifolia; assembly: GCA_018894105.1. NCBI lineage: Eukaryota > Viridiplantae > Streptophyta > Magnoliopsida > Lamiales > Bignoniaceae > Jacaranda > Jacaranda mimosifolia. Next base: position 28,368,768 of record CM032125.1, on the reverse strand, counting down.
ATGGCAAAAGGCATTTCAAGAAACAATTTGAAAGATCATAATCCTTTATTTTGCATTATAAGTAAATTTTGAATAATATTTAAGTATAAATTATGCACACTTTAGCGTGAAACCATAAATGTTAATATTTAAAATTTAAAAATTATCGAGCAACTCAAATTATTTTAAGTATGAATAAAAAATAATAAAATGAAAACATTCTTTTTATATTTTGGATAATAATGTAAGTCTTCTAATTATTTCGTATAATGCGTAGAATTTAGACAATAATGACAATACAAAGAAGTGAAAGAAATTGAATAGAAAATAAGAGAAAATGTGTGTGTGTGTGAGAGAGAGATAGAGAGAGAGAGAGAGAGAGAGAGAGAGAATAGGTAAATAAAAAATTAACTAATATTGGAGGGCAAAAATAAGAGAAAGGGAACAGAAATGGGAGGAAAAATGACATAATGCTTTTATGCGTATATCAGTCAACAACTAATGAAGCATATTATGCCAAAAATGAGACAACCCATTCTACCGATGAAAATTAAAAATATAGATAATATTTGTAATTAGATATGCAAGATGAATTAGATGAATTGATATAACCTCTTCAGAAGTAGTCAAGTTATTTTGATTTCAAGTCAAGCTTCTCAAGTTTACATAATACTTAGTATATATAAACTAAATAATATAAGGAGAAAAAAATACTATTTATCAAACATGTCACACAAGTGTACTTATACCATCAATTATTTGTTCAACACATGATCGAATATATTAAATATTTTTATTTTTGATTAATTTACGTACCCCTTAGGTGGCATGTCAGACATGTACCAAATTCATATCATATCTGAAATAATACTTTTAACACGTGCCACACATAATATATAAGATTTCTCAAAATGTCAATCCTAAATAAAGTGAATTTTCATTAAAGTAAATGAAAAATAGAAGAGTGTTTGGCTGAAGTTCATTTAAAAACTCTTACAAGTTTAAATCTTCTTAATTATTAGTTTTCATTTCCAAAATAAGTTTTCAAAATATTCAAATAAAATAAATCTGGTTTGTTGCTAGTTAATTGGCTTCCAAAATAGTTCGCCCCTCGTCAAAATTCGAAAAAGTCAACGAGCTCTAGTCTCCCTGAAGACCTCTTCTCACTTGTGACAACTTTATCATTTACATAATCATATTAAGAACTACATTAAAATCTCAATAATAAGTTTCAAAGAACTTTTAGAATCCAAAATTATTATTAGAAAGTATAAGCTTATCTCCTAAAATTTTATCATATATTTTACGACATTTTAAATTGTGGATCAAATACGATTCATATCAAGATTCAAGTCTAATCTCTACTCACATATTTTCCTATCTTTCTAGTTTTGTAACAATTCATTCAATAGCCTTCTATCAGCATTTGATAGAAGGGGACCGGTGGTGAAAATCAACTTCTCTTGTAACACAAGGGCCATCAATGGACTAGGTAATCCACTTATATTTAGGCAAGAGCTGAGTTGTAAGCTTTCAAACACTAATATTTGGGCATGTTTCTTCGTCGAGCCCAGTTGCGTGAGCCTGTGACCCTAGTGGGGGCGACGTGAGAATCGAAATAACATCGATTGCATCAATCCTAACTCTAGATCGGGAAGGATTCGAGGCCTCCGGGGTACTTAGATTAAATTGAGGGTGATTCCCTTATCATATAATAAATAATAATAAAAAAATATTTGGGCACGCTTCTCTATTTGAGAAAACAATTCAAGTTTGAGTTCAAAAAGTTCAAGCTTTAGTCAAACACAACGAGCAGACTTATAAGTTTTGCAAGTCAATTCAACTCATCTTATACTCTTAACTCAAACTTAAATGAATTAATAAATCAAGTTTAATCACCTATCTTTGAGTTCGAGTAAAAAAAATTGATTTATCGAGCTCATAACACTAAGCTCATGCTATAAAATTTTATCAAACTTAGATCATGTTTGACTCTTTTACTCTTTCAATTAAATCATAATACAAGTAATAGTACTTAGTTTCCCTAACACCCAAGTATGAAGCATCCCATATAATAACAAAGACAATGTAGATAGAGATTCATGAGCATACCTTATACAATAGGATGAGATCTTTTTCTTGAAAGATTGTAATGACTCTTTTGAATGCTACAAGAATCTCCTTCTCTGCTAAACCTTATGTGCTGATTGTTGTTTTCATGATAGAAAAATTTGTTTTTATTATAATATTAACAATAAAAATGTTGGTACAAAGTTAAAGACATGGATTAAAAACTTAATATGGATAAACAGGTCAAAATGAAATCCCCAAACTTTAAGGGCATGCATTTGGAAATCTAAACAAATTACTAAGTCTTTGTACAAATATAACTATGAAGAACACATGATTTAAGATTAGATGTTTTCCTTTTTTGTATCATATTTTAATCAAAATATTTTGAGTTACTCGAATCTGTAACTTAAATAAAATTGAAGCAACTCCCTTCATTGGTATGCTTTCATATTAAGATGAATCTAAATCAAGTTCAATAAAATTTTATAGCACCATGTAATTGATCGCTCTAATTCAAATAACGGGTGTGCAATTAAATGATTAGGATATATTTGCTCTTTCTAGTATTAGTTTTGAGTTTGATCAAACTTAGTTAGAGGAAGAGTTTTCTAGACAAGTAAAAAATCTTCACGTTCACTTATAAAACAAAAATCAATCTAAAAATCTAAGTATAACTATGTTTTTTTTTTAAAAAAAAATATATATCTTGTTTAAGGCATATGTGAATAAAATCCCCTGCATTAATGACAGATTTTGAAAATAGCTACGATAATTTAACATATCGATAACTTAATTTATGATGTCTTCATTTTTAATCTAGCAATGTACAGTTCAATAGAGTACAAAATTAAAAATATTCTATTTTTGGTTGGATAAAAAAGGAAAAGATTTTATAAAATCTACGTTGAATGAGAATATAAAGACGCATAAATTGACACGTTATTTTATATGATCGAACGGTTTATAACTGACATCAATACATAATAAATTAAGTGAATGGTACTAAATGAGCTTTAAAAAACATAGACGATTAATAAAACCTAAAAACTCATGAGAGTGGAGGGCCATGGGTTGACATCAAGAAACAAAACCAAAAAAAAAAAAAAAAAGGGGGAAAAAAGAAAAAAGGAACCCTAGAAACAAGATTGGACAACATCAAATACAAGAAACAAGAGAAACCAAACCAGATCTCCAATAGAAATTCTCACATGTAAAGAGTAAAAACCCAAAGAAAACACTAGATTGAAAAAACATACAGTCAAAAGTTTAAAAAAAATAAAAATTGATTGACCCTCATTAGATAAAATCAAGGAAAACCTTATGTCTATTCAAACCAAAAAAAAAAAAAAAACGGCAAAAATAAAATTCTTTTGCACTGAAAAACCCTAAAGAACAAAGGTGGGAAAGAAGTACTTACTGTTTTGGATTGAAGAATGCAACTTGAGAGCCATTCTACACCCAATGATTCATTAAAGGGCCTCTACAGATTCCCAAACTCTCCAAACTTTGTTGTGAAAAATTGGTGAAAAAAACTATAGCACAATAGGGTTATTTGTACCAATAGTTATATTGAATTTAGACTCCTATTCCAAATCAAATTCTCACAGCATAGAGAACTTCCCTAACAGGATTGGGTATTTATGGAATTTTACTTTTATGCCATTAATCTTGCTTATCTGGAATCCAATCCTATATGACAAAGGATTCTGCTTCCTCTTTCTTCTTTTATTTTTATTTTTATTTTATTTATTATTATTATTATTATTTTTTGATAAAGAGGATAATTTTACCTTGCCCTCCTAATTCATATGATACAACACTCTCTCCTTTAAATTATAAAAACATACATTTTGTCCCCTTAGACTAAAAAATATATTATGTATTTCAATTTCATTCCTCTCTCAAATTTTTGAGCAATATTGAGTTAAAAATTTTAATTTTATTGAAATTTATGATATAAAGAAACTTGTTTACATTAAAGTAACTATAAAATGACATAGTTAAATTTTATGCTAAAGCAAATTTTTTTTTTAATGTTAAGTTTATTTGTAATTATAATATATAAATTTTAAATAATTAACACTTTTAGAGAGAGTTCATATACTTTTGAAGCGCGATGGCTCATTTATTCAAAGCCAACATAGATGGATAAATAAATAATTATTTGGAACACAAGTCAACTGTCTTAGAAAAATCTAAATGATCAAATCAATATGGTCATTTGCTAAAAGTATAAGTCTCAATAAGTCGTAAGATTATGTATGAACTATCTCGTGTTGAAAAGTCAAAATTGACACCTTTTCATATATTCTCTTTCCATATTTAAGATAATCTTTTTTATTCCTGTTCTTTATTTTGCAAATAATGGTTTCGTTCATTAACCTTAAGACAGTTAATTACTTCAAGATTATTTATTTCCTTTGAACAGTTCGATCATAAGTTTGAGTTTCATAAAGGAGTTGGGAAAGTAGCGATAATTCTCTTTTAAGAAATAAAATACTTCAAGATTATCTATGATAATTATAAATAAAATAATTTATTAAATAAAAAGTAGTTTTAACATTATAGCTAGTAATCCTTATTTACTTCATCATAAATGTTAACTTCCATTTTTAATTAAATTTTATAAATTATGGAACGTTATTTTTAAATTCAAAATCTGAAAATTCCGTAACACCTCTTCACCTCCAATTCCTTTTTAATTTTTTTAATAAAGAGAAAAAACAATTTTACTTTCAAACTTCTGACTTTCTTGTTATTGCTCAAATATACACTTTCATGGAATACTGTAAAATTGCTCAAATAAATTTAACACATTAAAAGTATTTTCATGTCAGAAAGTCAATTCCACTAACTTCTCATCGCAAAATACGCAACAATTGACTTTTACATTATTACGTAATGATAAAATTTTGTGATTACTTCTACATTTATAAATTAATGAATTATATTATTTCAGTACAATACATATTGCGTATATTGATATATTGTATCACGACGATTTTAATGTTTACAAGTTAAATATTATATCTATCTATTTCTATATTATTATTAAAAGATTTAAGCTTAATTTGTGTCTAAAATGAAAGTTAGCCCGATTGCATGTTTATCTTTCAATTCTCACTAAAATTTAAAAAGACAATATGATATAAAGGGTAAATTGAAAAATAATAGATACTTTGTAATACCAAATTTTGTATTTCCAGATATGAACATATTATTTAATAGGATCTTAACTGTAAATGTAAAAAATATTATCAAAAAAAGTTACTTTTGTAGTACCAAGTTTACAACCATGTTTCTAATATTTTTGAAAAATATTATCTCTAATAATATTTTTGGCATAATATTTCAGATACTTACAAGCAATATTTATTGCAATGGATTAGTTATTTTGTTCATCCTTGGAATCTAAATTTGAAAAATAATTATTAGAAAAACAATTAATGGGAATTTATTTTGCATGTAGATTTAGTAATTTATTGTCCATTATATTTAATTAATTAATATTAATATTATTAATATTACAGATCTAGTAATTAGTACTAGTAATATTATTTATCTATTTTTCATTCTCTTTAATTAATTAATGTAGATTTAGTAATCTAAAATTTTTTGTTGAATTTTTTTTGTTTCTATAATTTGTTTTTCTTAACTATAAATATAAAAAGTATTACCAAGAGAAATTATCAGAAGATATTATTTTTGTATTAGCATATTTACAACCATATTTCTAATATTTTTGAAAAATATTATCTCTAGCAATATTTTTGGCATAATATTTCAGATACCTACAACAATATTTACTGCAATGGGTTACGTATTTTATTCAATATCAGAATCTGAATTTGAAAAAGAATTATTAGAAAAAAAAATTAACGTGAGTTTATTTTGCATGTAGATTTAGTAATCTATTTTTCATTATATTTAATTAATTAATATTAATATTATTAATATTACATATCTGGTAATTAATACTATTAGTATTATTTATCTATTTTTGGTTCTCTTTAATTACTTAATTTAGATTTAGTAATCTAAATTTTTTGTTGAATTCTTTGGTTTCCATAATTCGTTTTTTCTCGAGTCAATATACATTTTTTAGTTTATAATTTGACAGTAGACTACAATTTGTATATTTTTTTTATTCTAAAATATTCTTCTTCGTATAAAAAAAATTATTCACAGGAGAACCGTGTGCATGAGTGGCTAGTTATATAAAAGAGAAGTCCTGTTATACTTATAAAATAATGGTTTTTGCACCAATACATTTATTTGTAGTTTACCTAAAATAACCCAAAAAATAAGATACATTATTAAGGTAGTTATTGATATGAAAGAATAAAATTAGGTGGGAATAGAATGACATTAGGAATGGAATAAAAATGGGAAAGGAATAATGTTAGGAATACTTATCATATGATTGATATGTGTAATGAATGAGAAAGGAATGAATCGCCATTCTTTACTTGATTCAAATATCATGATTGGTGTTCAGCAATAATAGGCAGGAATATGACTGAAGTATTTAAATGACCAAATTATCCTTTTATACAAAAATTATTAAAATAAAATTTTATTGATCAATAATTTATTTCTCATAATTCTATGCCTTCTATGCAATCTTTAATTTTTTATTTCGTAAAAGTGTATGACAAAGACTAATGATTTATTTATATTTTGGAAAGTAAAATTAAATTTTTATGGGTAAAAATAAAATGATGCAATACTTGATTAATTTTCTTTTACTGGAGTTTGAAAATTATGGAAGAAATCCTTGTAGATAAGAAGATACCATCACGAAGCTATAGGTTTTTGTGATGATTTAGAATTCTATTATTAAATATTAGAGGATGATTTTGTCAAATACAAAAATAAGTTCATTTCTAATAGATTGGGAATAGCTAAACCTATAGTGGAGGAAAGGAATGGCTAAACTCATGTTTTTAGGAATAAGGATTCCTACAAGAATGAAGATTCCTACAGAAATGAGGATTCTCATTCTTAAATTATATCAATTATAGGTGTAGGAATAGAATTGGGAATGATCATTTTATTCTCACTTCATTCCTACATACCAATCATCAGAAATAGAGCCCTATCAGCCTCCCTCCTCTCAAAATATTAAAACTTCATTTTTTATATTAAAAATTTTAAAATATTACACTTTTGTCATCCTCCAATTATAAATGTGCATCTCCTCTTATTGAAAATATGTCTTTTGCCCTACTTTTTTGTATATATGTGAAATTAAAAAAATTATATTTTTAATAATTTAAAATTTGGCTCCCATAAACAGAAATTCTTACTCCATCCTTGCCAATCATAACATAAAGATTTATTCTCCCTTCCAACCACTCCTTTCCCCCTCATTCTCTATCTGCCCATTGTTTATAATTGCTTCTCCCACTTCTCATTCTCCATCTCCCAATTATTTATGTCTCCTTCCACTCCCCTCTCATTTTCCATCCCCACATTATTTCAAAACCATTCTTCCACTTATTTTCTCTCTCCCCATTATCCATATCTCCTCTTTCAAGTACTTTCCGTCATAATTAGGGCCTTTCTAAGTTTTTATTTCTCAATTGCTGTATAAGTTAGGAAAAATGTATGGCAAAAACAGCTATGGCATGAAGTCTGCAATTTCCCTCTGTATCGATATATTTTGATTTATTGGTTTATTTTGAATTTTTTTAAATCTTAGCTTGAATTCCAACTTACTAATTTATTTATTATCTTTCTTAAATTTGTCAAAATTAATTACATTTATAATTTTTTGATAAAGAAAAGATAGAGAGAAATAAATGAAACATAATATTGCAAGAAATTGTTTATAATATATGGGTATACATTAATTAAGAATTAATATTGTATGTTAATCAATGCACTTAATAATAAAACTATTTATTATTTATTAATATAATTAACACTAATACTATACTAATTAAATATATGTATATAAGAATGACATGCCATGATAATTAGTATCAACAATAAAAACTTTGATTGTGCTTTGCATGGGTATATGCCATATAAGAAAGAGGTGTTTTGATCATAAGTGTACACTTTTACTTAAATTCTAAATATTTAAAAATTATAATTTCTTTTAAATTGTTTAAAATAATTTTACATGTCAGGTGTTTTTTATTTTTTAATTTTTGAAATCATCCAAAAAATAAACCAATCAAATCCAATGACTTTCTAATTAATACATTATTTACACTCATTTACACACATATCAACTTGTACTATTATACATGGGAGGAAGAGAGTATTTCTACGTGTAGCTGTCAATGGGTCAGATTCGAATTGAATCATGCTGGATTCAAGTTCGAATTCGAATGTAATATATCATATTCAAATTTGATTCAAAATTCATCGAATTTGTAGTTGGTATAACCATATCCAGATCCAAATAAAAGTGAGATATCCGTTGGATATCCAAAAAAAATTCAAATTTGAATATTTAAAAAATTATCATACATTTATTATTTTCTAAAAAATTTAGTAGAATCCAAATTCAAAATAATTATCCTTAAAAAAATAATAGATTAATGAACGAATTTTTAAGTCTATTGATCACTTAAAAGCAACAGTAGAATTTTACTTAATCACATTCATTCATCAAATCATTACATTTTATGTTCAGTTGCTGATAATAATACTTATTTGGCAGTATCAATATATAGTTATACTTGATTATTCAATCAACTAACTATGGACTCAAAGTTTTATAAAAAAGAAATTCATTTTACTCAAAACAAGATTTGCATTACATTTGGCTCCTACTCATTATTCTTCCCGCATCATTTTTTTTATAATAAAAATAGAGAAAAAAGTTATGTAATTCTAATGTAAATAAGCTCAAAATCTAACAATTTATATGAAAAGCACTTGATTTGATATATTGTATAGAATTTTATTACTTCATTCATCCAAATATCCATATTGACATTATTATAGGACCATGTGTATACATATGTATAATATTATATATGTATAATACTAAATATATTTGGATTCAGATTATTAATGAATTGAATCGAGTCATATCCATATTCGCTCCATTTATTTTGGATTACAAACCTTTTTAATCGGATTATATCTGTGGAATCTTTTATCGGTTAAAGATCCTAAATAATCAGATTGAATTTGAATCGAATTCGGATTAAAATCCGCTCTATTGACAACCCTATTTCTATGTAATTGTTTAACTTTGAATTCTAAATTTTTATATTTAATTTTTTAAAATTGTTTAGAATAATCTTGTGAGTTTTTTATTTTATAAATTGTTAATATAAACCAACTAATCAAATTAATTACCTTTAACAAATTTTTAAATTTATTCTCATACATAGAAAGTATAAACCTATAGTATGATGTGTAGATAGGGGGGTTCTTGACGTCATTTTAGATTTGAAGCATCAGACGACCTTCTTTTTTACTTTGAATCCTCTATTTCAATTCATATTCATCTCCTATTGCAACTTCATGAATATATGCCAAGTGTATCTAATTGTTAATCAATTATTTTTTTATAAAAAGAATATATAATACACTAAGCATATATATATATATAAAATTAGAATAGAAGATAAAATATGAACTGAAATAGATAAGCAAATCTACGTCTTTCTTGACCAAAGGTAGAGTCATGTCTACAACAACCCTTCAAAAACAACTCTAAAAATTACTTCATGAACGTTGTGATTTGGTTGTCTTTCTTCAAATTTTGCAGCCAAACACACACACACAGACAGGCAGACAGAGCAACTAAAAACTTCTTCATGTATAAACAATAACCATACAAAACCAGTATCATATGACATATTCAGTTAACAAAGATCCAAAAACCCATTACAAAAAAGGTGACAACAAATGGAATGAGGGAAACCATATCAAAAGAGAGAGCTTAAAAATTAGCTTTTCTAATTTTCACATCAATATCTCATCTTAATTTTCTCTCCCATCAGCACAAAAATTAAGGTGTATTTTTCCAACTTGGCCTAAACTGCCAACTGCTGTTGATGAGTGGATCCTTCTTCGTTGACGCAAAAATGGAGCTTTTCTGTTCTGCCAATGTTATTTAGTGGAGATGGGGCTGTGTTAAGAGGAGGGAATTCCAGGAGCATTTCTCTTTGGAGATAAGAAAAGTAGTGGTGAAATGTGGAGGTTGACACATTCAGTTGGAAGCCTAAGCCAAACAAGAAATCCACTTCAAGGAGGTTCATCTCTGCTGTGCTTATTCCTCCTACTTTGGCATAGTAAGCATTGTTGTAAAATCTGGAGGGAACCAAAAAGGGATGTTCAAGAGATAAATCATCAAAAAGTTGCATTTTTTTAAGCAGTTTTATCAATAGCACGAACAACTTTATGGGGGTGTATTAAAACAGGGAATGCTTGTGCAAAATATTAGGAACTGAAGGGCTGTTTGGATGAGTTAGTAAGCTTTTCAAAATATCTTTAATTTATAAGATATTATAAAGTATTTGATATAATTTATCGGCATCTTATAAGTTTTTTTTTTTAAAAAAATAAGGAGTTTTTAACTTATTTTAACTATATTAATTATAATATTACCACTAATTTAAATTCTAGAATCTTATTTTATACAGACAATTCAAGAATTTATTTTTGGAATAAAATTTAATATTTTATAAATTCTAAAAATATATTATAAAATGTAGGAATTCGTAAAGTATTTTAAATAAGTTTAGTTGAGTAACATGTGAATTATATGATTTTATGTTAAGTATGTTTAAAGTTTTCTTGGGATCAAGATCACACAAGCAAAAAGTTTTAGCATTTTCCTCTGTTTCTGTTTTCTTTTCCATTTTCCTTTTTAACTTGTTGCACCCAAAATTGAAGGTTTGGCTGTCAATAATGACTGACAAAGACCTAAAGAATAATGCATAACTCAACTTTTGTACTTTTTTCATAGTAAAAAATGACAAAAGGAAACATGACTAAAGTAAATGTCAAAACATGGTACTTTTTAACTTTCTGTTGCAGTCAGTAATACAGGTAATGTCTTCACACAGACACACAAACACACACCACACACAGTGACACCAAATCTTTGGTGGCATTGTCTGTGAAACATGAAAAGATTCACATGGTTTGGCTTCACTCTGACACTCCACCCTGGCATCGAACATCCTGATCTTTACCCCGAGTTCTGTTTATTTTCCCATTTTTTTCCCTTGTATTTTATACAAAACATGGATTATCAGAAAAGCTTGGGAAGTTGACCTGGTTTAACATTTAAATTATGAAAAGGGCGTATTCTCCTTTAGAAGCATTGGTGTGGAGGAACTTCTGCCGAACCACAGCATCTAAAATTAGAAATCTTGAATTTCAAAAGAAATAATAATAAATTTAAATCTGAGAACCAGAAAACAGTGGCCAGAATTGGCTTCTCAGATTATGTTCTTTTACCTTTAAACCAGTTCAATTCTCTGTTTCAATCAGTGTTTTATCTCTTATTCTAATGCACGGTTGCATATTATTAACTATATCAAATATTTTCTTGAAAAAGTCTTTTGCCTTACATTACACACTTATTGACTTAAAGTATATCCAAGCAGAAGAATACAAGATGAAACATGAATGGGAAACAAGATTAAGTATTTTTCAACCATTGGACAAGATAAGTGAAAATAGTAAATATATGGAACAGAGGATCATGGACTTCTACATCTCAATAAAACATGGGATTGCCTCAAAAACCATAAAAATCAGCAAGAAAAACTCACATATCATCCAGAAACTTGGCCGAAACCAGGACACTGGCAATGAGCAGCCGGTGAACATTGAAGGAATTTATCGGCAGCAACGGCTGTTTCTGTGTGAACCGATCAAGATAAATATACGCCACAATGAAACAGGATGGACTACAATTAGCATACTTGAAGATCCTCTCCATGTAACACTCTATGGAAATCGTCGGCTGAGTTAAGCCATGGAAGATCGAGATTTTCTGAGTGTCAAAACTGCGGAAAATGTCATTTGTCTCTGCGACTCTCTGAAGAAGGGAAGATAGAAATTTTATGACCTTGAGCATCACCTGAGAGTTTTCTAATTCTGCCATTGATATAAATTTTTTTTTCAGATGTATTTTCAGTGCTGTCCACTATATATAGTCATGTAAGCAAATTTACTGTAGCATATGTGTTTAACATGATGGGAGAAAGCGCTTGTGGGGTTTGCTATTTATATAGGAATAACATAGGTTTAACGCGGAAATAGGGTTGGAAATGAGCTGGTTGTATTGACCAATGTAATATATCCTCTAATTCACTTGATTTGTACTATTTCTCACACACGTAGTTTATGCTAAGTAAGAGACATTTTGAATCCTCTATTCTACTTCATATTTCATCTTTTATTCTAACTTGTTATATCTATATCAAATGTAATAGAAGATCTAAATTGAGAGAAATAACGTATTTTATACTCAGTGAGAGACATTTTGAATCCTCTATTTTACTTTCTATTCCATCTTTTATTCTAACTTGTTGTATTTATACCAAGTAAAATTAGAGAATCTAAACTAAGAGAGATGTAGATGTAAGATGGAACGTACAATTCGGTACACGTGTAAAGTTTTGGGTATATAAGGTTTCACACTTTTGCTAGAAATTAATAAGGTTTGGTATTGACTTATGCAATTAAGAAGAGAGGTCAAAAGAGTGTAGCTCATTTACAGGAGGGATTTGTGTGGGCTGATGGAAATCATGATTCGAAAAATCCATGTATTAAAAAATTGAAGGTAGTGTGAAAATAATTCATGATGTCTTTATATAAATTTATTTGTCATTCTGTCTGAAATTTCGATGAAAATATTATTCAACAAATGCAATAAACTTCATTTATGAGAACAGTTTCAATGAGTCTTTAAACATAGGTCTTTTATTAATTTTTTGAATTTTTAATTTAAGAAAAATGGATTTAGTAATCAAATCACACACACACACACACACACACACACACACATATATATGCATATATAATTATTTATGTAATTCCATCATTGCATATATGATCTTTGGTGAATTTGAAATTGATTTTGACATATATTATTCTTAATAGAAAATTTTAAACGTGTAACTTACATATATATATATATATATATATCGCAATTGCCAATGTATTCAGCAATTTCTATGTATGAATCAAGAAAAGCATCGGGGAAAAGGAAAAAAAATAAAACATACAAATATTAAAATAAAAAATTACGTTATTTGAAGTGTGATACAAATCTTTTTTAAATATTTTTTATATTAAATTTTAAAATCCAAACATAAAGTTAAGGGACTAATTTGCAATCATCACAATTCACAACTTAGAAGGACAAAAGGCGACCATTCGTGTGCTGCTCTATATCTCACCTTTGTGATCCCACATGGCCACATTGATTAATCTGTTGAGCCATAATTTTACACCAATATATACATATATATATATATATATTTTTTCCCCCTAGAATTATTACAACTTATTCCTAAAGCAGCGTTCAATGACTGCCCGAACATAGCTGATAATTATGGAGTCGAATACCACTTCCAAATCTGGTCAAGTATTAATGTGTTTTTCAAGGACGGGAAAGTCAAGTTGTGATTTGGTGGCTTAATGTGGAATAAGAAACACAATCATCATTAATGCTTAGTGCACAAAGTTAATGATTTCTGCACTAGAAATTTGCAGCTTCCATAGGTAAATTTTTCCATACGTTCTTCGCAGTTCCTAACGTGAGCACGGGAATTTTCGTCTGTCGGGCAATAAATATATTTTGATTTTAAAATCCACAAAAAACGATAAGAGTTTCTGGTACGTCCTCAATAAAAAAAATTTAATATTCAAATCAATATTTATAAAAGAGGATAATATACAGGGAGAATATTGAATATTATAGAATTTATGTATTTCACAATGTCAAAAGATGATTGAGCCTAGATGACTTTGTTTACTTGGTCCAATCCATTCAAATCATATGGTCCCATTAAGGTGGTGAATTAAACTTCAACTGGTAGCCTATTTATCTTAGTCCACACGGCCAAGGAATTCCTCATGAAAGTGAAATGCTGATATTATCATACATATCCAATGATTTGTCATTAATTTGAGTATATATTCAAGTGGGTGGCGTGGTATGAGTCATGAGTGAAAATTTACTACTATACAAGGTCAACTTTATCTTTTTCCTTTTAAATTTGAGATGACGAGAAAACCCTTGTAATAGGACAAAAACTTTCACTTCTGATATAGACCCATTTTCTTATTAACAATTAAATAGATTGTACATGATGATGGCAACAAACCCTTAAGATTCTCTGTTATCTAATCAAAAGAAAGCTTATGAAGCTTAATGTTGTTGAGTAATCATGATTCTAAGTTTGAGCAGGGCCCTACAAAAGTTGGTGTTGGATTATTTGGATGACTTTAGAGGTAGTTATATAGTAGGGTAAATTTGGTTAATGCCCCCCAATCCAATTTTCTATAGATTTCTTGCTTCCTTAAGATCAAGTTATTTACGCCTTATAATGGTGACTTGTGCTTGCAAAGAAGGATGTAATAATGGGGAAATGGTTGCTAACAGAATGATGGGAACTAATCTCATAAGAAAGTTTGCCTCTTCCGTTGATGCCTTAACATTTTGGCAAGTGAATTCCTTGAATGTAGTAACTTTTTAGTTATATGAAAATGTTATATACTACTATTTCTCTATTATTAAGGTAAATCTATAGAATTTTTTTTCTAATGAACATAATCCTCATGAAAAGTCAACATCAAAGAGCGCTAAGTCTTCACGTAAAAAAAGTCCTCCAATAAAATAAAAATCAACTTGAGAAATTACTTCTTATAAAATTAAGATTTAATCTCTTTCTACGATTCATATTATTCTCTATATATTCAGATATGCCCAACTTTCGATCTGCAATTTATAAATAAAGTTCTAAGATAATATAAACACAATTTATCTCAAAACCCTTTAGATGAACGGTTCAAATACTACTGTCAAAACATATGTATGTCACCCTTTGTAATGTTTATAATTCTTGAAAAGCATTCATGTATTAAAATCACTTAAACAAATAAGTTACAACAATATTCTTTTAAACAACTTTGATGTAAAATTGAAAATAACAAGGCCCTATAGAGTGATATACATATCCAAATGAAATCGTACATCTTACTACATGTTAGAAACATTAAAATGTACAAAGGGGGTTTCTTCCATTGCCCCAACCCATGTGTGTCCATGTGAGACTTCCTTAGAGGCACCTGTAACTTCAATATCATGCCTGCTATGTAAGGACATTAAAAAAACTATAGATGTACATCAACAGTTGAACTAAAGTTATGTAACAGCCAAGGAGTGGTCCTCCTGTCACACACTACAATAATTGGACCATCAACATTGAAGGAATTACTTAGTATTAATTGCAGTATATGGTCCAAAAGTCGTCAACATGGAAAAGAGGCATGACTTATCAGTTTGGCCCAATAGGGACTTGACACGTTTCACTTGTAATATGTTGTACTAATAGTGAAAAATGATGTGGTGAGGAAAGTATCTTGAATGGTGCTTCTCACGTTAGGGAGGTATGGGGGCCTGTTGTAGCTGTACAAAGTACATGGAGAGGAATTAGATATTGGATAGTTCATTTGCGTTTGGTACAAGATGAACTTGGACTTTTTTAAATTGATTTTAAATATCTTAAATTACTAAAGAAAATCTTTGTATATTCGGCTAAGTTTTATTGGGATATCTCACTTGGTTGTAGAATAAAATTGAAATAGTTTATTAGTAAATAGGTACAATGGATTCTTTTAGAAAGATTAGTTACTTTTATAAAATCAAAACAAATGTGAAATAGTTATTAGAGAGGCCTGATTGTACCATAATTTTGATTTTGAACTATCATCTCATGGGCTTGAGGCACGACAAAATAATATTAGAGCAAAACTTAGGAATATTATCGTATGGAAAATCTAAATGGATATGATTTGTCGAACACGAGGGTGATTGTGGTTGATGATGGTTATTTTTGTGAGGTGGGCTTCTTGGTCTCGACCAGAAGTTCTATGTCGACCTAAAAGATAGGAAAATGAATAATGCAGGTTGAAGCGTGCAGCCAATGAACATATGCTAGGCTAGTTAAGAGGGTCCTCAGCTAAGACCCTTCAATGCTTAAGTCATTTTTCAATGTGGAGATAATTTGACAGAATAATAGCTTAGAATGTGTTAAAAAAGCATACCTTTGTACCTGGAGATAGGGCATTTATAGTGTCTAGTGGGTAATGAAAAACACAAGTTTCACCTTGATACAAGTCTGCTCATTCCTTCCTTGAGTCGCGGCAATCTAGGTCTTTTTAACATAGCTTAGCACCTTGCTGGTGACTGGTCGGCCGGAGAGGACCCCCTTACCGTCATTAATGCGGAGGTGATGCACCGCCAGGGCCATTTAATGCGGACATGAGGGTGGTTTGGGTGCATTTAATACGGATGAGACAGGTGGTAGACTTTGCATTGAATATGCCTTTTGGCCAGCAGCCACCTCACCAACTGCAAGTTCCCGACCTCGTCAGGTCGACAGTATTCAACCTTTGAGGTCAATTCGAAGTTTCAGAAATAGTCTAAAAACAATGACATAGGCCAATATGTTTGGAGCTAAAGCTTATCTCATTTGGGCTTGATACTGGGCCTGAGCTTGTATTGGGCTTATGGGTTTACAAATATCATGAGTCCCCCCTACTCCGTAGTCCAACCGTGCAAAGGTCAAAGTAGGGAATAGCGTACTGCATTATTTTGCTATTGACCAAAATACTAGTTTTCGTATCTAAACTAGGGTTTTGAGGGTTGGAAATGTTTTTGAATCTCAACTAGGAGTTTGAAGGCGAAAATCGTCTTTGGGCGGTTACATTGATATTCGTGCGCGAATGACCTGCAGTTACACATTAATTAACTAGTGGCCGATCAAATTAACCGATTGGCATGCTGGGCCCGCCTATAAATAAACGTTCTTACCTCTTATTTAACACTTTTACCTCACCATTACAAGGTCGAGCTCAAGAGAAAACTTGGCCGAGTCTTCAGCTTTTTAAACTTCTTAACTTTTCGCATACATCTTTCGTAAGTTTTCCATTTATGCTACTTTGCCTATCGTTGCACTTTCCTTTATCCTATTTTCGTGTCTAGTAATGGCTAGCACTGATGAGGAGGGTAAGGTTGAGAGTTCTGACTTATAAGCAACTCGATCGTTAATGCCTCGATTAGCGGGGCAAGCTCATATAAGTCGACTAGTGGTAGGTCGATTTCTTCTAGTGGTAATGAGAAGTTGGATGTTGTGGGAGGAGAAATAGAGGTTGACGAGGAGGTCGGGCTTTCCAGTCCCAATATCGACGAGGTTGGTCCATCTAATCCTATGGTCTAAGAGACGGGCTATTTGGGGAGGTTGACCAGTCTCCAAGGTCGAGGGGTAGGCTTTTTACAGTTGCCCATTATAGTGAGATCATATCTAAGGTAATGACAAATGACTTGAGGTCAATTAGATCAAAATATTATATTCCTAAGGAGTTTGAGCTGATTAAGCTTCGGGCGGGGATAGGGCACACACCTCCTGAAGGATGTATAACTGTTTTTTAGGATGCCTTAAAATATGGGCTTAGGTTTCCTTTTGTTGAACCTATAGTCGACCTACTGAGAGGTCTTGATATCTGCATAACTTAACTCTTCCCTAATTATTTTTCCTTTTTATGTAGTTTTATTATTTCAATGATGATTCACAACCAACCCCCTTATTAGGCTAATTTTAGTAGTCTTTTTCATCTTCTGATGTCCTAGAAGTCGGGGAGTACAAAAGAGTTAGGATTTTACTACCTAACTGCTTGATCTCATAGAAATTTTTTTGTAAACCCTTATTTTTCCCATGGCCAAACTTGGAAGGAGAGATATTTCTATAGCTGATCTTCTCGTGCGGTCAATTTTAATATTCCCTAAAGGTGGTGGATGGGTATGGTCGAGATGAACAATGATGAAAATTTGACTTGGAATAATATTTTCATTCGAGATCTGCTCAAGTTTGGATAGATGGATACATCTGGATTTATTAGGGAGAGGAACATAGTTCTTACGGGATTGTTGGTTGCCTCGCTAAGGTTGCAAGCTAATGCACATTTAGATAGAAACTAACTTACCTGACTCATGTGATCTGTTATCAGTATCTATTAATGATATATTTCTGATCGAAATGATGTAGGTTCCTACAAATCAACCCGTCATGAATTGAGTAAAAAGGCAGATCGCGATGCAAAAGCAACAAAAGGCCTAGAAGCACCGTGAGGTCACTGTCGTTCGTCGAGAAGCAGTAGCTCAAGCAGGTAGGGTCGAATAGGGGCAACTAGCTAGTCTATCTCCTACTGCACAAAGCGCTAAAGCAACTGGTAGTCCAGCTCCTCAACTTAAGAGAAAGGCCACAAAGGGTCGAATGGCAGGCCTAACTAAGAAAAGTGTAATGATTAAAGGAAAAGGGAAAGTAACTTATCCCAATTTTATTGCTTATGAAACGCTTCCTCCAGAGCAATTGTGCAATTTACCTACATTCCCCGAACCTCATTTTGGGTCGAAGGTCGGGGTGTCGAATACAATGACAATGGGTACCGGGCCAACCTCGATGACCCTGTTAGCTATTCTGACTGCTGGTCTCTTTCAAAAGGATCAAGTGGGGATGTTTAATTATGAGCAGCTCGATGCTCTGAAGGCTTTTGCATACCATGCCTACATGATAAAAATTTAATTATTTGTTCAATTTTAGTGTTGTTTATTTTTGAAATTGTTCTTTTTGTGATATGTATTTACCATCTTATAGGACGGGCAATGGGGGTATAACCTCTATTGGCGGTTTGAGCTATGTGAAATTGTTCAACAAGGATTGGAGGAGAAATATGATGCATTGGAAAAAGAGCAAAGTGATTTAACCAAGACTAAGGTTGAATCTCTAGAGCCGAGAGTGGCTGAGCTGACTAAACAACTCGAGGAAAAAGATGTTGAACTTTTAGCTATTGTCCAAGGAAGGAGTCAATCAGAAAAATAATTAAAGAAATTGATTACCTCAATACAAGAGGCTTCTTTGTCGGGTCGGGCCCAGGGGTATGAGAGTTGTCTTCATTACGCCAGGGGTGAATTTAGAGTTGTCTTCATTATGCCAGGGGTGAATTTTTCAATGTTATGCTTGAGATTTGAAAGGAGGTTGTTCGACAGTTTATATTGAGCCTGGCGTTTATTGATGCTAGCATAACTTTTAGCATAGATGACGCCTAGGAGGCGTTCGAGAGAGTTGTGAAGTAGCTTGAGTTTCTTGGCTATGAGATTCGAACAGAGGATAAAACTCACCTCAACGTTTCGAAGAATGAGAAGCTACAGGATTTTGACAAAAAATGCTCCCCCTAAGGAGGTCAAAGCGCCGTTGCACCCTAAGGCTATTGAAGCAGGGAAGGAATTTTCATTTTTCAGCGACCTCACGCTGGAGATAAAAAAAATAATAAAGCGAATGTGGCACAGTTTTCCTACAGTCGAACGACCCTTCCTAGTAGATGAAGCTAGACCACTCCCGACCTACAAGAGTGCATCCTTTCGGACTTGAGCAAGAGGTCAAGGGCCTACCCTTAGATATTGGCATCGATACAACTAATGAGCTCGACGAAGCTATCAATGAGTTTGCAGCGGAGGTTGCTGTTTGGGGTAGTCCTATTCTTTTTTGAATGATGTAAAGCCTGAATTGGCATTTGAACGATATTATATTTCTTCTTAACACGCTGCGTACTATGGTATTTTAATATTTAGATATTTCTTGTCGATTTTGCTTTATCTTTGACCATTTATTTTGTGCATATGATACCAACTTGATCATGCGACTATGGGGTTGGCTTAATTGTTATTTAATAATTGATCAAAGATGAATTTGATCATATGACTACGGGGTCGACTTGATCATGTAACTACGTGGTTGACTTGGTTGTTATTTAATAATTGATCTAAAATCAATTTGGTTATGCGACGACGAGGTCAACTTGATCATGCAACTATGTGGTCGACTTGGTCATTATTTAATAATTGATCCAAAATCAATTTGATCATACGACTATGGGGTTGACTTGATCATTCTTTAATAATTGATCTAAAATCAATTTGATCATGTGACTATAGAGTCCGTTGTATTATATGTATTAAGCAAGCTTGTTCCTTTTATATGATGGGATCTTAGTTTACACATAAAACTTTTTCAAGTTAGTTTCTTTCTATAGACGGGGGAGCTTGTTTCCACTCATATCCGCTAGTCGATAAGAGTTGTGTTCTACCACTTTCATAAATGAGTAGGGACCTTCCCGTTTTTGGTCTAGTTTTCTAACACTCTTTGAGCCTTCGACCTTCTTGAGGACTAGATCGCCAACTTTGAAGCATCTTGGTCTAACATTTTTGTCATAGTGTTTGATCATGATTGACCTGTGCCTTTACATTTTTGTGAAGGCTTGTTGGCGGAGCTCGTCGATTGTCTCAAGGTCGAATTGTCTTTCTTCCTCATTCTTGATATGGTTATAATGAATTATTCGAGTTGTATATAGGATTAGCTTTGTTGGGATTACCGCTTCTGAGCTATAGACTAAGCTATATGGGATTTGTCCCGTGGCTATTCTTGGGGTGGTCCTACAGGCCCAAAGGATGCCGGGGAGGTCATCTACTCAGCTACCTTTAGAATCTTCTAGTCAAGTTTTGATATGATCCAGCATTGCTCTATTGGTGACCTTAATTTGACCATTCGCTTGCAAATTTCCCACCAAAGTGAAATGTTGTCTGATTCCAAGGCTTTCGCACCAATCTCTCATCCTCTTACTTTGGCATTGGGTGCTATTATCATATATGAGCACTTTGGGCAAACAAAAATGATAGATGATGTTTTTCGACGAGAAACTCCTTATTGCAGCATTTGTAATCTTGGGTACGGCTTCCGCCTCAACCTACTTAGTGAAATATGCCACTACTACTAGCATATATTTTCTTTGGCCTGTGGCTTTTGGGAAAGATCCCATAATGTCAACCCCCATCTGGTCGAAAGGCAGAGTGATTGTATTTGGACGAAGGTTGTAGCTAGTTGATGGGAGATATTGGCACGTATTTGGCAGGATGGGCATTTGCATACAAAGTCGATCGCATCCTTGAATAGGGTTGGCCAAAAATAGCCATGCTTAATGACTTTCTAGTCTAATGTGCATTCCCCCAAATGGTTTCCGCAAATACTACCGTGGATCTCTTGTAGGACCTCTTGTCCTTGTTCTGATGTCAGACATCTTAATTGGGGGATGGGGGCGCAAAGATGGATCTTTTATACAATTGATCAAACTCATCAAGGAAAATTTTGTTGCTCGTTCCCTTAACCTTCAAGCTTCTACTTTGTCTTTCGGTAATTTTCTTCTTTAAGGTAGGATTTTATTTCGTCGATTCAACTAGGGCTTGCTTCTCTGACAGTCAAGATCTAACTTTGGTGGAGGTCACCTATGGAGGGCTTGTCTGAGACCAAAACAGTTATTGTTCTTTCCTTTGTGCCTTTGGTTAGGCTAGCAAATTTGGAAAGTGCATCTGCTCTTTCATTTTTCAACCTAGGTACGTGGCTAAGTGTAAATTTTTTGAATTGTTGTTCCAATCTTTTGACCTTTGTTAGGTATGTGTTCATAGTTGTTTCTTTTGCTTCAAAATTTCCTCCAATTTGCTCCACGACTAGCTATGAGTCTGTAATAAGTGCTAAACACTCGACCCCCTATCAAGGGCCATCCTCATACCTACAATGAGGGCTTCATACTCGGCCTCATTGTTTGTGACTGGGTAGTTGAGTTTGATTGTGCCATCATATTTCTCAGCTTGAGGAGAATGCAAGGAAATTCCTACTCCCCTCGGTGCTTGTGGCTAATCCATCGACGTTTAAGGACCAGACCTATTGTTCCTGCTCAACTACTGTGGGGAGGTCGACGCTCTGCTACAAAATCATCTAATACCAGCACTTTTATAACTATATAGGGCTAAAATTTAACATCAAATTCTCTTAACTCAATGGCCTATTTGGTAAATCTTCCTGATGTGTCAAGCTTGGAGAACACTTGTTTTAATTGCTGATTGGTCAGAATAATGATAGTATGTGACAAGACATAAGGTTTTAGCTCTCATGCTCTGTGATCAAAGCAAGATCATATTTTTCTATCTCCAAATAGCTGTGCTCGGCCCTTGTAGGACTTTCCTGACATAGTATATTAGTTTATGCAAGCCCTACTAAGTGGATATGAAAACTGGACTGGTTACTGCCGTTGAGATCGCCAAATATAGGTTCAAGACTTCTTTGATCACAGGTTTTGCGAGCAACGGAGGTGTAGTCAGATGCTATTTAAGGTCGACCAGAGCTTGTTCACATTCCTCTATCTACTAAAACTTCCTTGCATTCCTGAGGATCTTAAAAAATAGTAGACTTTTATCTACTAATCGGGCAATGAATGGGCCTAGAACAATAATTCTTCAGACCAACCTCTGAACGTCTCTTACTGTCTTTGGTGGTAGGATGTCTTGAATTGCTTGTATCTTTTGTAGATTAGCTTTGATGC
This sequence comes from Jacaranda mimosifolia, assembly GCA_018894105.1. NCBI lineage: Eukaryota > Viridiplantae > Streptophyta > Magnoliopsida > Lamiales > Bignoniaceae > Jacaranda > Jacaranda mimosifolia. The sequence continues at coordinate 28,346,070 of CM032125.1, read as the reverse complement.
CTATCTGGCTGACCATGTAGCCTAAGAACTTCCCACCCCTCATTCCAAATGTACATTTGTGGGATTAAGCTTTATGTCGAACGCCATTGTATTGAAAATGTGTGGTCGAGGCCAAATAAATAGTCTGATTCATTTTCTACTTTAACAATCATATCATCCACATAGACCTCTATGGATCGACCAATCTCGTTCTTGAACATGAAGTTGACCAAACTTTAATAAGTTGTTCCAACAATTTTTCAACACAAATGGCATGACCATAAAATAATATACATTATTTGGGACCACAAAAGAGGTTTTGTCTCTGTCTTCGAGGGCCATGAAGATTTGGTAGTATCCTTGGAAAGCGTCCATCATACTTAAGAGGTCACAACCTGCTGTTAAGTCAATATAAAAATATATTCGAGGCAGTGGGTAAGGATCCTTAGGGAATGCTTTATTAAAATCAGTAAAATCATTATACATTCTCCATTTGTCCTCATTTTTAGGGACAATGACTACATTACACAACCAATTAGGATATTGAATTTCTACTATGTAGCCTGCCTCTAAAAGTTTATTGACCTCTTTCTCGATGATCTAGCACATCTCGGCATTGAACGTTCTAGTTTCCTATTTGACTGGCTCAAAAGATGGGTCCACATTAAGATGATGGACAATAACCTGGGGTTCTATTCCTTGGAGGTCAGTTGTTTTTCATGCAAAAATGTTATTATTCTTTCTAAGGAAATCAACCAACATACACTGCATATTGCGTCCCAAGTTAGTCTTATCCTCATGGTCTTGTCCGGATTCCCAGGTTCGAGTTCCATTGTTTTGAATTCCTCAACTCGCTCGACTCTAGTATCTTCATTCTTTCTCTTGTTGTTTGCCTATTACTTCTTGAGTTCCATTATTGGGATGTCCCCCGAGGGTTTCAGTTTTGGTCAAGTTTTTCGCTCACTTGCTTCAATCGAAATGGTCTAACAATGCCATACTTCTTTCACATTACAAAGCAACTCTTCTATACCAACTGTTGTAGGGAATTTGACATTCATGTGATAGATCGATACTATGGCTCTGAAATCATTAAGCGTTGGTCTCCCTATTATGGCATTGTGAGCAAAGGGTGTATTAACGACCAAGTAGTTGATCAGGAAGGTGCGCCTCTTTGGTACTTCTTCGAAAGATGTAGATAAGTATATGGATCTAACTGGTATGATTTCTGAACTACCAAACCGGACCAGTGGGTACGGACTAATTCAAACTTCAACTTTCCCAACTTCATTCTTTCCAACATTGACACGAAAATTATGTTAGCAGAGCTACCATTGTCGATCAGAATCCTTTTTACTTCAAAATTTGCTATTTCAACAGTCACCACAAGAGGACAATCCAATTTGCTCTCCGTCCCTTGTCCTCCCAAGTGAAAGAGGTTGGAATCTAAAAAGGAGATGGGGTCTATATCAGTGGAAAGCTAATAGATTATCTTGGTTGGTATTGACTTAGTTGATTCGAGCTGCCTCTGTGCTTGCCTCCCTGCTCATTTAGAGTCCCCCCCAGTTGGTCTTCCTGCAATAGTGTCAATCACGTTTCTCGAGAGGGGCGTTCTTCTTCAACTTTTTTATTTCCCTTGTCATCTTTTCTTAGACTGACCGACCGTTCTCTAAGAGGGGTCTGGTCGGGCTGAACCATTGCTTGTCTGGCTTTCTCATCAACATACTTTTTCAAGTGACCTAGTCAAATGAGTCACCCAATCTCGTCCAGAAGGTTAAAGTAATCTTTCGTGTCGTGGCCCTTTTACCCATAAAAATGGCAATACTTCTAGAGTTTTTCATGGCCTAAGTCTCATTGAGTGTCCTTGGTCTTTTGAAGAAGATTGTTATTTTGGATTGCAAAGAAGACCTCTTTTCTAGGAGTGTTCAGAGAGTATAATTGTGAAACCTCTTAATTGGAGATCGATGACCATCTTTTTGGTGCTTATCATCCTTTTTTCCCCTTTCTTTTTATCACTCTCTCCGCCTCCATACTTCATCTTATTTGTATCTTCCTGGGTCATGTACCTTTCTGTGAGGTCGAGAAGTTCCTTCATTGTTCGTGATCTTTCTCTAACTAAAACATCGACACATTAGCTCCCTATATCTCAGACCTAGGAATAACACATCAATGAAAAATTTGATCCTGGGGTTATCAATTTTTAGCACATTCTTGTTGAACCTGGAAAAGAAATTCCAAAGAGATTCTCCTAAGTATGAAGTAGTTTCACTTTCCTCCTGCTGGAAAATTGGTATAGGAATTTGTCACAGAGATGGTCATAGGAAAAAATGGATGTAGGTTCCAACTTAACAAACCATTTGAGCGTCACCCCTTGGAAAATAGTGACCAATATTTTGGCGTATATATGATTATTGTGGCTATGGAGCTGCATTATGTGCTCAAATTGAAGTAGGGTGCTCATTGGGGTCAGTTGACCTGTCACATCTAAGCAATTCAATCGGGATTTTTGAATCGATCGCTATGCGTTCATCAATTATTTCCTAGATGAATGGGGATTCCCTCGCTCGTCAAAGTCTGGGGTCATTGTCAAGTTGGATTCTTTCAATATTTCTTCTTGAGATTCCCTCCAATCGTCTATTCAGTTGTTGTACTTATTATGACACCTCCTCTCATTCATCTCGATCCGCTCGAGATAAGTCTTTATTGGGTTGAGGTCTCTGGCGCTCCACCCTATCGTGCTCTAGGCTCGATTGGGTCAAGCAAAGTGCTCTACCGAATTCGCTACCTCTTCATGGGGTTGATAGCGGGCTTTGTCCTGCAGAAAACGACCAGGGCTCAAATCTCGTCTACTGGGGTTATAACAAGCTTTATTCCTTGTTTTGTCCTCACATGGTGATCTTTCTTTCTGGTGGAAGGGGTGTGGTGTGGCACTAGCTACAACCACTAGTTGGTTGTTGTGCCTTTGCAAGATGGCAAATAACTGTATCGAGAGCTGAGCAGATATTTGAGCACTAATCATTTGTATGAGTTGAGGGATGGTCAGAGTGACCACCTGTTTTGGTTAAGAGCTCAGGCCCTCGGCTTACTGGTCTAGCTGAGGTTGTGGCGGCTGTGTTCGCCTAGTGTTTACCATTTATAGCTCTAGATTCCACGCACAGACAACGCCAAATGATAATGGTTATTTTTATGAGGTGGGCTTCTTGTTCTCAACCAGAAGTTCTATGTGAACCTGAAAGATAGAAAAATGAATAATGCGTGCTAAATCCTATAGTCAATAAACAAACGTTAGGCTAGCCGAGAGGATCCTTGGCTAAGACCTTTTGATGCTTAAGTCAGTTTTTGACTTGGAGATAGTTTGGCAGAGTAATGGCTTAGAATGTGTTAAAAAGCATACCTTTGTACCTGAAGAGAGGGCATTTATTGTGCTTGGTGCGTAATGGAAAAGATAAGTTTCGTTTTGATACAAGTCTAGCCATCCCTTCCTTTAGTAGGGGCAATCTAGGTCTTTTCAACCTAGCTTAGCGCCTTGCTGATGATCGATCGGCTGAAAAGGATGCCATTACCGTCATTAATACAAAATTAATGCATCGTTAAGACCATTTAATGCGGATAGGAAAGTGGTTTAGGTGCATTTAATGCAGATGCGATGGGTGACAAACTTTGCCATTGAAGCGTCTTTTGGCCACGCAGCCACCTCACCAACTGCATGTTCTCGACCTCGTTAGGTTGACGGTATTCGACCTTCTTGACCTCTGAGGTCGATTCAAAGTTTCAGAAATAGTACAGAAATAATGATGTCGGCAATTTATCTGGGCCCAGAGCTTATCTTATTTGGGCTTGATACTGGGCTTGAGCTTTTATTGAGCATATGGGCTTACCCATATCAGTGATATTTCATACTGACTTTAAAAGAGAATTGACAACTAGGTATAATAAATAAATTTCTCTAACTAGTTGAGTTAATCATGTTCTTAACTACTATTATATCATGTTATGTCAAAGTCTCCCTTGATAGGCTTGGTAAAGATTATTGCCCTCAAAATTGTGAAACTCTTAGAATTCTTGTCTTTTATCTTTTTTAGATCAACTCAACTCAATTTAAACCATGACCAGGTGAATATTATTCATCGGATCAAAAATGCGTAAATTATCCAGTCTTGCCTCTATCGACCAAAATGACAAGTACCTTACCTGTAAATACTCCATATTTATATCTAAATCGTTAAATATGGCATTGAATTCTCTCCTGATATTTTTATTTTCTCATCTTAAAATTTTGATTTGGGTGTTGAAAAGCAAAGCCCAATAACTCTCACCCCTTTTATGATTTTAAGGCTCTGTTCTCCTATGTTTTCTAGAAATATTTTTCAGCCCCCAAAAAAATTTCAGAATAAAGGCTCATTCCCCCTTTTTTTTTTCAAAACACTTGGACTCTGTTCTTCTACGTTTTCCAGTAATATTTTTCAACCTCCAAAAAAATTTCAGAATGAAGGCATATTCCCCAAATTTATTTCCAAAACACTCAAATTTTATCCACAAAAGCCCCCTCCCATTTGATCCAAAAAAACCCCTCCCAATTCACCCAAAAAAACCCTACACCCTAAAAGCCACACCTACCCCCTCATTTTTTCACTCTACCTATCACATCACTCATTTATTTATTACTCTCTCACTTCACTCATCCATATATATATATATATATACATATATATATTTATTTACATATATAAAAATATTAAAATTTTACTAGTTTAAAATTTTTAAAACTTATATTTACAAATTTAATTAAACTAATTATCAAAAAATGAATTAAATTTAGTTAAATATTATTTATGTTATTCCTAAATAATTCAATTTATTGAATAACATATTAAATTAATTAAATATACTTATTACTTAAACAATGTATTAGTTATATTTAATATTTAATGTATTAATGAAATATTACATTAATTCATTTAATAAATAACTTAAAATGTTTTAATTTGATGTAATAAATAAATTAATCTTCTTCAAAAAATATTCTTCATTAAATATTAATCTTCACATTAATTTAAAATTATAATAAAAAAATTTGATTATAGGGTGATATTTATTTAATAATATATTAAGTGTATTAAATTAATATTGATATGCTTAAAGCAATTGTTGAGAGAATTAATTAAATTTAAGTAAAATTATTTGATTATTACTAAGTAATTTATTTACTAAATAGTGTACTAATTAAATATTGAGTTACAGTAATTAAATAACTTATTAAATTAATTAAATTAAATTATTTAAATAACTTGTTTATATATTAATTATGTTTCATATTTTATGTATAATTGAATATTATGTTTATTTATTTAATAAATAATTTAATATGATGTACTTTCATATAATATAATATTATTTTTTTAATTTAATGAATTGTTATTAAGTCGTATATGTAAATTATTAAAAAAGTTATTTTATTTAAATAAATAACTAAGTATTATTTATACATAAATTGCAAGCAATAAATAGTTAAATAATTATATTTTAATTAATAAATAATAATTGGTTTATAATTAATAAATAGTAATTAATTTTTTTTTTTTTATAAGTCGATAATAACAATTATAATATAACCTGGTTTTTTTATAATTAAGATATAATTATGATTTCATTATAGTTAATATTTATTAATATATTTTTTATTTCAAATATATATAATTTACTAATATTAAATTTATAAAAATATATATTTCAAAATAAATAACTAATTAAATTAATTACACTCATATTTCAATCATTACAAATATATATACATATATATACACACACATCATCCATCTATAAATATACATACATATAATATATAAAAAAAATCACTTTCACTATACAAATCCAACAAAAAAACAACTGATTTGACATCTAGAATAAAGTTAATCTCTCCCCAAAACATAAAGAAACAAACAACTTATTCTCAAATCATTTTCATATTATCCCAAAACAAAAAGAATTATTTGGCACATTCTCCAAATTTTTCCGAAAAACTCATTCCTCCAACATTTTTCTAGAAAATGGCCAAAAAATAGAAGAATAGGCCCTCAAATTTTCTCCCCAAAAAACCTCTACCAATTCACCCAAAAAAACCCTACGCCCTAGAAACTACTCCTACCCCTCATATTCTCGCTTTACCTATCACATCACTCATTCACTTATCACTCTCTCACTTCACTCATTCATATATATATATATATATATATATTTACATATATGAAAATATTAAAATCTTACTAGTTTAAAATTTTTTAAACTTATGTTTACAAATTTAATTAAACTAATTATCAAAAAATGAATTAAATTTAATTACATATTATTTATGTTATTACTAAATAATTCATTTATTGAACAACATATTAAATTAATTAAATTTACTTATTAATTAAATAATAAATTAGTTATATTTAATATTTAATGTATTAATGAAATATTACATTAATTCATTTAATAAATAACTTAAGATGTTTTAATTTGATGTAATAAATAAATTAATCTTCTTCAAAAAATATTCTTCATTAAATATTAATCTTAACATTAATTTAAAATTATAATAAAAAATTTGATTGTAGGGTGATATTTATTTAATAATCTATTAAGTTAAGTAAATTAATATTTATATGCATGCTTAAAGTAATTGTTGAAAGAATTAATTAAATTTAAGTAAAATTATTTGATTATTACTAAGTATTTATTTACTAAATAATGTATTAATTAAATAATGAGTTGAAGTAATTAAATAACTTATTAAATTAATTTATTTAAATAACTTATTATTTATATATTAATTATGTTTCACATTTTACGTATAATTAAATATTATATTTATTTATTTAATAAATAATTTAAGATGATGTAATTTCATATAATATAATATTATTTATTTTTTTAATTTGATGAATCGTTATTAAGTCTTATATATAAATTATTAAAAATTATTTTATTTAAATAAATAACTAATTTTTATTTATACATAAATTGTAAGTAATAAATAGTTAAATAATTATATTTTAATTAATAAATAGTAACTAATTTATAATTAATGTATAGTAATTAATTTTTTTTATAAGTCGATATTAACAATTATAATATAATTATGATATAAGCTAATTTTTTTTATAATCAATATATAATTATGATTTCATGAATAATTAATTTTTTTTTTTTTTGAGAGAGAGTATTACAAATGATGAATTTATCATCCTATCAACAAATTAATATTATTTCTATTTTCAAACCAAACAATCAAAGTATAAACTACCAACAAGGTACATAAAATGCACACAATGTGACCAGTTAGGGTCGAACACAAGACCTCCCACATAATAAGGGGAAATTGATGCCACTCGAACTATAAGTCACTGGGCATGAATAATTAATATTTATTAATGTATATTTTATTCCAAATAATACATTATTTACTAATGTTAAATTTATAAAAATATAAATTTTAAAATAAATAACCAATTAAATTAATTACACTCATATTTCAATCATTACAAATATATATATACACACACACACACCCATCATCCAACTATAAATACACATACATATAATACATAAAAAATCACTTTCACCTTACAAAGCCAATAAAAAAGCAACTAACTTGACATTTACAATAAAGTTTGTCTCTTTCCAAAATATAAAGAAACAAACAACTCATTTTCAAGTCATTTTTCATATTTTTCCAAAACAAAACGAAATACTTGGCACATTCTCTAAATTTTCTTCCAAAAATTCATTCCTCCAAAAAAAAATTTTAAAAATGGCCAAAACATAGAACAACTGGCCTAAGTTAATGCTTGGAATCAATTTAACCCAAAACTCGTATCCCTACAATCCATAACTAGGAGAATGTTTTCGAACTTATATCAAGCCCCATGTTGTAGGCCAGAAGTCTGACAAATGATATCAAACTCGTCTCCAAGAGTATATTCCTAATTCTACCAAATCGAAGTGGAAGTAATATTTCATGGGATGCAATTTGCAAAATTAGGATTGACTCTAATTGTTTCCAGTACATCTAAATTTTTAATGGTGCATGTTCTGGTTGGGGTTTTCCTCAGTTCACTCCTAACCAGCCCATAAACCGAGTCCAGCCCATGATATAAAAAAGATTTGAGGCCCAGAACTTGTTGGATTTCTCAATTGTTCGATTGTGATTGCTTGTGATGTTTTAGTGTTTTAGAGATTTTGGGGATGTTTTGCTTTTTAGAAATATGAGAGCAGGAGATGAGGTTGTGATTAGTTGTGAGATAAAGTGTGATGATTATAGTGATGTGATATAATGTTATGAGTGGTTGTGAGATTGTTTTTTAAATATGTTTGAGAAAATGAGATTGTTTTTTATGATTTTTGATTTTGAGTTTGTTTGGGATACTCTTATATAAAAAATATTAGTAATATATATTATAAAATTCATAATATTAATAATATTAAGTCAATCAATTATTAAGTGCAGCATGACTTATTAATAATTTTTTAATAAATGCATAATTGAATGAAAAATATTTTATTTTGTGGAAAATGAACTTAATAAATTTTTTTTTTATTAATAACATGCTATATAAAAATAAGATATATTTTAATAAACTCCTTGTTTGGACAACACGAAAATTTTCCAAATTTTTTTTGGAATTTATGTATACCAAAAATATAATTCCACCCCATGCGATTAATTACGAAATCTGCAGTCTTTAATTTGCTATAAAAACTTTTTGTTGTTCACCGCCTAACATATTACCAAACTAATTGACGGTGAGATTTTGTAAAAAGAAAGAAAAGAAATTGTGCCAATGTATTAAATTTGTTAATTATTAATATGTAAAATTAAAAAACAAAAAGTATTTAAATAAAAAAAAGGATATTAATAAATTTGAAGAGAGAATGACGATTCATGTGGTGGTTGAGAGATTCTCGCACAATATCTCAAGAGAGGAAATGAGATAAAATTGTGAAGACGCCACGGTTGGCCTTAGTCCTGCCTCTCAGACAGCCTAAAAAATAAATATGAAATACAACATTTTAGGCTCACAACCAAACACGCCCTTGCCCCTTATTCATGTTTTAAAAATACAAAAACGAAAATTTACCCCACAAGCAAACACAGCCTACATTTCTTATCTTAAGATTGTTAAAGCAGATGCAAGAACATTATGTTGGATCATCGTGCGAAAGTTCTGCTATTATTTTCGAGGCAATTGATAATCGCGAATTGCAGCAGTCATTACATTCTCGAAAGCCAAATTAGAAAGAGTCGGTTTCATTGAATCTGGATCCATTTCCTTCTTTCCAACGGTTGAAATCAAAATCCATTACCATTACGAACAAAAGAAAAAGCAAATATCATGAATATTACGTAAGCTAGAATTGTTGGAGCTTACCCAAAAAGATTTGGGTTGCTGAAATTCATAATCTTATAGGCAAAGGACTAGTTTGGCTGGCATGATAAGGTGGGATAGAAATATTTTATTCCATCTTATCGTTGATTTTCTATTCATAAACATTTAGGCCCACAATTATTCTTCTAACTTGTTTTTATATATGCAAAATGAGGGATAAACAAACCTGCCACCGTCATGGGTTTATTTATTCATTGCTTGGGTCCTTGTGTTCAACAACCATGTGGGTAGGGCTGTCAATGGAGCGAATTTTAATCCAAATTCGATCTGAATTCGATCCGATAATTCAAGATCTTTAACTGATAAAAGATTCGATGGATATGATCTGATTAAAAAAATTCGTAATTCGAAATAAATGGAGCGAACATGGATTTGACTCGATCCGATCCATTAATAATCCGAATCCGAATATATAGTATTACATGTATACATATAGTATTATACATATATATACGTAGGGTGTTATAGCAATGCCAAAATGAATTTTTGGACAAAAAAAGTAATGAGCTTCTATGCAATATATCAAATCAATTGATTTTTCATATAAAATGTTAGATTTAGAGGTTATCTACATCATAATTGCATCACTTGTTTCTTTATTTTTATAATAAAAAATGGTGCAAGAAAAATAATGAGCAGGAGTTGAATGTTGTGATATAAAAGAATGCAATGCAAATCTCAATTTGATTGAAATGAGTTTCTATTTTTTATAAAACTTTAAGTTTATTGATTGAAAAATCAAGTATATATGTATTTATAAGTACTATTATCAGCAGTATAACCTAAAATACAATGATATGATAAATGAATGTGATTAAATTATATTCTATTATTGCTTTTATATGATAAATAGACTTGAAAATTTATTCGTTAATATGTTGTGTGCATCTTTTTTTTAAGGATGAATGTTTTGGATTTAAATTCTACTAATTTTTTAGAAAAATAACAAATATATGATTTTTGAGAGTATTCGGATTCGGATCTTTTTTCGGATATCCTATTTTTATATGGATCCGAATATGGTTATAACAGTCAAGATCCTATAGGATCTTGGGTCGGATTCGGATTCGGATCCAATCCGAATCCGACCCATTGACAAGCCTACATGTGGGCATATATATAAATAATCAGGCAAATCAAATTATATTATAATGATAAAAAATCAAACACATTATCATATGATAAATAATTATAAAGTAATTTAAAAATTCAACCCAACATGCCCAAAGATTTAGCTCGGCACTGTATAAATATAGTGAGACAAGTGGAAAATCAAGATTATGAGTGCAGCCTCGCAATCATACCCCCATTCCACGGCCTGCGGGCTTTTGTCCATTTTAATTGAACTTAGGTCTTAATTGTTGTGCAAAACTTAAATTTTGTTCTTTGTCTCCAAGTTCTAACTTGGGATGGAGACAGGATGTCTTACTTTAAGGGTAGAAATAAATTTTATATTTTATTTTAATTTGTATAAAATTTAAAACACATAAACTACAGAGTAGTCATTATTCATTATAACTTTCCTTCTCTAGTCTCATTCTGCATCCAAATTAAGAAAAATTCGATGAATACATTAAAACTTTGATATGGTTAATTTTAAAATTTAATATTAAATTTAGTTTAGTAGTTCGCTTTTACCTAACTATTTTAATTTGATAGAATTAGATCTATTCTAAAAAGAAAATGACCATTTGAAAAAGAGAAAATGAAAAGAAAATAAACAATTTCATCCATGTTTCCAATTGGTAAAAGGAAAATGGTGTTCTTCCTCCTAAAACCCAAATTTCCAAGCGGAAAAAGAAAAGTGATATTCTTCAGCATAAAAGCCCAAATAATTGCACTCAATTTTCGGAAATGGGCTTTGATGAAGTTGGGCTCAGCATCTATTGTACTTTGCAATTTTTAGATTCATTATTTTCTTTAAAATTGGGTCCAAATATAAAAAGTTAAATATTTACATCGCTATTCAATCTATTCGAAACTATTGATGTGGAAATTTAAGTACCTTATTAATGCGATAGGTCGAAAAGTATCAACTTGAAGATCATATAAGCAATAAGACAAGAAATATAAAGTTAAATCTTACAAGACTTCTTGTCTAATTCTATATGCTAGTTTTATGATTCCAAAGATGTAAAAATTATATACTTGTGTGCTTCCTACTTCTCATAGTTGGTTTCATGGTGTTTAATGTTTACCCATTACTTTTGCATTTTTTACAATGTTGAAAAAAAGGTAAGAGTGCTGCTCAAAAGTTATGATAGAGATGCGCTTAAATATCATAAATTTATCGTTGAAAAGGCAATTTTCGAAAACTAAAATTCTTAATCAATAGAGAAATATTCTTTTGTTTCATAAGATGTCAACATAGATGATTGACTCATTTCATGCTAAAAATAATAGCAAGTAACAGAAAATCCTTTTGACAACATGGATCCTATTTCTTAATAATATTTTACAATCAAGACAAGTGATTGAATCCCAATAAAATTATTTCATGAAAATTCATTCTTATATTCTTTTTACGAAATAAATCAACTTTGGTTCTCAATAATTGAATTGAATCCATAATAATTAAAACACACATACACACACACACAATTTCAAAAGATATTTGTAGAGAGGACTAATGTCATTGTCCATCGTTATTCATTCATCAATAGAATAAATTACTCTACAAAATTTTGGTCCTCATTGATGGTTTTCATACAAAAATATCCCTCTATTCTCAATCAAATATTTTTATAAGAAATATTTAATACACATATCATATATCTACGAAGTAAAATAAGAAATGAAATGAAAAATGAAATGGAAGATCTAAACTAGTATAAAAGTTACCCTCTTTTCCATGCCTTGCCGACTTTCCTGTAATAATCTTTTCTCCAGACAAATCTGTCCAAATCTTTGATAATGGCCCGTTTCAAATCCAGGTCCATTGCTCAAAAGTCGCTAGATGATCAAGATCGATGAAGCCCCAGTGCCCATCAATTCCACCCTCACGATCATCATCATCATCATCGTTTTTCTCGAAGGGTCAATTCCTCATGTACAATTTCACCACCCTCTCGTTTTCTTTTGAGTCCTTTCGCTTTTGATAAAACAAAGGGTAACTCTTCGTTAACTACTTTGTCCCTATTCTGCTTCTCGAATGTTAGCCCGAAGTCTCTTGTCGGGCTGGAACTTGCCGCCCTTGTCCCCTTGGGACTCCACCAACACGAAATGCCAGTTCAGTTCGAAGCCCTAAAAAAAATCAACCACTTTTTGGTATTTCACCATGCTGAGGCTAATGTTCTTCTGCTTCGAACTTTTGCTCACCCTCAATCTCTCCGAATCCAGGTTTATTCCGGTCCGCAGGTAAAATTCGGCTGCGGCATGGATTTCGTTCCACGTCATGCCGATGTGGTCGTCCACCACAATTGTCATGTGGATCGAAAGCTTTGTGAAAAAGCTGTCGAAGAAGCGTTTGAAGGATTTCACGAGCTCGGGGATGATATCCTTGGCCATCGACCGGAACAGCACCAATGCGTAGGCGGAGAAAAAAATTGATGCCATGGATTGAATTTGCCCGAAAGATTGCATATTTTTCTTGATGGGTTTTCAGGAATTTTGTTCAAGATCATTAGCATGATTATTTGGGTTTTTGGGCAGAGTTTTTATAATGGGATCTATTTGACTTGAGTTGTCTGTTACAAGTCAAAATCAGCATAGAGAGGGATTCTAATCAGATTTCCTTCCATATTCAGGAATTGGCGTTTGGGACTTGGCTTTGGCCATCGGGCAGCATTCACAGAATCACAATGAATCCACTTGGAATTTTAATTTGAAATTCGAGGGAATCTTTGTGGAATGTGGTTTGCTCTTTCTTTTGACCACAGATAATAATAATAATAATAATAATAATAATAATAATAATAATAATAATAGTAAAATCCCCCAAAATTTCTTGATGGCATCTTTTAGCTTCTTGTTAAGATTAATTAACTGAGGGTTGTTATCCTTTAATTAATTTTTATTTTTAGAATTAAATATAGATAAGACGTGAATATTAAATGTCGGACGTGGTAAAAATTAGGGATGATATTTTATATCCAATATATCCATGAGTACCCGCTCTTACCCGATCCTGCAACGAGATGGGATGTGATAGGTTTATACATTAATACTTGCAGGGCAAGTTGGGTTCAGGTTTATGGTAAGCCACCCCACTCTTAAGTCTTACCTGAAATATTTATCTATATATTATTTACATATATTTTAAATTTTAACAAAAATATATATAATCATATAATCTTAATCTCAGAACTTGGTGCCTAGTAGTATTCATCCATTTTCTCACAACCTAGTATGTAGTTTGTGGGTTATTAATTTTTTTATTGTTTAATTTAACTAAATTGATTTGTTTTATTATGCAAACTTGACTTGAATTAAATTTCACTTTAATTTTATCTTAAAAAATGCATCTTTACAAAGTAAATTATATGATATCCTAATTAAAATATAATATTTTATTAATTATATAGTATCTACTATTTAATAAAATTTATAATTAAGTGCGGGTAGGATCAAGTAAAATTCTGATTGTACATATACATAACGGATAGGGTGTCGAGTAGGGTTGGGTGGGGGGACTTAAATATTTGTGAGGCGGGTTCAGATTGAGTAAAAACTCGCTCAAACCCGCGCACGTTACCATCCCTAGTAAAAATAATAAATATTCTAATAAAATAAGTAAATTACATGTTAGTTTGGATTTAAGTCTATTTAAGCAATAAATAAGAATCTTTAATACAATTAATTAATTAAGAGACCATATATCAACAAAATAGTTTAGTAACATATTTAATGGAAAAAATGTGATTTTTGTATTAAATCCATCCCAGCGCAACCTATACTCATTTTTTGCAACAAGTCTTCAACCCATAAATACGACAACACTCTAAATCCAACTCATTTTGAATTCATCCTACCCATTAATTACCATCCATACTTATGCATGGAAAGACAATGCAGCTTAACTAACAACTCTGGGAAACAACTCAATTGTCCAATTGCTTCGCTCTTAGAATTTCGGAGTAGTATTAAGAAATCGTTGTAATTCTTTTTATCATGCATTGGTGATGCAATATATATATATATATTTTAATTATATGCTCGAATGCAAAAATTTATTAAATCTCTTACCTCACATATATGTCACTAAGCCAAATGATCATTTGTCAAGTATAAAAACTAATGATTGATGATATAACTAATTCTTGATATCATTATTTACATTAGACAAGTAGGGATGGCAATGGGTCAGGTTTGGGGAGGATTTGACAAAATTCAGGACTCGCCTTGTCAATATTTTTAGGGGTCCGCGCCCCGCCCCGCCCCGCTCAGAACCTTTATCTAATGAGTTGGGCCCGTTAAACCCATTTAAAATATTTAAAAAAATTAAAAAAATAACATCACTATAACTCCATAATATGAGAAAATAATATTATTAACAAAAAATTTATTATTTCAATATTTATATATGCATGTTTTGATTTTCGAAGAATGATAAATTGCAAACATTATTATTACTTACATATACATATTGAATGTATAAGTTATTTATTATAGCAATATTATTATTTTTTATATAGAATATATCTGTAATATTCATATTTTTTCATATATATATATATATATGAATACGACACTACATAATATATATATATAATATCTAATTGGATGGATTTGGGGTGGATCTGGGTTTAAAAATTAAAATTCAAGACCCGCCCCAAAATCCGTTTATGCTTTCAAAATCACCAGGCGGATCTAGGTCGTACTGGACTCATTGTCATCCCTATTTAAGACAAGATAGCTGTGATGTAGCACACAACACACATAGGAGATAGCATTATAATACATGGCAACAGCATCCGAGACACACGCATATAGCACATTACTACATGGAGGGACGCTTTCATGTAATAAAACGAAGGCTGTCATACATATTTCCAAATTCTACCTTTGTAAGTACTAAAAACAAACTAGAAAGCACTCATAGTACGTAATACAAGTCTTACACAAGCATAACAATACATATTATATTAAACCATACTCCATCAGGGGGAGACACAATCACACTAGTTTCAAATATGCTTAATTTTCTCAAATTTACCCATGTTTCTCTTTGCGGCCAGAAGTTGACGACGGCGAATGGCCACCGTAGCCACCGCCATTTTCACCAGCACCGCCACCACTTCCACCGCCACCTCCATGAGCGCCGCCACTTCCGTAACCATACCCATATCCAGAACCCGATCCAGTCCCCGAACCAAACCCGAACCCAGAGCCCCTCCCAAACCCATTAGGGGACCTACCCGAGCCCGACCCGTAACCCCACCCGGATGTCGGGCTCGCACCCCAGCCCCAAGTGTAGTCCCAATTCGGACCATGGGCCGACCCACTACCTCCGGCGGGAGTCCCAGAGGTGCCACTTGGTCCGGACGACATATCCGATGAATCCGTCTTCTGTCCACCTCCTTCGCCACCAGCCTCAAACGCAGAAGAATTAACGAGAGTTAAGACAAGTAGAATGAGAGTGAAATGGAGAATTATGGGACGCATTTTATGTAAGAAACTTAGGTTTTTATGGTTGAAAATAATGAAAGCTGGCAAAGTGTTTATTGACTTATGGTGTAAGCAATTGATTGAGGTAGGCACTATATATATATAGTGGTGGGTGGACTGGGTGGGTTTAGATATAACGTAAGTGGTGGTGGGGTGTTATTAATTGGAACAAGAGGACCCGTGACAACAACGACCTTTGGGCTTTGGGGGTGCACTTGTCGGAAAGAGGAGGGATTTTGATTTGTGTGCATCTCCACACATGATTTGCACCACCGCCTATGTAACAAATTAATGTTAAAAACCACTACTTTTTTTAACAATTAAATGGTCCCAATTCCCATTATGAAATAATATCTTGAATAATTGTGAGACTTTGGAGTTTTGGTGAAGTTTCAAGAGCTTGAAGTTGAGGGATTTCTTGTAAATCTTTTTTCGGTTCTCAAGAAAGAAGGCCACTATACGAAGAAAGAAAAAGTGAATTTGCCAAAATTAGAGAAATATCTTTTTTGGTTGGTTGTTTTATTGAATTTGGATCATCCAAGATTCAGCTTTTCGTCAAAGTTTTTGGATTGGTCATGCTTATCTTAATTAAGCTCAAAAAATCACAACATAGGAAACTTCAAAAAAAATTACCAATATTTCGTGCTGTGTCCGTGAGAGAAATCCTTGTCATTAATGTAATTAGCTGTTTAATACATCCGTATTTGATATAATAGGTATATGGATTTACTGGGATTTGACTCAGTTATCTGGAGATCAAATTTGACTAGAATTAGGACTCCTTCTTGTATTAGGTTTTCTAGTTCTAGGTAAAATAATCAAGTAGTTTTGTCTTATGAATAAATGTTTTTATTTGATTACTTTAGAGTGGATATTCGTGGAACTCATGATACTCATGGGATAATTATTTTGAGTTACAAGTGGAGCAATACAAAGGAATGAAATGGGTATTTCTTTATTAGCTATGAGAGTGGTTGTATAAGGGGTTTGTGTTCGGTTTAGGTATGTCAAATTCAAGGAGTGGTTTGTACCGGTAAAATTCTCCCATAGTGGAAGAAAGAAAACTGTCGTGGAGGTATGCGGAATTTGTCGAACCACATAAATCTATGTCTATTTTATTTTTCTATGTGTTGGGTATTAATTTTGTCATTAAATTTGTAGGTGTGATTTGTGAATTCCTAATAAATTAAATCTTGTGCCTAAATTGCTTCCGTTGTGCTCCAACAAATCGATATCTCCACCTTGACTTAAAATTCTCCATCCATCATCTTTATCTCCCCCAAGAGGGCAATCATTTGAGTTTGCAAATATTTATCAAATCCAAGTAATGCTTAAATTTGATTCTTAGAACAGTCTTCATCAACATATTTTTTTCTCCCACAAGCTTCTCGATCGAACTCAAAGCATAAGCAACTAGATCTAAATATGAGAAGCGTTGTGGTGGTTTGATCTACCTCCTCTCTCTATCACGAGCCGAACGATAGTTCTATAGTGAATTAGTACCTTGCTACTGATTCGGTGATAATGAGCTCTCGCCAGCTTCATCTACCATATTCTGTTTTCCTTTTCGAAACTTCTGGAGTGTCTATCTCAAACTCTACTTTCTTCTTAATGCCATGTTGACTACTTTCACCTTGCTCCACCTTCTTCAACACAACAGACTCATTGAATGTTACATCATTGCTAATAATTACCTTGGAGCCCTTGTTATCAATACACCACAAACGATAATCCTTGACTTTATCTGCATACCCTAAGAATATGCACTTTCTTGCCCTAGGCTCAAGCTTCCTATCATGAACATAAGCATAGGTTGGGCACTCAAATACCCTCATATTTGAGTAATTAGCAGAAGATCCTAACCAAACTTCCATTTGTGTCTTGCAGTCCAAAACAGTTGATGGTGACCTATTCACCAAATAACAAGCAGTATTAACAGCTTTAGCCTAAAAATTCTTGGACAATCCGGCATTAAAAAGCTTGCTTCTAGCTTTCTCCAAAATAGTCCCATTTATCTGTTTCGCAACTCTGTTCTACTGTGGTGTATGAACAATTGTGCGATGCCATCACAATCTTCTCCTTATCATAGAACTCCTGAAATTCCTTGTTGCAAAAATCCAAGCTATTGTCAGTCCTTAATCATTTGACCTCTTTCCCAGTCTACTTCTCAATCAAGGTCTTCCACTACTTGAAGTTGACAAATACCTCATCTTTATGCTTCAACATGTATACCCATACTCTCCTTGAGAAGTCATAATAAATGCTAGCATATACCTAGCACCACTCTTTGATGGAACTTGAGAAGGCTCCGAAAGATTTGAGTGGATGTAATCCAAGGTGCCCTTGGTCCTATAAATAACGATGCTGAACCTCAGTCAATGTAGCTTGCCAAGAACACACTGCTCACAAAAATCCATCTCCCCTATTTTTTCTCCACAAAGCGAACCCTGTTTGCTCAACTTTGACATTCATCTCTCACTCATATGCCCAAGCCGCATATGCCACAACCTAGTAGTATCATTAAGCAATAAAGAAACTGCAGCAGTACCAAAAACTGTACTATCCTGCAATATGTAAAGGTCATTCCTCTTGTCTCCCTTCATGATTAGCAGAGCACCCTTGGAAACCCGTAGAACTCCATCTTGAGCCCTACACTCACACATATTCTTATCCAACATACCTAGTGAAATTAGTTTTTTCTTCAAATCAGGAACATGACGCACATCTATCAGCATCCTCACAATTTCGTCGTGCATTCTGATACTCATTGTGCCAATCCTTACAACTCTACAAGATGCATCGTTTCCCATGAGCACTTTACCACCATTTGTATTTGCGATAAATGGTGAACCAATCCTCTCGTGGGCATATACAGTATGAACAACCACTATCTAAAATCCACTCAGAATTTAGAAGACTCTCAGTAACATTAAGAACAAGCACTCCATCAGACTCATCCTCGATAATTCCAGCAACATCATTCCATTTCTAAAAGAAGATTCATCCGAATCCCTTTACTTTTTACATTATGGGCAATTTTGTTTTCGGTGCCCCTTTCCCTTGCACTTAAAGTATTTATCATTTGATTTAGGCTTGCCTCGAGACTTAGATCGGCCTCTACTCCTTCCCTTTTCTTTCGGTCTTCCCTTTGCAACTAATCTTTCCTCACTTCCACTGTCATTACTGCTTAGGACATGCTTTCTCAATTCATTCGAATTTAATGTGGCCATCACATCCTTCATTGATATCATATCTCTCCCATATAGTAAAGTAGTATCAAGTGCTCAAAGAATTTTGACAAAGAACCCAAAAGAATCAATGCTTGATCTTCATCCTTAATTTGCACATTTATACTAGCGAGATCTGTTGGAAATTAAGCTTTAAAATTTCTTAATTATTTAATTTTAATTTCCAGCACTTATTGAATTTTATGGCCTCTTTATTATTTTCATTATGCCATGATTTATATGTATTTACTATAATTTGACCATCTTAATTTGCCTCATTATATGGCCAATTATTATTGAGTTTATGATCATGTGAATTATTTTACTTTATTTTATATTTTAACAAAAATCACACAATTCTCCACAACAATCTAAAGCCATGAGTAGATTTGTGATTTATGCTAAAAGAATAGCATAAGCGTGATTGGTTCTAACTAATTATCTTGTGACTCTTTGCGTGTAATGTTTTGTGAGCTTAATAGCAATATGTTTGACAAATCAAGCAATTTTATGATCACTGGATGAGGCGCTGGAGTTGCAATTTGGATGAATATGAATGTCACGCAAGCTTCGAATGTTGAGGAAAATTGGTATGGATTTCTATTCCTTTCACGATAGGTACGTAACTAGACTTAGTGGAGATATTATATAAAACCTTTTAAATCTTCATTGAGGATCTTTCATTCTGGTGAAGGAGTTTCATGCATTTTTCTATATCATGAACATAAAAGTTTGATAGAGGATTATTTTGTGGCATAACTTTGATGTGTGAAACTACTAATCCATCAACTCATAAATTTGTCCTTGGAATGATGTAAAAGTTACACAATTGCCTACGACAAATAAGATCAAAATGCTAGCTATCAAATAATGAGAATAACTTATTCTTTTGGAAGTTACATTTGCCTAGAAGAAGAAAAAGAAAACATTTGGCCTTTGAAGTCTATGATATGTGCAAAATAAATGTGTATTTGTTTATTTTACATGGCGGATTTATTTTCATTAGTCTCTTGGGCCATAACGATGAATTAATTTTAATATAGACATGTGGAATTAATTATATTTGAGTAATTACCTATTTATTCAATATATATATAATTTATGACAAGAGTTATATATTTCTCTAACGGCTAGTTAATTAATTAAGAATTATTATTGAATGACCTTGAAAATTAACTAATGATATTCTTGTTGAATCATTATATGGGAGTTACATGTTATTAAATAAATAATATTAAGTGTTGGTTATAGTGAGATAAAATAGGTCATTTGCAAGCAAACGGCTAGTAACAGTCATGCATGCCTTAACGGAAAACTCAATGCATGTACTTATGAGCAAATTATTTGATGGTTGGTCACAATTCATTAGGCAATCCATTTTTTATTTTATAAATGCGTATATATATATAATATAATATTTGTGATGTTAAATGAGATGATTAGATGTGCGCATGGCATCTAAGATTATTCATTGGTTTTGAAAATGTCTAGTATCTACTTGTTCTTGATTTTAATTAAACTTTATTGTGCATTACTAAATGTCATTAGACTGTTAGAACCAATTTGAAAACCTATTGCACCATTAGTAATATTTGAATGTTATACTAATGAGTCTCTGAGAAAGCGAGAAGTATAGAATCATTGATTTCTTGGGTATGATTATGTGGTATCATTTTTTTCAATCAAAGAGCAAATGCATATTTTGAATATAAGTATATAGAAATTATTTAATTACATGACAATTACATATGAGTCTACTTTGTCTAGAGATTAAGTAAATTTAATTATAGTGACAAATTATATTGATGTTACTATATCATTGTTACTTTAAGCTATTTTTCAAAAATTTGAGATTCACCTAATTCTTGGGTGTTGGACTATGGAAAAGAATTAGAGTACTTATCTCAAAAATAAATTCAAATCATATGCATAAACCTTTTAATATAGTTTTTAATTTCACTAGATTCTGTTGTGACTTACTAGATTATATTGACTCATTGCATGAGCTAGTGTGCTGCTATTGCAATTTCTAGTGGGACGTGAGCTTTGAGATAATTTAATTGCATGATGTATTTTAAAAAGAAAACAATAGATATCCTTTCTCCAAATTGAAGGAAATGTGGGGGTTTCAGTTTGCAGGTGAAATTTGAAACTTCCTACTCTTTATTTTTATTTAACATTTTATGATTGAAAGTTCTTTATTGTTGGTATGCATAAGAAAGTTTTTGAAGAGTTGAAGAAAAAAGAGTGCTTTATTTTTTACTTCAATTATAACAAAAATGTGGGGGTTTAAATGAATCTAAGAGTTTTATAAAATAAAGATCTATTATTCTTAAATTTATAAGTGTGCAGGATGTATCAAAAAATAATCTCTTAGAAGGAAATTCGGACTCCAAAAATATTTTTAAGAATTTACAAGTGATATTTAGATTTACCTTCATGGATCTAATAATATATTGTTTGTGGAGTTTATTTATAAAACAGGTCCACGTGCATAAGTGAGCGAATACAAGAAAGGGTGAAAAATGAAATAAGAGGCATGTGATGTTATATTCCATGAGAAAAAAAAAAAAAAAAAAAACTGCCTCGGGGGACTAGCGCAGAGGCTAGATCCTTAATCATCGAGGGGGATGGGCTAAGCCCGTAAGGGAGTCACCTCTGGGAGTAACCCAACCTTTGTGATTGGAGACCCCATGAAGAAGGTTCAATGGGTAGGAACAACCCGTACTGTGTGACTCATATATAGCACTAATTTTAAGGAGTGTATATGAGATATCTCCTTCCCATCCCTAAGGTGAAGTGCTATGATAATGTGATGTTAGGCTGGGCCTTGACCCTTAATGAGACCGAAGCGGGATTTCCACGAGGTATGGATCACACATACCTTTGGAGGGCTTACCTAAGTGAGAGTTGCCATGGGCCGTGGCTGTGGGTTTGGGCTAACCCTAGAAACCTCATGAGAATCAAGATTGAGCGCAGGGCCATTAACACGCTAACCCGCTATAACCATGTCCTAAGTCAATATCGTGTGTGTGGTATTTGAAGTTTGGTTCAAGGGACCTAATTCAAGGCTTAGTCCATTATGACTCCCTCAAATGGATATTGCCAACACTAAGTGTATGTTCAAGCCCGGAAGACACATGCACCAATTGCACGATATAAGTTGCCATCATATTCTTTTTTATTTTGAATTTTAGAAATTTTAAATCTTGTGGGGGATTGTTGGAAATTAAACTTTAAAATTTCTTAATTATTTAATTTTAATTTCCAGCACTTATTGAATTTTATGGCCTCTTTATTATTTTCATTATGCCATGATTTATATGTATTTACTATAATTTGACCATCTTAATTTGCCTCATTATATGGCCAATTATTATTGAATTTATGATCAATTTTATGAGATTTTATTATTGGCCATTATTTCTTTTAACGGTCAAATTATTTTACTATATAAAGGGGCCATCTATTAGTCATTTGATAAGGGAGAATTTTGTGAGTTTATATACATTATCCCCACAAGAATTTGTGTTTTTGGCAACGTGACTATGGATTGGTTTTCTAGTCTCCTTGTGGTCGTGCACATGGGATGAGACAATGCTGTGAGCTAATGGGTTTTATCTTGGAGTCATGATCAGCCACTAGTACCCGCACGAAGGGAGGCAATCATGTCTTTAGGACATCGACAAGTGTCGTGACTCTCATTGATCCAACTTCAATTTCCTCATTATTTATGCGGTTTGGTTGATCACTTTCTTAATTATTATTTTATAAAATTATGATCATGTGAATTATTTTACCTTATTTTATATTTTAACACAAATCACACAATTCTCCACAACAAGATCCAATATCACCTTATTGAAATAATCAATGTGTTGAGTAATAGATGTACCTTCCTTCATCCTGAGGGTGTACGACTGCTGTTTCAAATACAATCGATTTATAGGGACTTCATCATATACAGACTCTCTAGCTTTGACCATAATTCTGGTGGTATACTTTTTGTGGCGACCTCTCTCAGTATATTATCTGTCGGGTGATAACACCAAAGTATCATAATACTTCACCATAAATTCATCCTTGTCCTCATCTGAAAGCATCTCTATGAAGAAATCTTTGTCTTTTAACGCTCTCTGCAAACTTTGTTGACATAGGAAGGCGTGCACCTTCATCTTCCATAGCTCAAAATCATTCTTCTCATCGAATTTCTCTACTTCATATTTCATGAAAGACATTTGGTCAATTTGGCTCTTGATACCTGTTTGTTATAACCCAGAAAGACCAAATAATAATAAGTGAGAAATACCCTTGAAGTAATTCAATGAAAGAACAAAAAATTCAATATGGTTCAATAATATACACACTTCACCCGATAAAGAGATGAATTTTATTGATCTCAAATGAAGTATTAAGTACAAATTTAAGTCCCACAAATATCACAAGAACACTCAACGCCCTCGTTCAAATCTTTGTTAGATAGAAAAATCTCAAAAATAGTTTAGAATATTATGAATAGGGTTATTTTTTGGAAACAGGGGAAAAATCAATTAAATATGAGTTTAGGTCCAAAAAGGGGCTTCGTCGTGTGCCTGGGCTCACAACTATTGCGCACAGTGTGCCATTCTGCTGGGACAGGCAGTAGCTTCCGTGCTTGGGCACGGGAGCGTCTGCCTGAAGGGTGCCCAAGCTCCCCTGTTGCGTGCAAGGATGCACTCACTGCTGTCAGCCGTCCACCAACTTTTGTACCGTTTTTGTCCCATCTCGCAGTTTTTGTATCGTTTTTGCCGTTTATTTCTATTTTCATCATTTTCAATTTAAAATTCAAGGCACACATAATATGACATTTAAGGTCCATGAAAAAATATAATAAAAATATGGGTGTTATTATGGGAAATATGAACCCTCCATTCTAATCTCCTATTAATAGCCGCCAATTTATTCATCTGATTCACTTTCTATTCAAAGTAATAAGAGTGCTCTTTATTTACTTTTTTATTTTTTTTAAATTTTAGTTCATATTGAAAGCAAAATATTCCTTATTACTTTTTTGGCAGATCGCATCAATCCATAATTAGATTCACTTTCTTAAACTATAGTCTTGAATTTTGTTTTGGTTAATGAAAAGCTACATATCCATATTTCATCCCATCACAATGCCTTCAATCGTAAAATGAACATCATTACACTTTTTCTTTTGTCATATCATGTCATTTAATTAAATATATATTTTACACACTTAATTTATAAATTATTAAATCATATTTATGGTACGAACGTCTCATTTTTAATCATGATAATATTAATATTTTTGTTTATGATATTATTCTCGGGTTCTCAACTCAACTTTGACACATGCTCAAACTGGTGATGTTAAACTTGATTTAAATTTTTTATTTTATTTCATATTTTATTTTTTATTTCATTTCATGAATATATGATATGTGTATTATATATTTTTTTATAAAAATAATTAATTAAGAAATAAATACACTTAACATAAATATAACAAATTAGAATAGAAAATGAAATATATGATTAATTCAAAGTGAAGTAAACCCCTGCCCAAACGATTTTATCTATACATGTACGTTTCCCAAAATATATTTACATAATTTACTTTTATTTATGAAAGTAACTTCTACATAAATATTTTATGTATTTTATACATGATATCTCTGCTCTTCATTTTCATATTTCCCCACTTTACTATTATTTCAGTAAATAAATATTAAAAAATTTGTTAATTCGTTTTGTACTATTAATAAAGTACCAAGCTAGCTCATTGATATGTTTTTGGGTAATATGTTTTGAAAGCATTTACAATAACTTATGGAATAACTACAGGTTAGAATGGGTACATCTACTCTACATACCCCCACTATTATTATTTTATATAAAAATTTGGATATATATATATTAAAATTATTAAAAATAATATCATATAAAAAATAATAAATATTTTTATTTATTTGATACTAAATTTTAATATACATACAAAGTGCGTTAAATCTACTAGTATAAATAAAAATCTATGCAACTTTTTAACAGGTCCACCCTACTCTAGTACACGTGGTAACGTGAGCCAGCAATATTCTCATCACAACGAATTATGCCCGTCACTTTCTACTGCACAATGGTGCCACTCATACATACATACACATACATACATATATATTATATATATATATATGCATGTAATAATGAAGCAAAAAAAGATCACTTTTGTGGATTTCTGTTTTGGAAAAACTCTGACCTCCCATTCCTAATTTGCTTTTTAACCAAGAATTTTGTTGATGCATTAGGCATTCATGTAGTTTACAGGTGTAATGACGTGACTTTATGTATCTTTATGATGGGCCATTATTACAGTCATAAGATCTATGAGAAATTAATGTAAAAGTCTTTCTTGTCTTTGACTAAACTAAACTTGTTTCAAGAGGGAGATAGGATTTTGACTAGGATAAGCTGCCTTAAAGAAAAAAACGTATACGTTATTAATTTGGGTGAATTGATGCTTATTCTAGGTTTAATGGAGTAGGTGATAAGAATCTTCTATCATATTAACAGTGAAAATGAGGTAAAAATAGAGTTGAAATTTAAAAAATATTTTGAATTAGAACTTATTTTAAAAAAATAATATATATATATATATATAATTTTTTACGTTATCCTTATCATCGTTAATGACATCAGTGAGATTGTCCCTTGGCTTGAAGATCATAGCACAATGTTAGAATTCTAACTCCTTCAAGATGATATTTTACTAATGACTAGGCCCTCAAAAGGAAGCCTTTTTGGCTTCTATCTAAACACATAAGAAAAGGTCGAAATTCAATTCGATGAAACAATTAAATTTCATAGGGTCTTTTTGGTTCAAGTGTAGGTAGTCTGAGCGCATCTTTACGAATATATCTATTTCATTTAGTCTCTACTGAGACAATGCTCAAATCGTTAAGCGTTTCATGTGCATCAAAATTTAATATTTGATAAGGAGTTTCGCTATTTAATTAGGATTATAATAGTTATGGGCACCATTTCACCAAAATTTCGATATTGAGCTCCCATGTCCTTCAATTACCAACTTCCTTAACCTTTCAACACTTAGCACGCCTCAACCTCCACACATGATTTTATGATTTTGTGAAAACCTTTATTTTTTATAAACAATCATCCGAATTAGGTTGTTGCGACCTCCTTTGTGGGGATGCACTACTTTACTTTAAGTATGTTCCACATTAAAGAATTGAAAGCCTTAGAGGGTGTTTGGCTAAACTTATTTAAAACATCTTATAAGTTCTTACATCTTATAAGATATTTTTGGAGCTTATAAGATATTAGATCTTATTTTTAAAATAAGTTGTTGAAGTGTTTGGATAAAATAAGATCCTGAAGCTTATAAGATGTTAATAATGGCAATGTTGTAATTAAAATGATTAAAAATGAAGGAGTTTGTTAAGATCTTAAAAATAAGTTAGAGTCTTCTTACTTTTTTAAAAAGAGCTTATAAGCTCCTAACATCTTATTTTAAGATCTTATAAGTTTTTTTTTAAAAAAAATTACCAAACACTTTTTATGAACTTATAAGCACTTAAACATCTTATAAAATGTTTTAAAGAGCTTCTAAGCTCACCCAAACACCCTCTTAATCTAGTTTATAAATTACATTTATTCTCTTACAAATAGAAATTCGTAGAGTCAGGTCTTTTATATCTAACCACAAATTTAATATCCATACATACATATGTAGACACACATGACACACATACGCGTGAATATTGTATTTTCGCACTATTGCAAATTAGGTATGCGCGTTTTGAACACTACTTCTATGGTACAAACCAATTGGAAGAAGGGCCCAACAAATCAATGAATAGTACAGATCTTTTGATAAATAACTGGGCCTTTTTTTGTGACAAGGGGGTAATCCACGTTTTTGGGCCCATCTAACCCATATCTACAACGAACAAGTTGATAGTTGCTATATCAAAATATCTGAAGTGTTTAGATAAAATTTTCAAAATATCTGAAGTGTTTAGATAAATTTTTCATTTTGACATAAGAAATAATTCTAATTTGGATGCATTTTGAATTATTATTGAATTTTTTGAACTAAATATTGCCATATTGTATGTGTTGAGATTTACTTTTGGTAATTAAGTGACAATTTTATAGAAGTTTAAGTCGATTCCATTGACAATAGAATTTTGTGCATTCACCAATAGGGATGTCAATGGGTCGGATTTGGATCGGAATTGTCATATCCAAATCCGAATCAGATTAACAAAATTAATATCTGAATTCGATGGATATCCGAAATCCAACCCGATTTATTTTTTTCTTTCTTTCTTTTATTTTTTCCTTTTAAATTTTATAAAAATATTATATTTATAAAGTAAATATATGTCATATTTGAATTTTTAACAACTTCTTATTATATATTAGTTCAAAGGTTAAATATTTTAATACTAAACTCATTTTTCACATTATATTAATGTATAGATGAACTAATATATGTTATATTAGTTGATATTTTATCAATATTCCTCTTATTTTTAGGTTAAAAACTCAATATTAATAGTATAAAATAGACGTTAATATAGATATTAAGTCAATATAATACATACATTTTATTTTAAAATCTTTATTAATATTATATGTAAGAGTATTAATTTAATAAAAAATATTAAGATTCGGATTCGGATCTTTAACAGATCAGATTGCTTAATTTCATATCCAATCCACTTATTTTGAATTTAAAATATTTATAATCAGATATGATCCATCAAAAATTTTAATCGGATAAAAATTCTAAAATTCAAATCGAATTCAAATTCGATTTGAATTAAAATCCGATCCATTGACAACCCTTAATCATCAATATTGCAATATTGGAGATATTTAGATATTCATTACTAAATGATGAATAATTTTTTTCTATTGTTATGAATTGTAATACTTGCTATTTAAAATGAAAATTTTTCATTAATAACTTAAAGTTGATATATTTAACATAGTAGAGAAAAATTAAATATAAATTCCCAATTATTTCTTTCCAAGAAAATAAAAGGAAAAAGAAATGGACATAGAAAGTGATTTTTTTCTGCCCCTACTTAAGTAGCATGGTGGACTTTGTTAGCCCAAAACATATCAAGAGAACGTAGAAAGGCATGCTGTATTGCATAGGCCCATAATTCCACCAATTGAACATACAGCATGGATTCCACTGGATTTCTATCTTCCCACATGCTGCGAATCTTGAGGACATTCTTCTGTTTTTTCTTTCTCTTTTTTTTTTCAGAAAAAATTATATAAATTGGACCTTTTGTATCAACTAGTCATCGTGGTATTTCTTTTCTGCATGCATAAATTTAAGTTATCATAATATTAATATTAATTATATTGATAAATACTAAAACTCTTAATTTTTTATATAGTACAGATAATAGTGGAATATTAACAATAATCATACTAAATTAGATGTATAATTATGGATTAATATAATACCATATCTGACAACATTCCTATATCAAAGGGTTAAAGAATTGGATATAATCGCCAACACATTTCATAAAAAAAATTCATTATATTTTGGTCATATTGCTTGGATTTTGCCATTTTATATCTAGTCAGAAAGACAATTTTGAAAATTAAAAATCAAGAATATAATTGCTAGTTCAAAATTTAATACAATATGGTGTAATTACCACTTTGAGTGTATAAAAGAAGTTTTCTATATAGACTAATCATCCTGATACGCCGTCCACACATGCATAAATTATTATCTTTTTTACATACAGCAATCATGGTACACTCAATGTACACTTACATTTTTAATGTATATAATTTTATAAACATTTATTTAGTTTTTATGTGACAATATCTTTTCTTGATTATTTAAATATATTTGATTGCATTTATTATATGAACTAACATATTTGAGAGAAAAATGAAGAGAGTAAAGTTAGAAAGAGAATGCATAATATAATTGAAGAAAAAAATGGAAAAATAAAAAAAATACAAAAACTTCTTGACAATTTTGTGTCTATTTAGAATCAGTTTAATTAATATGTTATTGTGACACTTTCACATTTTATAAATAGTATGAAAATTGAAAAGTATAGAGAATCTCCAATAATTTGTTGTTGGGCCAAAATGAGAATGGACAACGTGTATGATGTGCAGGAGAAATTCCGGTGGTCTTAAATCAAGGCTACATCTCATCTCAATGGTATTTTGGTCATTTTCCAGGATAGAAGATGATATAAAAATAATGGAATAGTTTATTCCATCATCAAATTTAGCAAGAAATAAGGATTTCAAGTAACTCTAGATTTAATGAATGTAAAATCAACTATAATTTTTATTATATATTTGGGCCACCTTTGATTGTGGAGATTACTTAATATTACAAAACTTAATAGCACATAATCTTGCGTTTGATGAGGAAGATTCACGTGAAGGGTCGGCAACTGTAGTGGACGGTCCGGAACTATTCATCAAATTTGGTGCTATTCAAATTGGCGGTTTCTAGATTGCCAATCTCACCCCTAAGATTATGTGTAAAATTACTCAAGTATCCTTTATACATATAGAAAAACATTAATACATAGGGACAATTTCGTTATTTTTGTTATAAATTTTAGTATCAGACAATAAATTGATATTGATATACATTGCAGTATGTACCAATGTAAAATACAACCCTCACAATCAAACAAGAACATGAGATTATTAATCTCAATCATTTCTACTAGCCACTACTAACTAACTTTTTATATCTAAAGCAACCCCAAAGTTCTAAGCTCCCAAATTCTTATATTAGATACATTCCTTTCCTTGCCTTTCAATTTCACTTCGACAGATTATGTCCAATTTCACTTTGCCATCACTGCTTGCAGATGTGAAGGTTTTCTTTCACCATAGTTCTCCCCGAATCTTAACAAATTGTCCAGAGAATATAAACTGAATATAGTTACAGCCATACTCCAAACATATGTTGGGTTGCTACATTTTTTTTTCTTTGCTGTTAAAAAGACAATCATGATTGATTCTTCAACTATTCGGACTTGCAATCAATCTATTCGTAAAAATGAGAGCTGACCACAAATTTGTTGCCTGAATTCAGAACCGCAACGACTAACAAGCCTTTCGTATAGTTTGTGATCAGTGACTAGTAATCTTTTTAGAGTAGATTCATTTATCCAAATAGATTTTTTTCAGTAATAATTTCTTCAAACTTAAATGCTCTATTAATCCAAACAGTGTTTTTCGATGTTTCTTCTTTTTGTTAATCCAAACCCCAATAGTCTAACCAGTTAAAGAGCTAAGATGATAGTTCCTTATTATTGGCCCCCTGTTAAGGCTTTATCTATTTAGGGAAACTTCTGAGTTCTGAGTATTGATCTTAGTCTTTCTTTTATTTAGCTAAAGAAAAAGCATCAATTTATTCTTTTTTCTTTACTGTGATAGTTAAAGGAAAAAGGGTAGAATTGTTTCACTTTTTCTATCCTTAATAGTAATAAAAAGATATTGAATTTGTATCATTTTTTAAAAAGTAAAAACTCTTATAGAGGAAATGAGAAAAAAAATTAAAATAAGTGAAACATATCCAATTTTCATGGTCTTAATGAATTAATCTATACTATCAACAAAACACCCGTTTTTTTTTTTTTAATGTGTTTTCTATAATATTTCTAAAATAATCTCATTTTTCTTAGCTAATTACAGTTACGCATATAATAATTATCACTAGTTTGGTCAAGCATTGTAAATTGGGTACATACTCTATTTCTGTAGCAGCTTATTTCGTTTTTATTTAAGGTACATTCTATACTTAAGGAATTATTGCCATTGCAAAATTTGCAAGTATATGCTATGTTGCTGACATAATTTTTTATTAATATTATAAGTGGAACCTCAACAGTGAAATGAAATTTCTGAAGCTTAGTCGATTATTGTTGTAACTTTAGTCTCAATTCTTTAAGGTAGATTACTATACATATTACTTGACTAGTTGGGATAGTACAATCATTCCCCTTTTCTTATAATACTAATCTGGGTAAAATCAATCTCTGTAAATTAAAAATATAATTCAGCTTTCTTTCCATTCACCCGGATTTCTTCTCTTTAGTTGATTTTGTTTGGATCCAACATTTCTTCCAACAAAAAAAAGGGGAAATTGAAGAGTATTTTTTCGATGGATCCCTCTTGTTCTTGTTTAGTCAATTTTATTTTGGAAGTTGTTTCTATTTCTACATCTCTTTTGTTTTCAGTTCCACTCTTTCTTCTGTTTTTTATGTTTCTTTGAGTTTCTTAGTAAAAATAGGTGACAATATTCTGTTTAAAATGTACTACTAAAATAAAATTAAAAAATGAAAGTGCTCTTGCAAAATTTATGCATGTATCAACTGTTTGGTTAACATAATTTGTTATTGATGTTATAGATAGAGATCGAAGAACAATTTAAGACTTTTAAAGCATACTTAATTGGTATTGTATGTGTTACTATGATATTTTAAGGTACAGTAAAATAGATATCATTAGCATTTATCTTTCTCCCTCAAGAAAATTCAAGTTATTGCATGCAAAAAGTTTCTTAAATGTTCTTTAGAAAAATTAGGGTTAAATTCATTTTACCCCCTTGTACTATGGAGTATGTATCAAATACCCCCATATACTTTCAAAACCTTCAAATACCCCCCTTAAAGCCATCTGTCGTTAGTAAAATAACTGACGGTGTCAAAACTTTACAGTAAATTACTAATTTAATCTCATAAAATAACTAAATATGATAAAAATCTAGGATACATGGCTGCTTTTCCACACAAGCAGCATCTGTTTTGTTAGTCTCATATGTCCTGTATTAAGTTGTTTAATGTTCTTTAAAAAAAATAAAATGATTTAATATTTTTGTCGGATTAGGAGTTAGATGATACTTTAGGTCTTAAAATGAAAGTAACAAAATTGAAGTAAAAAACTTGAGCATTATATAGTAAATCACAAGGGTATTTTGGACATAGATTTTCCAATGATCATATGTATAAAGAGAAGATAATTTTAGTGTTACATGATTAGCCAAACAACCATATTTTTCTAATGGCAAAGAAGTTTGAGTGGGATATTTAAAAGTTTTCGTAGATTTGTCTAAATAGAAAAGAAAAGAAAAAAAAGAATACCACGTATCCTAGGTTTTTATGCTATTTAGTTATTTTTTGAAATTAAATCAGTAATTTACTGTAGAGTTTTAACACCGTCAACTATTTTACTAACGACAGATAACTTTAAAGGGAGGTATTTGAAGATTTCGAATGTATAGGGGAGTATTTAATACATACCCCATAATACAGGGGGTAAAATGAATTTAATCCAAAAAATTTGATGATGGATGTCATATCAATCGATTGTATTTCAATAAATTAAATGTAGACGTATTGAATATGTATTAATAGCTAGATGACATGAGGTGGATGGATATAAAATCTCAAATACCTTAGCCTGTTTACTTTGAAAGATGAGGCAAAATGAAAGCGCACATCCTGTCTCATCTTGTTTACTTTCAATGATGAAAGCCCTGTAAAAACATGTCGGCCCACCACTGTGTGGATATTTTGAGTGATGAGTCATCCCACATTTGAGGTGGGATGGTTTTATCACACTTTTGGCACCGCAATTTTAAATAATTCCTGGTTGCGGCGCCAATCAAAAAATTTAAAAATAATTAAAAATATATTTATATTAAAATAATTAAAAGAAAATTAGATATATATATATAATTTGTGTAAAGATGTTGTATTAGAATGGAGAAAAAATAATTTCTTTATACTAAATAGAAAAAAGAAGAAATAGTTGGATGTTGTATTGACATGGAGAAAAATTAATATTTTTAGGCTAAATAGAAAAATATTTTAACTAGGGACACTTTAGTCTTTTATTATTTGTCCAAGTTTTATAATTTATGTTTATGTAAACATTCTCAATATAATAATCCAATTTTATCATTCATATCATCCCACAAAGTAAACATCCAATCAAAAATATAAAATTATCATAATTCTACTCTTCATTTCTTATTTTATTCTATCACCCCACATCCCATATCACAATGTAAAATGTAAACGGGCCCTTAGGGAGTACTTATCAGGATACAATGGCTTTTGCTTTTATTTTCCTAGCTTAAATTTTTAGGGTGGGAGCCCTCAAGGAGATGGATATAAATAATCCTAAGGAAAGGGGTTTAGTGTTATATCATGAAATTTAAGGAGGTTAAGTGTCAAACAGAAATAATGTAAGGTCATAGTGTAATTTAATCCAAAATAAAATCAAGCAAAGCATCAGCGGCGTGGAATCGAAGATGAGATGGATGCCCTGAGAGCATCATATGGAGATACTTCATCGGACTCCGACTCGGAATCCGGTCCGACACATACACCCGAACCGATTCAATCACCCACCCCTCTCCCTCCACCTCCTCTGTCTCTTCTTCAGCCGCCAAATTCAAAAGGTTTCTACCTTTACAGCACATTCCCATATGTTCTTGCATTCATGACGCCAACTGTTTGATGTTTTGCCTGTGACAGGCACGTATGATTTCTTTGTTCAAGGAAATCATCCCAATAGAATCCGTAACTTCGCCCACGTTGAGGGTAATTATGCTTTGCATGTGTACATCCCAGGTAACTTACACTTTCCCTTTTCTAAATCAACTATTTTGCTGTTTATTTCAGTTTTTTGCATATGAAATATTACAAATTTTATGTGTTTTAGTTACCATACCATTGACACCAAGAAAGGAGGCAACCCTGTTCCTGAAAAGGGTTGCAGCCGCAGTGCGGGAGCTTAATGTAGTAGATATAGACATCCCCTTAAGTAATTTAATTAAAGATGAACAAAAATTCAACCAAGTTGTGTTAGGGAGGGAATTCCATGTGAGTTTGGGAAGGACTGTCCCAATTCGGGTGCATCAACGGGACTCAATGGTGGCCATGCTTCGACAGAGGCTACAGTCTCATAAGAGGTGAGACACATCCTATTGGACGATTCTTGTGGAGTTATGTTTTGAGCTTTCAGTTCATTGATTATTGATGTTCTTAAAATGGAATAGGTATTGGATTGATTTTAATAAGTGGGAAGTTTTCATCAATGATGATCGTACGAGGACATTTCTTTCGATGGAAGTTACCACAGGAGGCTTAGCTGAGGTACTGTAGAATTGTCGTTGTTTGTTTGCTTGTTTAAGATTTTACTTGCATTTATTTTCATGTATTGCTCTTAAGTAGGTATTCTTTTGGAACACTTCCTTTTAGGCGCAATATTATGGGAAAACAAGTCATTTTCCTGAAAAATGGGGAGGAATGTGATTTTGTTTATGTCGCTAAAATGCCAATGATCATACAAATGTCAGGAAAGGATGAAAAGCAATACACACAAAGGTGCTTTCTTGACTGCCGAGTGGTTTTTGGCCCAATGGCATAAGTTTCACACATAAAGTGTGAGGTCGGGGGTTCGAACCTATCGGGCGTCCAACGTGCATTTGTATAAATTAAAAAGAAAAAAGGTGCTTTCTTGACCTACATCTGGGTAAAGGGTTAAAAACAAACACTCCAAGCAGCTGTAGGGTCGATTGTACTTCCCCCAACCTCTTGAATGTGAGAGTAGCCTCCAACCTTGTTAGGATGTGCCTAAACATTACCTAAACTCATTACCTGGCAAAACACTTTGAGCGTAATGCACTTTACCCCTTGACCTTTTAAAAAATGTGCATTAAATATTGCATTTACCAGCGAATCCTTATTTGGTGGAACAATATGAAATTTTCACCTAAAATATTTGTCGCATACTACCACTTGCCAATATATTGACATTTCTGTTGATTTGAGACTTCGAGTTATCTTATAATTATAAGCTAATTTATGGTTATACTTTGCTCCAAATGTGTTTGTGAGGTTATTTCTAGTTATTGTTCAAACTTTAAATCTTTATTCTTGTATGTGTAAATTTATGCTTACTAGTTTGAGAAAAGTATAGATGATCATTTGGACTTTTTATTAATATGAATAACAGATGCTATGTTGGTTGGGTGGATATTGGTGGCAAAAAGAGTGGATTTTAGATCACTACCATCTCTCTCATCTATCTCTCATCTATTCCTAATTTCCTATATCTTAAATTTAATTGCAAATATCTCAATATCTTTCACAAAAAAATATGCATGATATTATGTACACCATAACAATAATTTGGGGATAACCATAAATATAACTTTTAATTATCTCACATGTAAACCAAGGGAAATATAACAATAAAAATTATTATGAGGTAACTCATTGAATTAAATTTCCATATATTGGCGAGTGAGTGGTCTATGACAATATTGTTCAAGATCAAAGAATTCAAATTTAAGCATAACCTTTGGTAATATTCTTAGGCAATCAAATGCATGTTTTTGAAAGGATAGGAGCAGAGTGCAACATACACAAAGTATATCAGCATCTCTATGTAATATTCCACTGAAAAATGACACATTTTGAAATGTTGTGAGTCAAGTGCAATTGCCCCTCTGGGATCGTCTTCTTTTTACTCTGGGTTAAATATCATTGCCACTTCTTTGAAACTTGTATCATGTGGAGTCACCACTTGTATGACCTCCTCATTGTCACAAGTCTCATACAGAGCCAAGGACTTGTTTGTGTCATTCTTTATGCTAATAGTGTTGTGAAATTCATTTCAATTTCTTTGGTTTCAGATAAAAAAGCAAATTGAAGCTGTGAATGAAGTCTACAAGCTTCACAATCTTCCGGAGTTTTACAAGGTTGGTTTGCCCTTTTAAGATAGAGTTACTTTCTAACTTGCAAATAGAGAATTAAGAATTTGAACTTTGTTCTTCACAGGATCCACGCCCACATATATCTATAGCTTGGGCAGTCGGTGATATAAGCGATTCTTTGAAGAGGGTGATTGAGGAGGAAATTAAGAGACATATTGCTACTGAAGGATCATCACTGAAACGCATTTTTACTTGCATATTTGGTGGGATTTCTTGCAAAATAGGTAATAAAACCTATGAGATATGCAAAGTTCAGGAAGAATGAGAGCTGTATCATAAATTTCTGGGAAGAGTGTGTACAAATTATTCCATTCAATCAACGTGATGTCGATATCCTGCCCTTCCTGTTGCTCATAAAGAAAAGAAGAAGAGTTGAGGTTTTTGCATGACATATTTGGAAGGATTTCATGTGTCATTTAGTTGAATTCCATAGATACGAGCACTGGGGGCTATAATTTATTTTGAATTATTGCAATGTCTGCAAATGATACAACTCAGCTATATTGCAGCTTGGCTTCTGTATTTGAATTGGTGTTTTATCTCCTCTTATATATCATAAATAAATGCAAAGGGCATTAAATATTATCTTATAGAAACACTTCATTGTGGATCAAATACAATAAATATGTACCTATAATTATAGTGTTAAGATATCATGTGAGAATGTAGACACATTTAAAAGGATCATCAATCTCTACCTAAATTTACTTTTTTAATAACTAATGATATGCGTGGAATGAGTTAAAATATGATATTTTATGTTGCTTGTTCTTGTTAGGTTGAAGGTAATACTTGAGATTGGTATTACTACACATAAATCAACAATAATATTTGGTCTAATTTTATTTAACAAGAATTCTTATTTCGTAAGTGCACGCATATATATTGTTTTCAAAATATATACAAAAAGTAAAATCAATTGCAGAATCTATTAGTAATTGATCTCAATCAGTAATACATGATGAAGCGATTTAAGGGATAAAATAAAAAGATTAAAAAGTAGGCAAAATATATATTTCATTAATACTCTACTGGAAACATATTAAAGTATAACTTTATAATCTTTAAAACGATTAGGAAAACAAATTTTCCTCATCGAAACAAAATGCTGTTCTGTCAGCATAACCATGATATGCCTGCTCTAATAGTGAGATAATCCTCCAAAGTATAAATAGATATATAGCATGCTGATTGCTGAATTATATAGTGAAATAAATAAGAAAAACCTTCTCTCAGGTATCTTTTATATTCCAAGCACATTGGGGATACTATCAGATCCAATAAGAGCAGAGCAGGAAACACACACACACACACACACCACCATTCATAGCTGGCGCGGACTTCTAATCAAAGTCAATTATGACATTCCTCTAACCTATTGAAAGTAAGAGTTTGATTATAAGAAGATATGAGGGCTGTAATTTTATTTACGTGCCATATAACAATCCTGAATTTTCCTTCCAGCTTTCACTATAAGTCTAAGAACAACAATCTGGGAAACAATGAATTCAAGAATTCTATGTAGAGATCAATACTGACCCGACTGAATAATTTTGTCAGATGAAGGACAAAAATCAGCATCCGAGTACCGTCCTAGGGGTTGCAGTAACTTGGACAGAACTCAGCTGCCCGGAAAATAAATCTGAATTAAATGTATCAATGCCAGAAGTCAAGGCTGAAGTCCAATGGCTATCCATGCTGAGCAAAAGAAAAAAGATGCTCAGAGTCCAGGTATCGATTCAAGATTGTATTTTTCAGAAGATAAGGTTTCAGTCTCGCGGTTGGCCTGTATCTGTGGCTTTTTCATGGCATCCAGAGTTTGTAGATATGTGTAAGAAGCATTTCGACTTGATGGTGGGCCTGGATTGCTAATTCTGCTGGCAAGGAAGCGACGAATCAGGCCCCTCAGAAATGGAGCCATAGTATCTGGTTCGTGCTCCAGGTAATACATGATTCCACCCATACATGCGCAGAACAAAGCCACCTGGACAAGTTCAGATAGATAATTAACGAAATTTCAAAATAATTTTTAAACTTGGACTTGAAAATCTTCCACTTGTGTGGTTGAATCAATAGCCATTAACTATTGATTAACAAAACTAGTGGCATAAAAAGACACCAAGATGGCAGCATTCAATAGTTTCTCCTCATCTGTTCTTAAACACTAATTAATGTGTTTAGCCTACTTAGAAATTTCCACTGACCAGACCATGAATGCTTTGTCAAAAATGCTTAACAATAAATAATACTGTCATGATAGTGAGATGATTGCCCAATAACATGCAAAGAGGAAAAGTCTCTTTCCCCTTTCTGGTTAGGCAGAGGGGAAGTAATGAGGGAAGGGGTAAGAATGGTGCACTAAGCCATGTTTTACTTCCACAGGACAATACCTCAGCATTCTTGATATCTGGAAGCAATCGTCGGTTCACCAGAATATACCACAAAGACTCTCCAGCTCGTGGAAGAACATATAAGGCCAATTCCCCACGTCTAGCTTTCTTCTCCAATAATACAGAGAGGGCAGATATCCCTCCTGCAAGCCAATGCACGAGCTTGTGGTCCTTCAATGCTACTTTCCTGTGCAGACATATTACTCCCTTTGATTTCAGGGAGAAGTTAATCAGTACAGCTGGGATGGATGTAGATGCATATAAACGTAGCAGATGGCAAACCTACCTGAAAGATACCAACGAAAGCAGACAAGAATGTAGTTGAGCGAACAGCACCAGTAACAGCATGCCAACAAGTGCGAACTGGGGCATCCATGAACTGTAATAAGAAAAGTAGCATGGAAACAATAATGATCAACCTACTGAAATCCAATTATATATAGCACAGAATAGATTCTACCCTAGTGACAAAGCTATATAACTTGCCATGTCAGTGAAGGCAAGACTATCTAGTCATGCCCATCTATTACTATTTTCATTGTTCTTCAAGAAATGCAAGTCACACAACAAAAACTGCATGATCAAGGTAGAAGTTTTCTGAAAGATAACAATAGGATGTATAAGAAATTTTCTTAGGTCTGATAACTTGATAGAGATGATATCTTCAGAAATATGCATGGTATAAAGTACAAATATCTGCACAAGCAAATTTGCAGCACGTTCACGTGCTGGGGTCAGTGTTTCACACACATTTGGTATCAATGAAATAAAAATAAAGGGCTGGCAATTGGCTTTTAGCTCAAAGCATATCTTTATTTTGTTTCACTTCTGTAATTTATTAAAAATGAATTAATATAAAAGATTAACCTGAGGCAATATTGTTCAATAACTTATGAATGGATATACCTTTTGCAGGCGCAGAACAACAAAGGGAACAAATGTCAAAGAGAAGTATAGAGGAAATGTTTTCCTGAAGGTAGCCGACGCGGCATTCGCGTTGTGAATTAAGCATGAGTTTGTGTCAGGGTGAATCACAGAGCAAGGAATAATAGAAGGAAACTCTTCCAACTTCACAGTGTTGGACACTCTTCTACTGGACAAGTAAGCAGATAGTGAAACAACATCTACTGGAGAACCTCTACAGCAATCCCTCACAGCTTTGTACACAGGTGCAGCAACTGGCCCTGTTTTCTGAATGAAATCCTGATATGATTTTGGCAAGCTCTCAGGGCGCATAACAAAGGCATACATGACCTGAGAAATTTTATAATTAGATAAGCAAGGAGCTAAAACAATTGTATCAAAATAAAAGGAAAAAAAAAAGTGAAAATAAAAAAGAAAACAGCAACTAATGGTGGACCTTAGAGTAGGCATATATGAATTTTCAGAGCTACAAGTTTCATAATAAGATAGCAAGGTTCTTCCAAGTCTCATCAACTCCACCAAAGATTTCAATCCTAACAAGATAATTGATGATAATGGAAACAACAGAAATTGGATGTCAGACTTTCTGCATATAAATTACCTGCGCACAAGCTATTGCAAAGAGTAGAGTATCCCCATGACTCCAATGACTTCCCCAAAGGTGGAATTTGTTCTTGGACTTCGCAGAGTTATATGCACACTGATTACAAAATCAAATAAATTAAATTAGATGGAACGAAAAAGCAGTCCTATTGCCTCATATAGTATGAGGAAAAAAAACTAGGAAAATGGAAACAAACACTTGTACCTGAGCAACCCTGGCCAAAAGATATAAGGCCAGTGTGCGCCTTCGGCTAGAATCATCTAATGCTAAAATAGACAAACCCGAGACTGCACCTGCTACAATTCTGTTCCATCATCCCCTTTAACAAAGTCATATAAATGGAATTGGATAGATAATGCAATAAAAATCAATCTTAAGAATTATATTATCTGACAAATACTCAAAATCTATTTAAGAATTACATATGGTGTTGAAGGACACAACACAAGATGTGGATAACATAAAATAATACAAATCTAAAATCAAGATAAACCATTTAATGTTAACTCACGCATTTGCTGGAGTCTCTTTCTTTCTCAACTTTCTCAGCAAACATCTCAGAGCATGGTAGGAACCAGTGAACCCCCCAAAAAGCAAACCAATTCGACATGCTTCCTCTCTCACTATAAGGTCTTTCTCTGATACAAGTTGCTGCAATGAAATTGATAGTTCACTACCATATCAAAAAACTCTTAAAAGACATGTTCTATTAATTCATGGAAAACAGCACACATGCACATGAAAGGGGAGCTGCTGAGAGGCAGGGGAGGGCTTGTTATTAGCAAGAC
Source organism: Jacaranda mimosifolia (assembly GCA_018894105.1). Lineage (NCBI taxonomy): Eukaryota > Viridiplantae > Streptophyta > Magnoliopsida > Lamiales > Bignoniaceae > Jacaranda > Jacaranda mimosifolia. The sequence continues at coordinate 28,305,299 of CM032125.1, read as the reverse complement.
ATTAGCTGCTATTGTTAACTTAATCCTAAGTGGTGTTAGGCATATTCGACTGTGTGTGTGTAATATATACTACATGTTAAAGTGTGAATCCTACAAGTGCTTGCTTCCCTTGTGAAAAAGCATCCATGCTCTTAGTTAAATACACTTGCTTAATAACAAATAAGGGTTAGTTAAGCAAGAACAAAGTTCTATTTGAGAAGAAAACCATTTACTAGCAGGAAACCCAAAGAAGACAATATTTAGATTCCTAAATCCTCTATGCTATTTAGACATAATTATCCACCAAACAATATCCCAGCCAAAATAAAACACACACACACAGAGCAAAATAATATCTCAGTGCAATCTACATTGCCAGAGCAAAAAGTAAATGATTTTGATACTCAATATTCTCCATCAAACACAAATATATTTTCGTTTTTTGTTTTTTTCCCTTTTCTGAAGATAGGCAAATACAGTTACAATCAAAATAAAAAGTAGAAGAAAAAAATCTCAAAACAAGGAAATCAAAATTTTTAAACCAAAAAAAGATGGTTTCATATAAAATCAGTTTATAAAATATCACTTGTTTCTATCTATTTGTAGAGCTATCATAGATAAACTAGCACAAGAATTTTTAGACTTTCATTTTCTTTGTATAAACATAAAATTCACAAATAACATTACTGAACTTTAAGCTAGAAAAAATAATTAATTCTATCTCAAAGAGCAACAGTTCGGGAGAAATCTTTTGGAACAAATATAATGAGAACTATTTTATTTTCTAAATATATTGGTAAAAGCACATTATGGAGATAGGCAAAAGAAATACAGCCAGACAAACTGACTAAGACACAAAAGAGATCCTCTTCAATTACAAATAGAATAGATAACCATATACCAAGTCCATCTCCAAGATCTACATTTCTATTCTCACAAAAGGATCACAGATCACTTATTAGAAAGTAATTTACTTGGCACAAAAAGTATTCTAACACCATCTTGAAGGCTTTGTTGATTACAAAACAAGGAGCAAAACTTGGACCACTTGTCATTGATTTCAACTAGACTAGTTCAAAACTGCAGAGTATGGATGAACAATAGAGCAAAATTTGGACAGATAAGAACACAATCTCAGAATGAGCAGAACTGGCTGTAGCCTCATAAACTGGCATAGTACTACTCTGGCAACTCTTACTGCTAGAGCTTCAAATTAAAAGCCTGTCCACTTTTGTTTTTCTCTTAGCCCAAAAGACAAAATCAAGTTCATAGACCACAAGTGTCTGATTTATTCCAACTTATCTTTCAAATACAAGTATGCATTAGAAGCCAAGTTGAAAAGTGAAACTCTACTCTGAGTGTAACTGTGTAAGAATGCAATAATCACTTCAGCACATCCTTCAATTTGGAGTCCCAAGTCAGCTGTGAGCTGAAAATGAAATTCTACAATCTACATTGGTCAAGCAAGAATTTAATAACCGCACCAGCATATCCTTTGAACTGGAATCCCATAAGACAACCCAAGTTGAAATGCTAAATCTTGAGTCAGAAGACAAAGTGTTCAAGCATTGTCAATTCAAAAAGGCACATACATAGAACTTCTAGAACTCAAACCTTGTTTTTAAGGAGTGAAGGGCCCGCAGCCAGATAGGCATTCATCTATCCAAACATAAACAGCAGAACAAAAAGCGTGAAAAATCCCATTATAGAGTAACCATTAACCCTTAAAAACAACAATTCCCCAACAAGACCCTGAAAAGTATTGATTTTCATCACAACGGCTTCATTTCCTCCTCACTGAACTCTATCTTTAGCTTTCTGATAATCTCATCAATTATTCATAGCACATTTGAGATTTTTGTCTCCCCGATCTAACTTCAATTTTAGCCTATGCATTCTTTATTTTTCCTATCTGCAGCACTTTCAACATCACTCAGAAAAAAAGTTAATACCTAACTTTTCCTTCCGCCTTATCATTAACCCCCAGGCGGGCCTAAAAACCTTTCCAATTTTGTTGATGAGAAAATGAAAATTTTGACAGACCAGACTGCAATATTTTTCATCAAACACCTAGTACATCTATTTAACTGGGTAAAAAAAATTCTTACGGGTCGAAGTATCATTGCCACCTCAGCATATCATTATCGACAAATCCGAGGGTTTAAACTAACATCACGATATGAACTTCATTCCAAATCAAGGTAAAAATAGAAAAAAGTTATGCATGAGGAGAGAATTGCCAGACCTTGAGATCAAGGAGAGAGGAATAGGACTTGAGACGAGCGAGCTTAAAGGCACGGAGAAGAATTCCAATTCCGACGCGAATACCGTAGGAAAGCAGAAAGCTCTGGCATAAGTTCCCCACAGCATTTGCGACGCAGGACTCATCGGCGTGATCGCATGGCGGGTGGAGATTTTCCGGTGGACCCCTCTGCCGGCGCTGCAACTCCTCCATGGCCTCCTTCAGCCGCTGCTCTGCCTCCCTCAGACGGCGCTCCGCTGCTTCCGCGGCAGAGGCTGCGTCGGCTGGCTGTTGTTGCGGCGGCGAGGAGGTGCGCATTTCAGTGCAAGATAGAGAGGTTTCAGCATCTGAGACTTCTTTTTCTTAGTTCTGTGTGCGGAATGGAATAATAAAATTATTCTAATTTATTTTTTAATTGTAATAAATAAAGTTATGGATCATCGGGCCAAATATCTCCCCACCTCAATTGGGTCAATTGATAGGGTCCGATCCGAACTAAGTATGATGGATAGGATCCTACAAATACCGGCTCTATGCTCAAGTTTGGGGCTTTGCTGAGTAAATGGTTTAGACTAATAGATACGACCATCTAATAGAGACATAAGGACATTGTATCTAAGAGTAAATGGTGGCGATTGATTGTGAAACCCATTTCCATTTTTTTGAGAAATGAGAAGCCTCTCTCTCTCTCTCTCTCTCCCCCCTATCCTACTACAAATTTCTACCCCCGCTCCTCACCCCCCCCCCCCCCTCTAATATGTCTCTATTTTAAACGATGAATTAAAAAATATTTTTTTATTATTTTTAATGAAATAAAAAAATCAATAACAAAAAATTGAAGTTAATGTTTGGTTATATTTTTTGTTTGATTTTATTATGTGTTATGTATTTTGAGAGAATGAATTATTGGATATGTGAAAGTTATTTTTTGGTATGTTTGTGTATGCTTTGGAGATACATTTTTTATTGTAACAATTAAATCAATACTTTTTTGTTGGATTTTTAGGGTAAAAATGAAATTGAATGATTATTTTAATGTTATAATAATAATAAAATATAATATATATATATAATATTATGTATATATTGGAGAATGTATAATTTAGAAGAAAAATGGAGATATATTTGGTTTTGTTTCCCCAAAATAATGTTGTTCCGGGGAAACATAAGGAAACATTCCCTAATTATTTATGTTTATCATTTTTTTAATTAATTTGATTAATTTAAAACTTATTAAAACTAAATTCATGAAATCTACAAAAACTTTTTCTTCGTTAGAGTTTAATTTTTCTCAATTTAGAAAAAAATATTTGATTGTCCATTTGTAATAAATTATCAAAAATATGAAATATATTAAATCTATCTTTTATTTAATTTTTTTTTAACTATACTCAATCTCAAACAAATCAAAAATACAAATCTCATAAAACAATTTCATTATCTTAAATATATCTCAAAAATAAATTAATAAATTAATTCATTGTCTATTTTTAAACAATGACCAAAAAATACAATTTATTAAATTTATAAATTATTTAATTTTAAATATCCTCAATTTTAAACAAACCCAAAAATCAAAACTTATAAAAAAAAATTCTCATCCTCTCAAACAAATTTCACAAATAATCTCACAACTATTCACATCAATCCATCACATCACTATAATCATTACATTTTATCTCACAACTAATCACAACCTCATTTCTCAATTCCATATTCCTAAAACACCAAAACAACTCCAAAATTTCAAAAATATGGAAAATCAGACATTAACTCACAAGCAATCACAATCTAAATTTCTAAAAGTTTTTAAATACAATATGGAGTAGATATAACAATTAACACATGTAGAGTATTTATATCTAGTATTTTGTGCATCAATTTTAAGTACATAATACTAACTAGTATATCATAATAAGTTGAATGAGTCATCCTATATAAATTTTTATATTTTCATGCATCATTTATACATTTGGCATTCCAAATAGACATCAAGGTGTTCAAGGCACACCAATATATATCAACGTGTTGTCGTGAAGCTCATTGATTAGAGATTACATTGCAAAATCTGAATTAATGTACTAAGAACAATCAATTTTGAAGGAGATTTAAAGTATCAAGTTCTACATCCAAAGTTTCAAGCTCCAAATTCTTATTTCGTAAAGAGAAAAATCAAAAGATTAGCAATTTGACCTGGTGAATTATATCTCTAATGCTGAAAAAGTTAAAATGGACTAAAGGGACTCAATTAATTAAATAATAAGTAAATTAAAAGGTCAGAGATCCTAATTGATCAAAGCACATTTAGATTGGCATCTAAACCTTAATGGGTCGAAATTCACTAAGAAAAAAAAGAGCAACATACCATGTCCCAAAGTTAAAAAAAGACACAAAAAAATTATTTAAAAAAAAACCATGAACTTTGACACTATGTATCGCGTTCGAAAGAAAAGAACCCAAAAAAAACAAAAAATTGTTGGGCAATGTTTGTTTACATTGTTTCCAAACATTTTCCAACTCCAGAAAACAATAACAAATAGTATCTACATTCCCCAATTTAATTTTCAAAACACACTTGTTTATACTCAAAATACCCCTTAAAAGTAATAAAAAAAACCCACCTCTATTCTATCAATCATTACAAATATATATATACACACACATATCACTCATCCATATATATACAATTAATTTAAATATATATTTTCACCTTATAAACCCAACAAAAAAGTAACGAATTTGACATCTGTAGTAAAAATTGTCTTCTACAAAATACTTCCAAGCAAATAATTCATTCTCCCAAAACATAACCAAACAGTGGAATAATTCCCCAATTTTAACTCCCAAAACACATTTACCAAAAATATTTTCTAGAAAACATCCAAAATATAACCAAACATTATCTTGATTTTCAAAAAGGACCTTAACTCCATTTTTTAGCAACATCACGATTGTAAAATATAAACACAACTAATGAATTCAATGATTTTTAATTTATATTATTTTCTTGTCTTGTAATTTTTATAACACAAAAATTTGAACTATAATATATCTTTTATGTCCAATACGTTTTTGTATTTTACAAAATATCTGACTCTATACCAAAACAATTTTTAGAATTTCAATGCCAATTGTATTAGTAAATCCTAATATATAAATATGCTAAAATTAGTAAAATAACATATCAAAACTTAATGATGTGGGATCGTATTTGAATTAATTAGGAATTCAAATTTTAAATTAACGATCAGTTTTATACTATTATAATAAGAAAGTCTGATTTATCTTTAAAATAGAAGTTACATCATGTAATTTTACTTACCCTTTAATTTACATAAAATAAACATAAAAATACAATATTGAGGATAAAATTGAAAAATTTGTATACGTTATAGGTAGTTGTGTCAAATTAGCCTTTTACTTATTTAACATATTTGATGAAGTTAGGTTATAATTGTAATTTGCATCTTTAAACAATTGCTTATGTACCCATGGCCAATTAGTCTACTGGCATAAGTCTCACATATATAATGTGAGGTCAAGAGTTTGAACATATTCAACATCTAGCACGTGCATATAAATAATAATAATAATAATAATAATAATAATAATAATAATAATAATAATAATAATAATAATAATAATAATAATAATAATAATAATAATAATCCCATATAATACTCCAATTATATGTGTTATAATCATTTACATCCTTAAAACTTCTATTACTTCTTATGTAATTCTTCATATATATATTTAGAAATTCCCATATTTCTAATCGTTTCTCCATAACTTAAACTCGACCTTCATTATTTTTCTTTCATTTATTCTACTCATAAGTTTTTATTTCATTAATTTTATTTTAGAACTATCAAGCCAATTTCTTTTACTTGAAGGTGAAAATGAAAATAAATGTCAACACTTTTAAGTGGTTAAGTTATACGCAAAAAATTATGAAAGACAAAGAAAAAGTTATTAGCTCACACCCAAACACTATCTTGGATCACTTAATCCAATAAAATAAGCTTAGTATTTTAACACAATTTGCATGATTTTAATTAATCTAATATTGAATCGTGGGATATTTATTTTTGTATTACTACAACCTTTGTTATTATACAGAATTATGTTATATATTTTAAGTGCATGCTGCTTAAGTGTTACTCAAAAGTGTTAAGATATATTTTATTAAAAAAATAATTTATGCACACGAGAATTGCATACAATGTCTTATAATAATAATAATAATAATAATAATAATAATAATAATAATAATAAATAAATAAATAAATAAAAAGTGATTAAAACAGTACGCCTTTACTCTTTCTAAATAGCAAAAAGATAACAAACAAAAATGATGATGAAAACAAACAATACCACATATTATTAAGAATTCAAAAAGGATTTCGCACTCATCACCAATCTTGGTGTCTTGCTCCCAAATTCACTCAATCACCTTCTCTACGTAAGTCCAAAATGAAGGTCACGTTAATAGGCTGCATTTAGTTTTATTTCTCTAAAACATATATATTTTTTGCATAACTAAAATTAGACATAACTTTTTCATTCTTATTGAAGCAATGGAGCCTTCAAAATGGCCTCAAAATACCCTTCAACTCAGCCCCAAAGGCAGACATGTTTAATTACATATATATATCCATTGTATCTTCTTACATTGCAATTATACATATATAAACATAATACTATAAAATCACATATTCATTCCACTAAATGGACAAAAAACTATTAATTTGGTATTTAAAATATAATTTATTCCCTCCAAAATAAATGCAAATATAAAATTTTAATCTTTGATTCAAGTCATTCAATCCCAAAATATTTTTCTTAAAACACTTAAAATAAAACTAAACTAGTTGAATCCAACATTCTATTACAATCAAATACTACAAATAACACTTGTTGAATGGACACTCCATTCATTCCTAGAGCATGAGATAAATGTAAACTAGCTTACATCTTTTATTTTAATTTATATTTTATCTCCTATTTAATTTCATGATATATGCCAAATATATTAATAGTTTTTTATGAAAATAATTTGATGCTGCTAGAAAATGATGCTAGGATCCTTTTTGAAAGTTAGTGAATTTGGTTGAGTTCTTCGCTCTGCAACATGTTTGTTTAGAGGAAGAGCTCTCAATTTTTCACAAGTGATTTTTCGTGTCTCATTTGATTTTGGAAGGTGGTATTTATAGTGTTTAATCTATTAGTGGGCTTTGACTCACTTAGATCTAGATGCCCAATTTGATGGTTTTGATTAATTGGGTTTTATGATCTTTTGCTTTACTCATTATTTATTTAATTGGGTCCTTTTAGTCAATTTTACTTTTTTACCCTTCAAAACTTAATTTGTCTTATCATAATTAATTGAAATATAGAGGTACTTGACATGATATTAAATTGAAATAAAAATAAAATAGCGGATTCAAAATGAATATAAATTTCACTTGTACGTTTGAGACATGGGTGCACAAATTATGGAGGGTAGGGGTGTTGAAAAAAAAAAACCAATCGAATTGATTGGAAAAAAAATAAAAATTGAATCAAGCCTAAGTATGTTCGGTTCGGTTTTTTTAATTGGTTAACTGAAATCGAACCAAAAATAAAAAAAAATAATTGGATCAAAAATCGATTTAGTCATTATATTTTATTTTTTTAAGCATTATTATTCAAGTGTTTGCATCAATAACATAAATGTGGAATATCTTTCATTATGCGCTAGTAGTTTTAATAAATTTCATATTTTTTTATTAATTTTTTAAATCTAAAATAAATAAATGTAATTTTTAAGATGATATAAATGTTAATGGATTTTTAAGTTTTTGGGATAAATAAAAAAGATAAGTTTTTGATAAATAAAATAATTGAGAAAAAAATTAAAATTGAAGAAGAAGAAGAGGAGAAAGTAAAACTATATTATCATTGTTTTTGAAATAAAATTGATTTTATCATCTTATTACAAAATATAGCAAAATAAATTTTATCAAACATGATGGCACAAAATTTTTATTCAATTTAAATTTGTTATAACACAAATTTTTTTTATCAAACAAACTTTTTTGGTACCAAAAGAATAAATAGTCCAATTCAAATTTTCTACCTAAAATCAATTTTTTTTTAATAAAACAAACTTTTATTATACTTTTTAGTACTAGAAAAACAATTAATCCAATTTAAAATTTTTATGAGTCTTATCATGATCTTCAAGGAGTAGAATATTACATTTATCCTCCTCACATTAGTGAAAAGTGATACCACTTTAGGATGAAAAGGGGGGGGGGGGGGGGGGGAAGAGTAGGAGGCGGCTTGAACCGGTTTTGATTCGATTTTAACCGAACCGAAACCGAAATCAGTTAATAATCTAATAGAACCATATTTTTCGGTTTTGGTTTTGGTTTTCCACTTTAAAATTTTGAATTTTTTGTTTAATCAAACTGAAAATTCAGTTTGGTTGATTTTAATTAGATACACATCCCTAATGAAGGGTAATATATTTTAAACAAAATGTAATAATTAACAACCACACAATATTTTCTTGAAAAAGCAATAAAATCTATGTAAATTAATTTAACCATTTAAAAGATGAAGACAAAATCTGCAATTTGTCAAACAACTTCATACCAACAAACTAAAAAATGCACACCGATATGTGTTCAATGCACTCTTGCTTTTATTAGCTTAGGGCTACTTACATTATGTTTCCTTTAAGAATTTTGATAAGGAAAGGAAAGTATTAGAGAAAAAGAAAGGAAAAAAAAATAAAAAATCTCAAATTTATTTGGGTGTTAAAAAACATAATGAAGAAAGGAATGGAGAAAAGAGGAGTGACAAATGTGTTGGAGAATAAGAGAGAGTTCAAACAAGCTTTTTCTTCATTTTTCTCATCATTTTGTGAGGAAAATTCATTTTTCTTAAATATACTTTATTTTTTCCCAAGTTTTCCTTTTTTTTAGCATTTTCATTATCAACCAAACAATTAAAAATATTTTTTTTAGTACTTTTTTTTCCCTTTTCCTTACCGAAATCCATGAATCAAACATAATGTTAAAGTCATCCACTCTACTGTGGTGGTTTGCCTTAAACGGAAGCTATACGCTTCTTACATTCTCTGCCTTTATGGGTCTTTAGTTAGAAGGATTATTTTGCTTCTGGAACTTAAATTTAAAATTTCATTTTTTTGACTTAGGTTAATGTCCAATTCAATCACGCGAATACAATTTGGAATCTGGATCATTGATGTGATTCTCGTACCCTTCTACTCTAACAACACATGTTAATATTTCTAATCTGACATGTGCTGTTTTATTTAAGAATGTGATGTTTTATTTAGTGGAGAGATTTTTTAATTTAAAACCAACTTTGAACCATCCATTACTGATGGAGAAGAAAATATCCAAATTATTCAAATAATCCAAATAAGTATAATAATCCATCAAAATCACATGCAATGGTCAAGTTGATTAATACTGTATTTAAATAATTCTATAAAACATATATAATATCTATTTAATTGTTTGGTCTTATAAGTCATTTTATTATACTTGTCATTAATTACTTATCATCCTATCCAATAAAGTAAACAAACCTATAAATATATAGATTAGAACCAATAAAGTTATGCAGCATATACATGAAAATGACCTGACCCTCCTTTGCTGACTTCACCGTCATGGGTTATTGAGAAATTAGTCATCGAATCGATAACTTTATTGGTTATTGATTGAATTAATTTAATCATTGATTCAATCGGTATAACATTATATTTATATTTAATATTATATAAATATATTAAGATTGTTTAGTATTTATAAAATTTTCTCAAAACACTATTCCATAATAATATCTATACATCACATTTGAAATGTGGAGTCAATTTCTTTAGTTATTACTTAAAAAATAACTTACTAATCAATTTAAAAGAAAAATTGATTCATAGGTTCAATTTATTTTGTATCAGTTTGCATCGGTTTGAACTAGTTTCTTTACGAATTGATTTTAATTATCAAATCAGATAGGAACCTTGGCCAGTTCCTAATCAAATTGGTCGGACTGCCCCATCCAGTTCGATTTCTTGAACATTGGTTTTCACTAGAATCCTATGATTTTATGTTAGATTCAAATTTCTCATCATACAACACATGATCCCTTTTTTATTAATTGATCAAGATCAACGTGGATTTTCACTAAAGTCTTTAATTTTATGTTATATTTAAATTTTCGATCATACAGTGGGATCCTTATTAACTTGTCAAGACCGACCTCAATTATAAGAATATTTTTATGGATTTGACTATAAAACCCCGTAACACACTAGATATCAAAACGTTGCCACTTTGGCTAGCAATTGGATAAGCAAATATCTTGCAAGTTGCTGAATAATTGTAGTAGAAAGAGCTGTAAAAGAAAACAGAGACGCGTTTCTTTAAAAACTGTACTCCCTCATTTATTGTTGTGAATGAAGTTAGCAACTAGAACACTTTGGTTCCTCTATTTCATTCCTTATTTCATCTCCTATTTCAACTTGCTGTATTTATGTATAGTGTATCTGATTTTCAATCAATTATTTTTATAAGAAAATATTTAATACCCATGCTTTATATTGATCATGAAATGAAATTGTAGATGAAATAGGGAATAAAATAGAGGATTCAAACTAGAACTAGAGCCCCTCCATCAAAATCATTACAGCTGAGATTCAAATGACCAATGATTTCTAACTTCAACATTAATATTGTCTTAGTATTTTCTATATGCGACACTAATATTTGTAACCAGTAAACCAAGATTTCAACTATTAAATTGTGGGAACAAGGACCTCGATTGGTATGAGAGTTGTTTGCTCCAAACAAAGAGCATAGGTGGAAGTTGGAACTGTTGCAGGGTTCCACATCCCACATCGGAAGAGATTTGTTAGAGAGGCATGAGCAGGGCAATATGACGAGAAGGAAGTACTACTTGCTCCATACTTACCTGGACTGAGTCAATGGGCGATCAACAAGGTCCATGGCTTGGGTTGGCGACCTCCATTGCACTTGGGAGGGGCGCCCGCCTAAGGTCAGCCCAAGTGGTCGAGCCTACGTCATAATTTGTGATAGAGGGGCCTGCGTTCGCGCGGCCCCTGTCAAATTCTAGTCCAAATTATCCATAGCAGTGCAAGGTCTTGTGTTATAAGGCCATTATGGGAGTTTCGGGAACACCAGTATGGATATGCATGTCTGAACTGTATATATTGATTTGATGCACATATATAAGATGAGTTAGTTCTCGTTCCTTTTTATATTTCTCCTTAAGACAGCTAGTTTTGTTTTAAATCATGGTCTTTGCTTAACATTTGATGTTTGGAGTAAAGCGTAAGTCTCAAGATGTTACAGCCCTCCGTAAATGTTCCTATTTTTCACGAAACTGAAGCTTAGGATCAAACAGAAACTTTCGCTGTGCATTGAACAATATACTGTTTCCTTTTAGATATAAACCCGAACATCAAATGCATTCAACTTATAAAAGCTAGTGCAGAGCTGAAAATCCAGGAAGGCCAAAAAACAAAAAACAAAAAAAAAAAAAAAAGAAAAAGAAAGAGAGAGAAAGAGCACTATCAATCTAATGTATATAAAGTAAAATAATGTTCAATTCTATTTTAAATATATTTCTTATATGGCAATGATGTGGATAAGTTAATTTTGTTCATATTTGCCATGTAAATATATGCATGTATGCATGTATAACCAGGTATATACATAAGTCTATTTATCAATGTAATTTAATTGACATGTCTTACTTAAGCTAAAAATCCTAACAATAGTTTATAATAAAAATAATTCAAGCATACAATTTACTATTTCAAAATAGAATAATATTTTTTTCCCTCCACCTCTATAAAATCATTCTCTTGTGATTTAAACTTTTTTTTCTTTGTAAAAATGCATATATATTATAATATTTATATTATTTTCTAATATTTTTAATTTTTTTATTTATGAATTAGGATAATTTAGGGAAAAAAAGAGAGTCTTGAGTTATGTATTTTTTTATGTGATAGTGACGTGGATAAGTTAATTTTATCCATTTTTTTTCCATGTCAACATATTTTTATATTTGATATCTTATCAATATTTATTTTATTATAAAAACCAATACTAATTCATTTTTATAACTATATATGCATTGAGTATTTACTAAAATTAAACATATATTGTAACTTTTTATAGTAATTTTTATAACTTTAATTCTTTACAAATGTATTTTTTTTTATAACTCCTTATTACATTGTCTAATATTTATGTTTTTTAATATAATTATGGATGAATATATACATATATATGTTGTGTGTATATAGGTGTATTTATCATTATTACAATTTAATCAATATGTCTTGCTCCATATGTATTGTGCATATATAAACTTTTTATATATAAATTATTATGGTAATTAAGTTTAATCATAGTTGGGAGAATTCCTAAATCTAACCTAAAAATCTTTAAAAGTACATATACTAGAATATTCTAAACATACAATTTACTATTAAAAATATAAAAGCATTTTGTCTTTTTCTTTCTCCATCTCTATACATTAAATTTTTTTTTTCTCAAAGATGTATGTATGTTTAATGCTCATATCTTTGCTAATGTTTTAATTTTTATGCCAATGAACTAAGATAGTTTATAAAAAATAAATTTAAAATTTCAATTTATGTCAAATAAAAATATTTTATCTTCTATTTCCTAAGTTCATTTTGTTAATGTTGAATTCTTTAATTTCTTCAAACCAAGTCAATATTAAAGTAATTTTCTTTGTTTTATCTTCTACTATATTTTATAAATAGTTTATTGAATTTATAAAGTGATTTAACATTTAGTCATTAATGTCTATATGTAAATAGATTAATGAATGAAATTTGATTTGCTGATACATAAACCATATTCATATAAAATATTGTTATGTCTCATTTACATAATCAATTATATTATATCAACAAAAATCTTAATTTTTTAAAGTGTTATATTTATAATATTTATAAAAGGTATAAATATCTAAACTATAATTCAAATTAAATAAAATAAAATTTTAGAGATCACATTTCAAGATCATAAAAGTTGGCCCCAAAGATTCAAACATATTAAAAAGTGCAACACTAGCACTGGACAACAAATGAAAACGACAGAAGCTAGAAATAACATCCACAAATTGGAAACAAGTGTTGTTGATGATAGGCATAGACAAGCTTTCAAATTTTAGCCATTTGCTGTAGAGTATAGGGGAAACAATAGGAGGCATTGTTGTAAACTCGATGAGCACCAATTCGATTGGTAGCCTGAGTAGGATGGGCAGCATCCCAAAAAAGGTACTCGTCCCTATTAGAACATGGCAATGAGTTTGGAGGACACAGAAAAGGACTTGCTCTGTTCGTCCCAACTCCACAACAAGCTGCATCCTTCACCTTGAACCCATAAGCTTCAGCATTGTTACGCAGGTCAATGAATGCTTTGAAAGAGGCACCAAGAGTGAAGCTAGATCCAGGGTACTCCGCATTGAGCCGATAAACAAGAGATTTTAGTTGTGAATTGAACATTTGCACCAAATTGTTGGAGGTGGCGTCACACTCTCCTGGAGGGGAACGGCGTCTAAGCTGTACAACAGGTGTGCAGCCAATGGGCGCAACCTCTGCAAAGAGGAACTTTCTGAGGCCCAAGCTATGGAGTTCCTGCATGCATGCAGATAACGTTTTCCAAGATAAGATATATATGTAGTAGCTGATATGATAATTAACTACAAATGATATAATTAGTCAGCGGTCGTCTCTCTTACCGATACATAATCACTGTAGATCTTTATGAGGAGATCAGCAAACCCTTGAGGAGAATAAATGTGGCTGCTTGTGTAAAGCGTAGGTCGCAAATAGTTGTTAAGGTAATCATTAGCACCAATAGCCACAACTACCAGAGCCTTTGCCAAATAATTGTTGTATTCCTCCTTTTGCATTTGGCTCCTGAGTTGATTCAAGGTATTTCTGAAGTTGCCAATTTGTTCGCTCAGAGGGATTATACGGCCCTGTTCATATTTTTACATTTTTTATTATTAACTTTTGTTATGAGTAATAAGAATGCAGATTCAAGTATATAAATGCTATATATGTCAACTGGACATTACAAAAAGATATCCTGTGTCTTGAAGAATTCCTGCCCCAGCTGAAGCGTAATTTACTCCTGATAGAATGTCGGCACCTTTGGCAATGGTATTTGCATAGGATGGAATAAGAGGTAATCCCAATAATTCCCCTGCATTAATCGAAAAGGAAAAAGATGAATAAGTAAACTAATCCATAGACCAGTCATTCTAAGATAATATGTAATTTAAAATGTAAGCCAAATGGCCCTCTCAAGATAAATGTCGAAAAAAATTTGACTTGATATGTACCAATAAAGTCTACAAGAATTTTTCCATTGCTGAATCTTCCAGTAGGTCCTATGTCAAAATCAACACCATAAGGCCAATAGTTGGCTTTTGCTACACTCCTGACGAAATAAATATTGTTTCCAGGGTCATTGAGTGAATCACCAAATACGTACATTGCTGTAAAGAGTGGCTTTGTAGTTGCTTCGATGGATGAAAGAGCTATGGAACTGGCGCTGATTAACATCAGAATCGACAGACGAACTGCTCCCACCATCTTGTATTTACTATGTTTATCTTAATGTAGGGTGCAAATTATCTTTGCTACTTTTTCTATATGTTGTGTTTCTCCTCAATTCTAAACACTTGCTTATATATAGGCATTAAGAGGAGTAAAGAAAGTAATTGTCGTGGACAAGAATTGAGCCCTATTCCATAGCTAGCTACTAAATACAGCTTGCAGGATTCTGATTTAATACACTATATGTAGCCTTCTATCTTTGCTAGCTGTTTAACTAATGAAGCTTTCTTTCTTTGTGGTGCACCTAAGTTCCAAACCTAACTCGTAAGATACAAATAAATACAGCAAACTAAGAGTTTCGTACTACTTTTGGTATAATTTGGAGAAGAATAAATAATGTGGGGTAATGGGGAATTGATGGCTAAGAAAATTTACTATTGCGAGACTCACAACCATACATTTATTTCCAGCACAAGTTAAGCCAAATTATGAAAACCCCACATCCCACAATGAAGGATAACATAATTAAAATGTATGATCAATAAGGCCTATGCTTAGGTTGGCGATCTGTATTGCACTGAAGAAGGCGGCTGCATAAGGTAGGCCTCATGGGATTTAGGGTGACTGACAATTACTAATCTTAATTGTAGAAAGTCACATAGTAATGGTGGTTCACAGTTGTTAATCTGGTTAGAATTATTGCATTTAACAAAATTACAAGAAATATTTGATCAATGATAGTTTGGATTCTCTATTTTAATTTTTGTTTTATCTCTTATTCCATGAATAAATATAATTTTTAAGATCAAATATAAATTAGAATAGAAAATTTAAATTTTTTTATGTGAGGCTTTATTAGTTTAAGAAACAATGGGCTTGCTTGCTTGTAAATTGCCAAAATATTTTCAATTCCCAAAACACAAACAAACAACTCATCACATTCTCTTATTCCACTATCCAAAATACACCCAAAAATACCCAAAATACCCTCATAATTCATTTCCCATCCATTCCCCAATGTCCCTCTCATTTTTTATCCCCCCCACCCAATCTATATATACACATACATAATTAATTTTAAAATATCAATTTCACCCTATTAATGCAACAAAAAAGTTATTGATATGACATCTTGTCCTCTTCTAAAACACAAACAAACAAATAATTTTCTCCCAATTCATTTTTCACATACAACTCAAAACACAAACAAACAACCATCGCATTCCTCAACTCCACTTCCCAAAAACTATTTTGCTAAAATATTTTGACAAAATGCTTCAATTCATAAACAAACAACTCCAATAATTTATGTATTTAAACAACTGATAACGTGAGTCGATGTTGTGCCCAAAAAGATACACAAAGCAAATCATTTTTCAACTTTGACGGCATGATGCAATTGAACGGAAAGATCAAGTTCTTTTTTCAATATTTTTTGAATTTAAGTATGGAAGCTATCAACATTACTTGATTTTTGGTCTATTTTCTAGTGTTTCTTCATACAAAATTGAAGTATTATCAGAGATACTGCTTAAAAAATCAGGTCGTCTCAGGCGGTAGGACTGATTGAACAGTCGATCGTTCTATGAATCGATTTGATTTTGAATAAAAATCGATAGATAAAAGAAATTATCCTATTTTGTCTAAATTGGTGGTCGGACCATTTCAACTGTTGAAATATTCGCAGTCTATTAAAATCAGACCGATCATTTTTTTTTCTCTCTTTTAATTTTTAGCATAATTAATACTTTTTTTTTTCTGCCTAATGCATGTACCTCTAAGGCTAAGGTACACCTTACAAAACTAAAAGTTTAAAACACTCAAACAAATCTACAACATAAAAGCCCCAAATCAAATCTAACGTCTTAATTTTTAAATCCGGTTAGAAGGTAGAAATCTTTATTCCCTTAATTACCCAACCCATATACGCTTAGCTGTCTCTTCTAAGAAATTCTAACTTATGAAGTTAAGCAATATAGTTTAGGCTTTTTATGTTATATATTTGGTATTTTATTAACTTTTAAGTAATATATATATATATCATATTATGTAACTGTGATGTCACTATTCAACTGCAATTCAATTATGATTCGATCAACGGTTGAACCGGTAAATCATAAATTGATAAAATTTTCAATTTAATAAACGATTCGATTTTTCAAATAGTGATTAGTGATAAACTAATCGGGGGCCAATAGCACAATTAAAGTGCTGAAGAAGTGAGGCCTTGTTCTACTATGTTTTGGTCATTTTCTAGAAAAAAATTTGAGGGAATGGATTTTTGGGAGAAAATTTGCCAAGCATTTCTTTTTGTTTTGGAAAAATATCGAAAATGATTTGAAAATGAGTTGTTTTTTCTTTATATTCTGGGGGGAGACAAACTTTACTGTTGATGCCAAATTAATTGCTTTTTGTTTGATTTGTAGAACGAAAGTGATTTTTTTATGTAATATATTATTTATGTATGTATATTTGTAGTTGGGTGGTGTGTGTTTATATATATAATAATTGATATATTGTAACACCCCTAAATTTGGTATTTTAGAGAATAAGAATTTAGAAATCAAAATATTAGTTTAACAGATTTTGGGGCTCGAAAAACAAACAAGGACTTAATTGCATGAAGATTGAAAGTGTTGGGGGTCAAATTGCAAATAGGCAAGACTCAATTGGATCACATCTTAAGAATTTTGGGGGTTTGCATGGAAATATTTTGGGTCAAATGGGCGGAAGTGAGGCACTCATTAGTTGGAGGATCGAATCGAGAGTTGGAGGAATTCTAGAGGACTCAATTAGAGGCTGGGCAGAAGTTTTGGGGGTTGAATTGTGATTTCTGGAAGTTGTCCTTTATATAGCTTTCCTCTCTCCTCCCCCATCCCACCCCCACAATTTCTTCATTTTTATCACCGAAACCCACCATCTCCCTCTCATGCGAACTCCACCGGCAACGGCCCATTTCAGAAAACTAAACCATTCAACAACTTCCTCTCTTCACTAGGATTACATTAACACCATATGCAACCCATTCCAGCTGGTGGATTACTGGGAACTTGAAGCTGAAAACTGATCGACGGCGGCATGTGGCGGGTTCGGCAGAGCAGTGAGATTCTTTTAGCTCTCAACTTAAGGAATAGATTGGTGGCTTCAGCTCCAGGAACCGGCCATTGACAACGGTGGAATTGAGGAAAAATTGAGATAGCAGCGTGAAGTGGTGCAGTTGATCGGAACTCTAATTGAAGGCCTTTCCGGCGGCAGCAGTGTTGAGGCAGTTTTCTCTCCTCGACGTGGCCAATGCATTGGTGGTATTGAATTATGGTTTCGAAGTTTCGATTGAGATATCTTGGGTAAAGATTGGAATTGAGATGTGACCTTATATTGTTAATTCTTGATAATACTTATACTATGTCAGGCGATGAAGGAATTGATATGGGTTTTGGATATATGGGCCATGCATGTGTAATTGTATATGCTTAGTGGACCTGGATTTGTATTATCAAATGATAAGTTTGGGATAATTGAGTTAATTGTGTGATTAAACCCTAATTTAGGGATTTGAGACCTAAGTGGTAAAATTAGGTTGTTAAGAATAATTGGATTGTTATTGTTGATTTGGAATGTTGTTGCAAGGTTAATTTGTAATTAAGGACCTGATTATATTCCTTTATCGAGACCGGCATAATTAGCAATTCTTTATCGAGACTATTGATTTAGCAGATTAAGTATCGACTATAGACCATTATTTGTATAATTATGATTATAAGGTCGAATGAGGATCTTGATAGTGGACCGATTCTTTGGTTAGGTGCCAAGGAGTTGGGTCCTACGGACCAGTAGGCTGTGACTGCATTTTCTGAGGCTACGGAGGTGAGCGTCTAACCTCTTGGGTATTTGTTTTGTATGCCCTGTGAGGGTTTGCCAATCTAGCACTTGCTTACATCTATTTGTTATTGTGATAAAACTTGAAAGGGTTAAATTGGTTTCTGTAATGTAACTACATCTTGGTTATTGAAATTTGTTAATTGTTTGAATTCTTGTTTGTTATCTGTTAACTGATCCGTATACCCCTATGAGGGTTATTCCATTAATTTTGCCTCTGATAAGAGTTTGTCATGTCTGTTTGAGCGCCTAGAACTCTCTGATGCTACCTGTTACCGTTCCGTTATCTGTCATTGTTCCGTTTCCTATTATTGTTCTGTTATCGGTTACTGTTTGGTTATCTATTATCGTTCTGTATTTCCTTGTCTTGTTTGATATTGATTAGCTTGATTTCGTACTACTTATCACCCGTACAATCCTATCAGCTTATCTAAGTCTGTCATGTACGTTATTAGTTCGCCTTGTTGGCAGTTTTGTATCATTTTGTGTTATTATCTGTTGCCTTGCTAGCACATTTGTTTATTCGTACATCGTTATGTGGCTTTATTGGCTTATCCAAATCTGTTTATTTGACTGTTTACCTAAATCTGTTTATCCGATTCTATTAAATTGATCTCAACTGTTGAGCTTGGAACATGCCGTTAAGTTGATCTCAATTGTTGAGCTCGGGATGTGCCGTTAAGTTGACCTCAGCTGTTGAGCTCGGCCCGTGCCGTTAAGTTGTTCCTAGTTCTTGAGCTTGGGACGTGCTGTTAAGTTGATCCTAGCTGTTGAGCTCGGGATGTGCCGTCAAGTTGTTCCCAGCTGATCTGCTGTTATGTTCAGAATGACAGGAATAAGGAAAATTTGATAAGCATTTTCTGTTCTGATTTGTACTGCATATGTCACTTGGGTTTGTTTTATTTTGATTGTATTTCGATTGTTGGTAAACCGCTCATGGAGAAATAAGGACGGTGTAGTTTTCTAGTCTAGATCAGGCTATTGTACGAGCCAAACCGTTCGGCAATGCCTCCCGTAGTAAATCGGTTGAGATGACCCCGAGCCATTCGTGCCGACGGTAACAACTCTCAGACTAGTACCAACTTATTAAGCTTTGACCTAGAGATCCCTATTTGTTGAATTTGATAATACTTCTGTTTCTGATACGTTCATGTTCCGACTGCATTATTTGTTAGTTTATGATCTGTTGAATTGTTTCATGTTCAGTAGAGCCCTATGCTCTATTACTTAATTTTATCCCTCACTAAGTCATTTGGACTTACCCCCCGTGCTACTCTTGATTTCCCAAACAAGGCTAAGCGACGGTCATGGATTTCAAGCTTGGACAGGAGAATATAACTCTATAATTGACTAGGTGCTTATATGTGCTTACGGGTTTACCCGGATAGTATGCTATAACTTAGAGATGTGTGATTTGTTAAGTTTGAATTCAAGATCTCTGGCATGTATATATTATGTTGAATGTCATGGGATGTATATAGTATTTTTATTGTAGTCTACTTAAGTTGAAGCATGTTGTTGTCTCTAATGATTTTGGAAATTTTCATGGGCTTATCGTTTTGTGTTGTGAGTTTTGATTTAAAATTGAATCTGAGTGGCATATGAGTTTAGAGGTTATCCTGAGAGGGGTGCTACATATATTGTTGTAATAAAATGATGTGTAATTAATTCAATTGGTGCTTTATTTTAAAATTTATATTTTTATGAATTTATTAATAAATATTAATTATTTATGAAATTATAATTATACCTTAATTATAAAAAAATAAGCTAATATCATAATTATATCATAATTGTTCATATTGGCTTATATAAAAAATTAATTATTGTACATTAATTATAAACTAATTATTCTTTATTCTTAAAATATAATTATTTAAGTATTTATTATTTACAATTTATGTAATAAATAAAATTTAGTTATTTATTTAAATAAAACAAAAAATATATAAGAATTAATAACGATTCATCAAATTAAAAAAATAAATAATTTTATATTATATGAAAGTAAATCATCTTAAATTACTTATTAAACAAATAAGCGTAATATTTAATTATACGTGAAATATGAACATAATTAATATATACATAACAAGTTATTAAGTAATTAAATAAATAAATTTAATTAATTTAATAAGTTATTTATTTACTTTAACTCATTATTTAATTAATATATTATTTAATAAATAAATTACTTAGTCAATTTTTTTTTACTTAATTTTAATTAATTTTCTCAATAATTATTTTAATTGTATTAATATTAATTTATTAAACTAATAGATTATTAAATAAATATCACACTATAATTAATTTTTTTATAATAATTTGAAATAAATGGGGATATTAATATTTAATGAAGATTAATATTTTTTTGAAGAAGATTAATTTATTTATTATGTCAAATTAAAACATCTTAAATTATTTATTAAATGAATAAATATAATATTCAATTAATATGTTAAACATTAAATATAGCTAATACATTATTTAATTAATAAGTAATTTAATTAATTTAATACATTATTTAGGAAATAAATTATTTCTTAAATTTAATTAATTTTCTCGATGATTAGTTTAATTAAATTTGTAAATATAAGTTTTAGAACTCTTTAAGTAGTAAAATTTTAATATTTTCATATATGTAAATATATGTGTGTATATATATGGGCTAAAATCTTTTTACCTCATGTTATACGAAATAGGCGGTTTACCCCCCTGTGAAAAAAGGGGATGAAATGGCCCCTTATGTTTTTAAAATTTGGATCACTAGCCCCCTCCGTCTATTTGAGTTGAATTTTCTATTAAAAGGATGAACATACCCTCATATATATAATTACTTTATATCATTATGTTTTTTTTTCTTTTATTTAATCTAAATTAAATATCTTATGTATTTATAAAATATATAAGATATTTATATAAATTAAATACTATCTAATATTTATAAAATTATATATACATACATATATATATAAAATTATATACATATAAAAAATTATATAAATACATATATGCATAACATATATATGTATATAAAATTATTTATAACATATTTATATAAATTAAATACTATTTAATATTTATAAAATTATATATACATACATATATATATATAATTATCAAAACTAAATAATTTCATAATTTATAAAATATATTACATATTTATATAAATCAAATACTATATAATATTTATTAAAAATTATATACATTCATATATATAAAATCACAGATATATAAAATTATATATATACATTTATGCACATAAAATTATTCATAACATATTTATATACATTAAATACTATTTATTATTTAAAAAATTATATATACATACATATATATATAATTATTTATGACATATCTATATAATTATATATAATATATATATATTTTTCCTTTTGTTTAATCTAAAATTAAATAATTTTATATTTATGAAACATATAACATATTTATATAAATTAAATATTATTTAATATTTATAAAATTATATATACATACATACATATATATAAAATTATCAAAACTAAATAATTTCATATTTATAAAATATTATATAATTATTTAAAAAATTATATACATGCACATATATATATATATAATCACACATATATAAAATTACATATATACATATATGCATATAAAAGTATTCATATCATATATATTAAATACTATTTATTATTTATAAAATTATATATACATACATATATATAAAATTATATACATATAAAAATTATATAAATACATATATGTATATAAAATTATTTATAACATATCTATATACATATATATAAAATATATATTTTTTTCTTTTGTTTAATCTAAAATTAAATAATTTTATATTTATTAAATATATAACATACTAATATAAATTAAATAGTATTTAACATTTGTAAATTTATATGTACATATATATATATATATAATTATCAAAACTAAATAATTTCATATTTATAAAATATATAACATATTTATATAAATCAAATACTGTATGATATTTATAAAAAATTATGTACATGCATATATGTAAAATCACAGTTATATAAAATTATATATATACATATATGCATATAAAATTATTCATAACATATTTATATACATTAAATTCTATTTATTATTTAAAAAATTATATATACATACATATATATATATATAATTATTTATGACATATCTATATAAATATATATAATATATATTTTTCCTTTTGTTTAATCTAAAATTAAATAATTTTATATTTATGAAACATATAACATATTTATATAAATTAAATATTATTTAATATTTATAAAATTATATATACACATATATATATACAATTATCAAAACTAAATAATTTCATATTCATAAAATATTATATAATTATATAAAAAATTATATACATGCATATATATAATCACACATATATAAAGTTACATATATACATATATGCATATAAAAGTATTCACAACATATATATTAAATACTATTTATTATTTATAAAATTATATACATATAAAAATTAAATAAATACACATGTATATAAAATTATTTATAACATATCTATATACATATATATAAAATATGTTTTTTTTCTTTTGTTTACTCTAAAATTAAATAATTTTATATTTATTAAATATATAACATACTTATATAAATTAAATACTATTTAACATTTGTAAAATTATATATACATACATATATTTATATATAAAATTATCAAAACTAAATAATTTCATATTTATAAAATATATAACATATTTATATAAATCAAATACTATATGATATTTATAAAAAATTATATACATGTATATATAAAATTATATATACATATGCAAAATTATATATAATTATTTATATTTATAACATACTTATATTCATACATATATATCATGTATATAACTTCCACACTCTCCCCCCAGTCCCAGCCCCAAGAACCGGCTGCCATGGCAGCCAAGTTTTCTTTCTTTCCTTCTTTCTTTTTTTTTTACCCTTCTTCTTTCTATCTATACACGACAGTTGCCGGTGGCCATTGTCCTGATTTGGTTCCATGGCAGCCTTGACCCTCCTCCCCCACCCCTTCCCCACGCAATCGGCTGCCATGGCCAAGTTTTTATTTTTTTTATTTTTTCTTTTTTTTACACACGACTGCCGCCGCTGGATCTGGACAGATCTGGTTGCATATATATAGATATATTACTATATTATATTTATAATATATATACTATTGATAAATATATGATAATATATATATAATATGTTGTATATAAATGTATAAATAGTTTTTTATATATATTTTTATAAATATTAAGTACTATTCAATTTATAGTGTTTTCTTGTATATACATTTTCTTGTATATACATATATGTATATGTGTGTGTGTGATATGATTGAAGTGAGACTGATAAATAAATGAGTGATGTGAAAGATAGAGTGAAAAAATGAGGGGGTAAGTGTACTTTTTAGGGTGTAGGGTTTTTTTTGGTGAATTGTGAGGGATTTTTTGTACAAAAAATTATAGCGTTTTGAGAAAAAAATTGAGAATATACTTGCATTTTAAAATTTTTTTGGGGATTGAAATTTTTTTTCTTCAAATATAGGAGAACAATCCCGACACATGCTAGGCGGCCATATTCCCACATGGGTAGAAAATACAACTGGGACTAGAGAGTCTCTAATACAAAATAACCATCAAAACACATTTGTCAACCACGCAGCTGCGCGGTGAGCACAGAGCGAACTATTCTTTCGCCTTTTACTAAAGAATACCGTGTGCTCGCCGCAATTCAAGCAGCATACGCCACTTTTTGTAGGGTACTTTCCTTTTGGGAAGGTCCCAGCAATTAAGTCTAAATTTGTTCTGAAAATAACATAACTAACAGCAGAAAATCTGTCAAAAGTAAGTGCTGCGCTAAGTGTCTAGTTTAGTCTTCTCAAAGCAAATTGTATGTAGACAGTAATTAAAATTGAGTTTCAATTCTAAGTAGGCGTAACGAAGGATTACTACGCACCTTTTCATTCTATTAGAAAAAACCAATGACAGGATAGGCCTAATAACTTTTGATTGAAAATATTTACATGTGGAAAAGTGCAATTGGGTTCGAAAAAAATTTCAAATTGAAGCTCTATATGTATTGAGCTTGAGGCTAACAAATCTAATTTTTTAAATTTAATCTTTGACTTGATTATGTTTGAATTTAAGTTTTTAAGTTTGAACTTTGACTCGACTAAATTTGAATTTTCATATGAGTTTTAAGCCATTTCGAGTTTGAACTAAAAGTTTTTGGATTAATAAGATAAATACAATAATGCAAATTCATAAATTCTAACATTCAACATTCATTAGCTAATAACAAATATTATAAACACATTGGAAACAAATTCATCAAAATCACAAACCATCTTAATTTTATAGATATTTTTATACATCGGTGTAAATATATATTAAAATTATAAACCGACTCTTCAGCATCGAGTTTAGATACAAGTAGGCATAAGATTAGCTCAAATAAGGATTGAACTCGAATAACTCCAGCTTAGTTTGCAGACCTCACAAATTGACATCATTCATTTTCATTTCTATTGCACAGATAATACAGTTTTATGTCTTAAGGTTGCCAGTTTTACTATATTCTGCCAGTGTCCCTTTCACATCTACCACTTAAGTTTCGATGAAATTTCCACGTATCACTACAAAAGAGTGTAATAAGCATATCGAATTACTTGCTTCTGTTTTTGCATCATCAAATGTCCAACTTACTGAAGCACTGGAATTAATATGGTTCCTGAAAGATTGAGAAGTTGATCATATACAGATGAAATCTTAAACTATTATTGGTGAGTGAATTTGGTAATGTAGGAATGAGGGACGACCATTTGCATTGAGAATTGAGAGCTGTTTCCTGCAGACAAACGAACATGAGTGAAACTGTTGGAAGGTCTCGCATCCCACATCGAAGGGTAATACTTTTAATGAGGGGCAAGCAGGGGATATGAGGAGAAGGATGTAGTTTGAGCTTCATACTTACCTGGACGGGGTCAATGGGCGATCAGGAAGGCCCATGGCCTAGGTTGGCGACCTCCATTGCACTTGGGAGGGGCACCCGCCTAAGGTCGCCCAAGTGGTCGAGCCTACGTCATAATTTGTGGTAGAGGGGGCCTGCGTTCGCGCGGCCCCTGCCCAACTCTAGTCTAAATTGTTCACAGCATTGATAGTATCTTATGTTTTATAAGGCCATTATGGGAGTTACAGTCCGTAGCCATAATTGAAAAAAGCGAACAACATTTAGAGATTTCCAAGATGTGTGATATCCAAACTGGAATTCAACACTTGAGGGAGCAAGAGAATGCTAATCTTCCACAGAACCAATGAAGTTAGGAATGTGAACCCATTTTCCAGATATAAAGAAATGATTTATGAATGAATAATTTATCAGAGGAATGAAGATTGTGGTGGATTTGAAGAATCTATCAAAAGCTGTTGTGGCCAAAAAGAATAAAATACTAAATCTCCTATAGCAAATGAGTTTTGACTTCCACTGCGTGGTGTAGTTGAGGTACGAGGTTCTTTTGTTCAGTACGTCTTGAATATAAGTGTGTCCTCATCAGTTGGACCTTGATCTATTTTCCAGTGTTTCTTCTTGCAGAATCTGAAAGAGGCCTAAAAGATGGAAGTTCTATTAGAGGTAAGCCAACAGCAGCGCCAATATACAATTCATACTGAAGTGCAGAAGAAGTGTAACATGTAGGACGGTCATATTCCCACATCGAGAAAAGAAAATAACTCGGCTAGAGAGTATCTAATACAAAATAGCAATTAAAAACGTCCTCAACCACACAGCTGCGCAGTGAGCACAGAGCGAACTATTCTTTCGCCTTTTACTAAAGAATACCGTGTGCTCGCTGCGATTTAAGCAGCATACACCAATATTTGGAGGGCACTTTTCCTCTTTGGAAGGCCCCAACAATTAAGTCCAAGTTGTTACGGAAAATTACATATCTAACAGGCGAAATCTGTCATAAGTTGTAGCCCTGATGAAAACTACAATTGTGAATGTTATTGAATACATAGTTTTCTCAACGCAAAATGCTTCTGGAGAAGTAATTTAAGTTGAATTTTTTGATAGATAGGCCAAATAACTACGGAATGAGGCTTGTGTAATACTTACTTGGACAAATGGTGCAATTGAGTTTGGAAAGAATATCAAGTTCGAGTTTGAAGTATATGTACAAGCTCAAGGTCATTCACTCGACTTGATTCGATGAAACTCAAGTTTAACTTGATTATATTTGTGTTTTCAAGTAAGTTTCAAGCTATTGTAAGTTCAAACATGAAATTTAAATTTAATAAAATGATAAAAAATTCAATAACATTCAACATTCACCAACTCATCATCAATATTTTAAACCATCATAGACAAGCTTCAAACATTAATAACCATCATAAGTTTATATTCATATACTAGTAAAATATATTAAATGAAATAAAAAAAATATTAAAATTATATACATACTCATAAAACTTAAATTAAGATATAGATAACTGAAATTAGTTCAAGATAAAAGCTGCGCACGAAAGTTGAAATTCTGCTAAACTCACAAACTAACATAACTCAATTTGTTTTAGAGGGTTTGCCTTCTCGCCCCCTCCCAATTCTAGTCCAAATCAATTATGGCAGCCCAATTTACTGTGGGATTCTCACTAGCTAGTTGCATTGCATAGTTTACAGAAATATTCAACACTTGCAGCCTGACAAGAAATGTTAATTGGGATTTTTCCAAATAAATGACTTTTTGATATGTGTACAATTGCCGGTTCTATTGTATTCTGCCTGTCTTTTTTCCACATCTACTACTTAAGTATCATTTGGACTTCCACATATCTCTACCCAAGAGTGTTATAAATATATTGTATCACTGGACTTCTGTTTGTGCACCATCAAATATCCAAATTACTGAAGCACCTAAATTAGTAAGGTTTCTGAGAGATTGAGAAATCGACACAAAAATGGAATCTTAAACTGCTTGTTATTATTGGGCATTGCAGGCTAAGGTAACTCTGCTATTGAGGGAAGAAGGACCTTTGTTTGAGAATTGAGAGTTGTTTGCTGCAGACAAAAGAAGATGGTGGAACTGTTGGAGAGTTTCATATCCCACATAGAAAGAGGATAACGCTGACAAGGCTCGAGCAGGGAATATGAGGAGGAGGTAGTAGTCTTTGCTCCATACTTACCTGGATGGGGTCAATGGGCGATCAAGAAGGCCCATGGCCTAGGTTGGCGACCTCCATTGCACTTGGGAGGGGCGCCCGCCTAAGGTCGGCCCAAGTGGTCGAGCCTACGTCATAATTTGTGGGAGAGGGGGCCTGCGTTCGCGCGGCCTCTGTCAAATTCTAGTTTAAATTATCCGTAACAGTGTCTTAGGTTTGTAAGGCGATTATCGGAGTTTCATTCCGTGCCCATAATTGGAAAAATGGAACAACAATGAAGCTTGCAAGCCAACATGGATGTGCTGGTCTGAATTATATCCATTTGGTGCATTTATATTACATTAATTAGAACTAGTTCACTTTTATATTTCTCCCTAAGGTAATTTAGTTTGAAATCATCACTTAAATTACATGTGGTTGGAGAAAATCAATTTGCTTTATTTTTGCTTTCTAGCAGTCTTTATCTATCATTCTTTTGGATCATTCATACTTAGCTGATTCCTATAAGTTTAAAGAGATCACGCTCCATCTACTGGGCTGGTGGAGGTCATAAGTCTCGGAAGATCACATCCGTCCATATATGGGGCCTTTTTTTATAGGTTCATGCATATATGAACCGGTTTGATCTCTCAAGCCTCATGCATGGGTTTATGAGTGTGACCAAGAATTGCTCACTTTTTTGGATTATTCTTACAAACTGTTTAGTGATTGCAAAATGAGAGAAGTAATTTATACGTACAGACTAATACAAGAAAAAGAAAGTGTATCATGTAAATATTTCTTGTTCAGAATTTGGCTACACGATCGAATCTTAGGATCAACTGGAAACCTTTCCTTGTGGATTGAACATTCTACTGTTTCCTTTAAGATCAGAACCCAAAAATCAAATGGATTCAGCTTTACACGAAGCTAATGCGAAGCTGAAAATCTGAGGGAAAAAAAAGCAATGTCAATTTAGTCTGCAAGGGGATCAGGTTAGGCCCACTGGTGCCAAAAGGGATACTTCGATAGAGAAATCTTGAGTTTCCTATGATTATGGGGAGTTGATGGGTAACAAAATTTATTATTGTAAGACTAACTACCATACATTTGTTTTCAGCATAAAGCCAAATTATGAGAATCCCACATGTCGCATCCCGCATCAAAGGAGAATATAGGTAACAATGGGCGATCATGTAGATTCATGGCCAAGGTTGGCGACCTCCATTGCACTTGGAAGGGACGTCTTCCAAAGGTTGATGACCCTAGTAGGTTTTAGAATTTAAATTGATATTTCATGTACAAATGGTTTACAATTATTAATCTGATAAAACTATTGTATTCAACAAAGGTTACAAGAAATAATAGCTTAAGGACAATTTGAATATTTTTAAGGATCTTTATGATACAATCAATAATCATTTCATTTTCAGTTAGGCCTTGCTCTAGCTTCTTTAGGGGTTATTGCCTTCTTGGTAGCTCAACACATATACTCTTTGCCTGTTTTTGCATTCATAGCACAAGATTTTACTACTCAAGCTGCATTATATACTCATCCCCAATATATCGTAGGAGATTTTGTTTCATCTCCTATTATATTTTCTAAACAAGTGTTTATTAATTATATAGGTTTAGAAGATGAAATATAAATTGAAATACATGATTCAAAGGATTGGACTTATTAATTTAAAAGATAATAATTTATTACTATGGTATGAAATGGTGCGTTTGAACAACCTATCACATGAATTGTACCAAAAAGGAATATAGACTAAATCATTTTTCACCTTTGTCTGTGTGGTTTAAGTGGGAAGACCATGTCTTTTTATTGATATTTTTTGAACTCAAGTGTCTCGCAGCATCAGTTGGATTTCGATTTATTTTCCGGTGTTTC
Source organism: Jacaranda mimosifolia (assembly GCA_018894105.1). NCBI lineage: Eukaryota > Viridiplantae > Streptophyta > Magnoliopsida > Lamiales > Bignoniaceae > Jacaranda > Jacaranda mimosifolia. The sequence continues at coordinate 28,275,501 of CM032125.1, read as the reverse complement.
TTCACAAAAACTTGAAGTACTATTAGAGAGGCTAACAGCAGCGCCAACAGCACAATTGAAAGTGCTGAAGAAGTGTCACATGTTGGGTGGCCATACTCCCACATGGGTAGAAAATACAACTTGACTGGAGAGTCTCTAATACAAAATAGCCATCAAAACACACTTCTCACCCACGCAGCTGCGCGGTGAGCACAGAGCGAACTATTCTTTCGCCTTTTACTAAAGAATACCGTGTGCTCGCCGCAATTCAAGCAGCATACGCCACTTTTTGGAGGGTATTTTTCCTTTTGGAAAAGGCCCCAACAATTAAGTCTTAACTTTGTTATGAAATACTAAATAATTAACAGACAGAAAATCTGTCATAAAAGTGTGGATCTTATTGAATAAAAAGTTCTCTCAGCGCAGTCCACTGGTTCAAGTTGAATTTTAATTCTAAGATACATGACAACGACAAAGACCAAATAACTGTGGAATGAAGCTTGTGTATGCTGACCCGTAAATATATATATATATATATATATATAAGTTCAAGGTTAATCACTCGACTTGATTTGAAGTTCAAGTGCAACTCGACTAAGTTCATATTTTAAAGTGAGCTTTAAAATATAAGAAGCTCAAACTCAAAATTTAATATAATAAAATGATAAAAAAATTCAATAACCCATACTTAAAAATTATAATATTCAATGTTCACTAACTCATCATAAATATTTTAAACTATCATAAGTTTATATTTATATATTAGTAAACATATACTAATAATTAGTAAAATAAAAATAATATTAAAATTATATATAAACCTGGAAGAGTCAATTTGAAGTACAGACAACTCAAAATTTGTCAAAAAATAAAGATTGAGTTTGAAAACTCGGGCCCAATTTACAAAGCTCACAAACCCACACGACTCATTTGCATTTCTAACTAGATAGGTCAATGCCAATGGCTTAAGTTGACAACCTCCATTGCATTTAACAAGGGTGCCAGTTAATATTGACCCAATCGATTGAGCCTACACTGTAATTTATTTTTGAGGGGCATGAGTTCACACGCCCCCTGCCCGGTTCAAGTCCAAATCATTTATGGTAGCCCATGTGCTGTGGGATTCTCCTAGCTAGCTGCATAGTTTCCAAAAACATTCAGCACCTGCAGCCTGACAAGAAATGTTAACAGATGATTTTTGATATGTTTACGGTTGCCTGCAGTTTTGCTACATTCTGCCGAACTCCCTTCCGCATCTACTACTTAAGTTTCATTGGGACTTCCACGTATCTCTACCCAAGAGTGTAATAAGTACATTTTATCACTCGACTTCTGTTTTTACACCATTAAATATCCAAATTACTGAAGCACCTAAATTAGTAATATTTTTTCTGAGAGATTGAGGAATCAACAAATAGATGAAATCTCTTAAACTGCTTGTTATTATTGAGCATTGCAGGCTAGGTAAATCTGCGATTGTGGGAAGGACATTTGTTTGAGAATTGAGAGTTGTTTGCTGCAGACAAAAGAAGATGGTGGAACTGTTGGAGAGTTTCATATCCCACATAGAAAGAGGATAACGCTGACAAGGCTCGAGCAGGGAATATGAGGAGGAGGTAGTAGTCTTTGCTCCATACTTACCTGGACGGGGTCAATGGGTGATCAAGAAGGCCCATGGCCTAGGTTGGCGACCTCCATTGCACTTGGGAGGGGCGCCCGCCTAAGGTCGGTCCAAGTGGTCGAGCCTACGTCATAATTTGTGGTAGAGGGGGCCTGCGTTCGCGCGGCCCCTGCCCAATTCTAGTCCAAATTATTCACAGATGTGCAACATCCATATGTCTATAAGGCCAATATTCTTGTTTCTGTTTTGCTGATGTAATTTTGAATTATTGGAACTAACAATTATGGATTTTGGATACTAGGGTATGAAAGAGACCCCAAAGATTTTTCAAGTTGGCAAGGCAACTCCAGCTTTACTGCAAATTCCCAGAGAACCAATGATGTTTGGAATGTGATGTGATCCCATTTTCCAGCTCTGTTGCTTCAGACCGTGCATTGCTAAAAAAATTGACAACTGTAATGAGAAACAGCAGTGAAACAAGGAATGGTATTTGACAATGATTATTGATCAAACAAGCAGACAAACAGATTTCAAATAAACAAGAATTTTCTACTTACACACCTATTATGCTCAGAGGCAATATGTTTTTTGCATAGTTGACTGATTCCTGCCTCCTTAAGAGGCAATAGATTGTTTGAACAAACGATAAGTACGCATGAGAATACAGATAATTTGGATGACCCTCCACGAAAGAATCTGAATTGATAATAAACTTGAAGGTTATTGAGCGAACAGAGAAAGCAATTTGCTGACAGAATAATATGTATTATTTAGTGAGGAACTACATATAAGTCTTGTAATTAGGTCAGTGCATGTATCTATCTATTACTTGAGTTACAATGAGACTTCCACATATCTATCTAAGAGTGTAATATCTGTATCTAATGACTTGATTTCTGATGTCCAAATTACTAAGCACCTAAAACAATATGGTGGTGTGGTATTTCAAAAAGGTATTTAGAGAAAATGCATAAAAAATAAGTTTGTATTTAGATAGGTTGTTGAAAAAGTAATAATTATATAGGATTTAGTAGTTATGTTATAGGTGGACACAGATAGTAATAATGAAAATAGAGAGAAAAGATATATACGTTATTGGAAAGAATGTTGTTTAGATTTTGATAAAAATAGAGATAAGTTGTTAAAGATTCATTTTCAAGTGATGAAAAATGATTTGGAAATATAACATACAGGCCCTTAATTTTTCAAATTTAAGTAGTTTTTAGTTGATTCTAGATTAATTCTATATATTCTGACACCAAAATGGAACTCGAAAATCTTGGCCCACTTTCTTTTCGAATCTACTTCTTTCTTCAACCCTGAAATTCATGATTTAATATGATTTTATTGAATTTGGCAAGAAAATGGGTCCCCGAGAATTGCAGGAATCAATACCCTGAGCAAGAAGGAATATGGAGACCATAACTTCGCAGATTTGGGATAAAGAAAGGTAAAAGCAAAGGTTAGACAACTAAACAAAGTTAATAATAGGTTACCTGGAGGAAAATATATTGTTTAAAATAAATATTTTTTCAAAAAGTATTTGCACATTAATGTGTAAAGAGTTTGTAGGATTTGAACTTAAACCTCATACATAAAAGAATAAGACGATCATTTAAAACAAGTACAATTTAATGATAAATGAAAATACGATATGAACAATAGAAAAATGTTTACATAATAATAGATAAAAATAATTGAATGGAACTCTAGAAAGCCACCCTTTTTAGGTATACTATGGATTTTTACATATTACCTATCACATTTACTGGCTCATTTGATTATTCGTTTTGCTAGGCACAACCAACATCCCTATAAGTCCAATCAAATTGTTCGAACCCAACCCGTCAACACTCGATCATCTTATTAGGAGGTGTTTGGTTAATCTTATTTAAAAGGTCTTATAAGCTCCTACATTTTATAAGATATTTTTGGAGCTTATAAGATGTTAGATCATTTTTTAAAAATAAGTTCTTAAAGTATTTGGATAAAATAATATTTTGGAGCTTACAAGACGTTAGTAATGACATTTTTATAATTAATATGATTAAAATTAAGCTCGCTTCTTAAGATTTTCAAAATAAGTTAAGGCACTTCTTACTTTTTCAAAAAAGAATTTATAAGCTCATAATATCTTATTTTAGGAGCTTATAAACTCTTTTTTTAATAAATTTACCAAATATTTTTTCACATCTTATAAGTTTCCAAACATCTTATAAGATGTTTTGAGTAGTTTATAAGTTCACCCAAACACCCTCTTAGTTTAGAAGAGAACTTCCCAAATTCACTTTAGGTCATGGGAGATAATCACAATGAAAATGGAAGACCTCCAATATTCATTAATTCCCTGGAACTTGTTTCTGCTGAGACTTGGCATAAATTGGAATCATGAAAGCTTATCTCCTATAGGTATTATACATTATCATCCAAGTTGAGAACATTCATCTAGGCACAATTCTGTAGCCAAAGGCACATAGTACTGGTAATTTTCCGCAGAGACTATTCTTTGGCAACTGCATCAATTGCATACTTAAGAATCCAAAGTGCAGTTTTTGTTGGAAATTGGTTTTCTTTGACCATAGTTTTAAGTGTGCTCAAAGTATCAATTTCTAAGAAATTGGTAATCGTCGTAAACTACGCCGTTGGTAGATGACGATAATGTGTTTTAGAGGGTTTGCCTTCTCGCCCCCTCCCAATTCTAGTCCAAATCAGTTATTATAGCTCAATATACTGTGGGATTCTCGCTAGCTAGTTTCATTGCATAGTTTACAAAAATATCCAACACCTGCAGCCTGACAAGAAATGTTAATTGGGATTTTTCCAAATAAATGACTTTTTGATATGTGACAATTGCTAGTTCTGTTGTATTATGCCTGTCTCCTTTCCACACCTACTACTTAAATATCATTTGGACTTCCACATATCTCTACCCAAGAGTGTTATAAATATATTGTATCACTGGACTTCTGTTTTTGCACCATCAAATATCCAAATTACTGAAGCACCTAAATTAGTATGGTTTCTGAGAGATTGAGAAATCGACACAAAGATGGAATCTTAAACTGCTTGTTATTATTGAGCATCACAGGCTAAGGTAAATCTACTATTGTGGGAAGGAGGACCTTTGTTTTGACAATTGAGAATATAAGCATAATGCCAAATTATGAGAATCCCACATCTCACATCCCACATCAAAGGAGAATATAGGTAACAATGGGCGATCAAGTAGGCTCATGGCCAAGGTTGGCGACCTCCATTGCACTTGGGAGGGATGTCTTCCGAAGGTTGACCTAGTAGGTTTTAGAATTTAAATTGATATTTCATGCACTAATGGTGGCTCACAATTATTAATCTGATAAAACTATTGTATTCAACAAAGGTTACTAGAAATAATAGCTCAAGGACAACTTGAATATTCTTAAGGGTCTCTATGATACAATCAAAATTCACTTCATTTTCAATTAGGCCTTGCTCTAGCTTCTTTAGGGGTTACTACCTTCTTGGTAGCTCAACACATATACTCTTTGCTTGCTTTTGCATTCATAGCACAAGACTTTACTACTCAAGTTGCATTATATACTCATCCCCAATATATCGCAGGAGATTTTATTTCATCTCCTATTATATTTTCTAAACAAGTGTTTACTAATATATAGGTTTAGTAGATGAAATATAAATTGAAATATATGATTCAAAGGACTGTGCTTATTAATTTAAAAGATAATAATTTGCTACTATGGTATGAATTGGTGCATTTGAACAACCTATCACATGAGTTGTACAAAAAAGGAATTGACTAAATCATTTTCACCTTTGTCTGCGTGGTTTAAGTGGGAAGACCAAGTCTTTTTATTGATATTTTTTTAACTCAAGTGTCTCACAGCATCAGTTGGATTTCGATTTATTTTCCGGTGTTTCTTCACAAAAACTTGAAGCACTATTAGAGAGGCTAACAGCAGCGCCAATAGCACAATTGAAAGTGCTGAAGAAGTGTCACATGTTGGGTGGGCATACTCCCACATGGGTAGAAAATACAACTTGACTGGAGAGTCTCTAATACAAAATAGCAATCAAAACACTCTTCTCACCCACGCAGCTGCGCGGTGAGCACAGAGCGAACTATTCTTTCGCCTTTTACTAAAGAATACCGTGTGCTCGCCGTAATTCAAGCAGCATACACCACTTTTTGGAGGGTATTTTTCCTTTTGGAAAAGGCCCCAACAATTAAGTCTAACTTTGTTATGAAATACTAAATAATTAACGAGGCAGAAAATCTGTCATAAAAGTGCGGATCTTACTGAATGAAAAGTTTTCTCGGCGCAGTCCACTAGTTCATGTTTAATTTTAATTCTAAGATACATAACAACGACAAAGATAGGCCAAATAACTGTGGAATGAAGCTTGTGTATGCTGACCCGTGTGGGTGTGTGTGTGTATAAGCTCAAGGTCAATCACTCGACTTGATTTGAAGCTCAAGTTCAACCCGGCTAAGTTTGAATTTTAAAGGGAGCTTTAAAATATTACAATCTCAAACTCAAAATTTAAATAGAATAAAATGATAAAAAAACTCAATAACCTATACTTATAAATTATAATATTCAATGTTCACTAACTCATAAATATTTTAAACCATCATAAGCAAGTTCACCAACATTAATAACCATCATAAGTTTATATTTATATATAGGGCAGTAAATGAATATTCGAAAATTCGTTTACCGTTCGCATTCATATCCATTTATACAAAATTTATCCGCATCCGTTTAAAACGGATATTATCCGTATTTGATTAGTAGATATCCGATTATAAACGAATACGGATATGACTGGTAAATGTCCATCCGATCCTTTTAGTATCCGATCCGAATATATATTTATTAAACATTGTATTATTTATATTTTCCAATAAAAATCTTATAATCCATATATGCATATATATAATTTATAATTGAAGAATTGAGAAGAAAAAAGAATAAATTTAAAAAATTATTGTAATATAGAAAAAAAATTAAAGTTAATCAACATAATTATTATTGGTTGACTTTATAATTAATACACTAAAATGCCATTATTAATATTAATTAGTACTAATAATCATTATAAAGCCAATTATTAATTAAAAATTATGCTATTTGTTTGATTGCTTTTTTTTAATAAAATTGTATAGTTCATTCTATTAATTAAAATATGTATTTGTTATACATTCATAGATTCATGTATTTGGATATTCTTAAATAGATATTTAAATAATTATCATCAAATATAAATATAAAAAAAAAATCGAATATGGATAAGTTTAATCAAATATGAATGTATCTGAATAATTATAATATAATACGGATATATCCGAATTCGACTGATATTTGACAGATACGAATTCGAATATCATTTTAAATATCCATCAAATCCGTATCCGTATCCGAATATTCGAAAAGTTAAATGATTATGAATATGAAAATAGTGTATTCAATCATTTTAATATTTATTTACACCCCTATTTATATATTAGTAAACATATATTAATAATTAATAAAATAAAAATAATATATAGACCTGGAAGAGTCAATTTTAAGTACAGACAACTCAAAATTTGTCCAAAAATAAAGATTGAGTTCGAAAACTCGGGCCCAATTTACAAAGCTCACAAACCCACACGACTCATTTGCATTTCTAACTAGACAGGTCAATGCCAATGGCTTAAGTTGACAACCTCCATTGCATTTAACAAGAGTGCCAGTTAATATTGACCCAATCGATTGAGCCTACACTGTAATTTATTTTTGAGGGGCATGAGTTGACACGCCCCCTCCCCGGTTCAAGTCCAAATCATTTATGGTAGCCCATGTGCTGTGGGATTCTCCTAGCTAGCTGCATAGTTTCCAAAAACATTCAGCACCTGCAGCCTGACAAGAAATGTTAACAGATGATTTTTGATATGTTTACGGTTGCCTGCAGTTTTGCTACATTCTGCCAATCTCCCTTCCGCATCTACTACTTAAGTTTCATTGGGACTTCCACGTATCTCTACCCAAGAGTTTAGTAAGTATATTTTATCACTTCACTTCTGTTTTTACACCATTAAATATCCAAACTACTGAAGCACCTAAATTAGTATGATTTTTTCTGAGAGATTGAGAAATCAACAAATAGATGAAATCTCTTAAGCTGCTTGTTATTATTGAGCATTGCAGGCTAGGTAAATCTGCGATTGTGGGAAGAAGGACATTTGTTTTGAGAATTGAGAGTTGTTTGCCGCAGACAAAAGAAGATGGTGGAACTGTTGGAGAGTTTCATATCCCACATAGAAAGAGGATAACGCTGACAAGGCTCGAGCAGGGAATATGAGGAGGAGGTAGTAGTCTTTGTTCCATACTTACCTGGACGGGGTCAATGGGCGATCAAGAGGGCCCATGGCCTAGGTTGGCGACCTCCATTGCACTTGGGAGGGGCGCCCGCCTAAGGTCGGCCCAAGTGGTCGAGCCTACGTCATAATTTGTGGTAGAGGGGGCCTGCGTTCGCGCGGCCCCTGCCCAATTCTAGTTCAAATCTGCTGTCTTTTCTGTTGCAAGAATATATATAGTGGTATTCCTCTGACCTATGGTGAAGCCTACATCTCTTCAGTTAAACAACTGCTATGACCGTAGACAATCTTAGTTTGAAGGGTGGTTGTGCTCTGTGGTGAACAACAGCATCCTCAACTTGGTGAAACAAGGGATGCTATGTTCCTAAAAAACAATTTTTTTAACGAAATAAATCTGAAAAGATCTTTCAATTCCCACATCGTAAAACGGGAAAGAGAATATCGTCTAAACCGATACCCTTAAATAGCTTCATCCATTGTGCAATATTCCTACAAGTTCAGCAGAGTACTTGAGCCAAATTTAACATGGCATCACAAATATCGACCCCGCTTTATGCTTTTGCTTTGTTGTAGCACAATGTTCATTCTGCGTGTTGTATGATTCTTGGACACACGTTAATTATAGTGTTCATAGAGTATTCTACATGATATTGTTTCAAGTCTATTTTCTTTCGTCATGGATATTCAACCATATGAATGCAATAAATACAATATTTTTTTTCTTGAAGTCACCTATTTCAGCTTAAGTCAAAATACTTCAATTAGAATTTTTACGTTCAACTCCCCCCTCCCCTCTAAATGTTAAGGATAGAAGATATACTTTGTGTAATTTTAAGACCACAACATTGGATAGTGTCAAATTTACTATTTTTTTATGTAGCCAAATGGTAGATTCCATTATTTTAAATAGAAAAGAATAGCCACAAGATGTTTGTCAAAGAAAAACGGTTCTTTATTTTTAATTTTTTTTATCAAATATTTTAAATCTTGAATTGTCATGATTTTCATTGATATTCATTAGTTGAGACTCTTTATAATGGAGTCTATTTTTATAATTTGTCTCTGTAAATCGTGAATCGATTCATCTTTCTTTCCATTCACTTGGATTTGCCATTTCTTCTTAGAAGAAGAAAAGAGAAAAATTGGAGTAATTATATATGGTGTTAATTAAATTTGGAGTTACTCCCTTTAATCTTTTTCCTATTATCACACGCTTAGGTTCACAACCATCAACTTGGTGATTCTATTTTCATCTAAGTAGCGCATTTCATCGACAAATATACATTCAGAATGGAAGGTTTTGTGTCTATTATCAGTTTTTCCTCCTAAATTAAGATCCATAATTCAAATAGATGAGAGAAAATTAATGAGTTCGAACATTAATAAACTCTAAGAAAAGTTATCTTCTCTTACCTATCTAGTAACAAAAATAATCTACAAAAGGAGAATTGGCAGTGTGTTAGGAGAAATTAGTACAAGAAGCTATCAATACGCTATCATGTCAAACACCATAACAAAAACCATCAAACAATAGATTTTTGTAAAGAGAATGACACTTTTCCAAAGAGCTGTCCTGACACAAGTGCAAGGACTGTATTCTAGTTAAGAGTCACATGGAGCTTGGCATTTTTTTCCAGTCAAACCCGTTTGGTTTTGTTTTCATTTTCATTTCCATCATTTTTAAAATTTTAAAAAATAGTTAGTGAAAATGAGATAAATATACATTTGTATTTGGATAAGTTGTTGGAAAAGTAATGTTTATGTTGGATTTAATAGGTTGTAGATAGAGAAAGATAGTTGTAATAAAATAGAGAGAGAAGATATATATATATATATATATATTATTGGTGAATGCGTTTTGAAAATAAAAATGAAAATGATGTTGGGTGAAAATGTGTAAAAAATTATGCATTTCAATTTCCAAATCATAGAAAATGTGAAAGTGAAGTTTGGAAATGAAACCAAAAGGGGCCTGAGCTTTTAGCCTTAGAACTCTCAGCAAATGACCAGTTCATCCAGCAGTCGGGAATTCCTTCATACAAACGATAGTTGCCAAGATTTAAGGACATCCAGCCTGCTTTCTTACTCGGAAGTGATGCATGGGGTCCAGAAATTTGATTGTGGGACAGATAAAAAGTTGATATATTGGAAGAAACAGGCGGTAATGGACCCGGGATGAGATTGTTGGAAATTGATTACAAAATCCACAATCACTCATGTGAACCAGATTGGCAATGACTATTGATCCTGTTGGGCGCAAATAAAAAATTAATTTAGAAACGAATTAAATTTGATTTACTAAGAATTCATAAACCAACTAAAAAACTTAAAAATAGAAATGGTATTCGATAGATATAAAAATACAGACATATATTTATATGGTTTGACAGAATCTCCGTACGTCTAATATAAGAGAAATATTAACAATATACAGTAACTCTTCAATTTAATATAACCAAACCCCATTGTATTATTGATCAGTGATTACTAGTAATTCTGACTTCATGCAGGCAAATTGCAACGAATTTAGGACGATTTTGTGGGTTTAGCTCATCCTTGTGGGATCGCAAGCCTTCATCCCAACTGTTATAGCACGTCTTTTGCCCAAAACAAAGAGATGTGATGGTTTGATACAATCCTCACCTTCCTCCAGCTTATGCTGTGCATTGTAGGAAAAATTGATGTTGTTGTAAGAAATAGAAGTGAAATAAATTAAGGATTTTCATACAACTTGTCAATGAATATTGATCAAACCAACAAAACAATCAGATTCCAAACAAACAGAGTCTCTTCTACTTATATGTATACCTATTATGCTTTTCACCAAAGATCTTTTGCTTCTCTCTTTCATTTCTCTAGTAAAATCCTAAATCTACATTTACATGGTTGTCCAAACAAGGAAAGTAAAATCCCTTTTATTCTTTTTGGATAGTTATCCTTTTCCTGCCTCCTCGTTTGAGGCAATAGGTTCTCTGAATTAACGTTAAGTATGAGAATGGTGATAATTTAATGTCCAATATTTGAACGACCCTTCATAAAAGAATCCGAATTGACAACAAAGTTGAAGTTTCATGTAAAGCACAGAGGAAGCAAATTGCCTTGTTTGTGCTCTCTCATTCGTCTCCCCTCCCCCTCTCCACGGATCTTTTTCTTATGATTCCTTTTTATTTATGTTGTCAAAATACTGCCTGTAATTGTTGTCATTAGATCAGTGCAATTTCTTATTTATGATCCATTCATGTAATTTGAAATTTGAATTATAGGATGACTGCATCTGGCCTTTTAGATATTGTGAAAGGGTGGTTGAGCTTTTAGAAACTGCTCTTAGTTCCTGAATTGTTTGTCGTGCTCAAATGCTTCAAGAAATGTTAAATGGGATTTTTCCAAAAAACTGTGTTTTTTTTTTTTTTCCCTCCCTAACTGAAACACTAATATTTCAGGCATTAAAATGAGATTAAGTCGATATAATATGAAATCTTAAACTGCTTTTAATTACTGAGTGTTGCAGGCTAAGTACGTAAATTTGCTATTGTGGGAATGAGGACCCTTGTATTGAGAATTGAGAGTTGTTTGCTGCGGGCAAAAAGGCAATGGGTGGAACTGTTTAAAGGATTCACGTCCCACATCGAAGGAGAAAACTTTTAACAAGGCGCAAGCAGGGGATATGAGGAGAAGGAAGTACTCCTTGCTCCATACTTACCTGGACGGGGTCAATGGGTGATCAGGAAGGCCCATGGCCTAGGTTGGCGACCTCCATTGCACTTGGGAGGGGCGCCCGCCTAAGGTCGGCCCAAGTGGTTGAGCCTACATCATGATTTGTGGTAGAGGGGGCCTGCGTTCGCGCGGCCCCTGCCCAATTCTAGTCCAAATTATTAACAGCAGTGCAACATCCATATGTCTATAAGGCCATTTATTCGTGTTTAAGTTTAGCTGATGTAATTGTGAATTATTGGAACTAACAATTATGGATTTTGAATGCTAGGGTATGAAAGAGACCCCAAAGATTTTTCAAGTTGGTAAGGTAACTCCAGCTTTACTGCAAATTCCCAGAGAACCAATGATGTTTGGAATGTGATGTGATTCCATTTTCCAGCTCTGTTGCTTCAGACCGTGCATTGCTGAAAAAATTGACAACTGCAATAGAAACGGCAGTGAAACAAGGATTTTCATGGTTCTGGTCAATGATTATTGATCAAACAAGAAGACAAACAGATTTCAAATAAACAGGATTTTTTCTACTTATGCACCTATTATGCTAAGAGGCAATAGATTTTTTGCCTAGTTATCTGATTCCTGCCTCTATAGAGGCAATGGATTCTTTGAACAAACGATAAGTACGCACGAGAATACAGTTAATTTGGATGAACCTCCACAAAAGAATCTGAATTGATAATAAACTTGAAGGCTATTGAGCGAACAGAGAAAGCAATTTGCTGACAGAATAATAAAAATAATTTAGTCAGAAACTATATATATAATTCTTGTCATTAGGTCAGTGCATGTAACTATCTATTACTTGAGTTACAATGAGACTTCCACATATCTATCTAAGAATGTAATATCTGTATCTAATTAATTGATTTTTGATGTCCAAATTACTATGCACCTAAAACAATATGGTGGTGTGTATGGCTGAGAAATGGGTGGATTGGATTGGATTTGGTCTGGGCTTATGTGAGTTATGTTGAAAATGGATTGGATTCTATATGGGTTAAGATAGGTAGGTTGAAAGTGGGTTGAGTTCAAAATGAGTTGAATTGTAGGTTGGGTTGGATTTGAAATAATTCAAATTGAAAATAAAAAAAATAATTTAATTTATTAATTTCAAAAAATTAATTCAAAAAACTATAGTAATATTAATATTAATTCTACACTCTATTTAATATACAATCTTACAACATAATGGGATGGTTTATTAAATTATATACTTATTTTATTAATTTATATTGCAATATTTTTTTTTGACACAAAAATAAACATTTCATTACCAATCCAAAATAATATTTCATATTACAATATTTAATTGTATTAAAAATTAATTATGAGTAGTATTTCTTTCATGTTAAAATAATTATGTATTATTCATATGAGGGTGGATGCTATTTTCGGTTGTTATATGTTGTGTACGACGAATAATATCAATTTATGGAGCTACGTTATGCTTCAAAATTAGAAATATAAGCTTGCTGAAAGAAGATATGGCATTCAGAGGAATAATACTTTAGCCGAATTTTGCATAATGTTGTACACACGAGTTTAGCACTTAAATTAAGACTTCAAATTATATGCACCTTATTTTAGATAATTAATTTATTAATATTGTACAAAGCCCAAGATGTATATTTTAATTCAGAAATTACTAATAATGCAAAAAATATGAGACTTTGATAAAATTAAAAAAAAAAATTTTTTTTATTATTAATTCATAATTAATTTTATTGAATTTATTAAACTTTACTTAAATTTTTTGAATGGATCCATTTTGAATCCATTTGAAATCCATTTTGAACCAAAATTTGATACAACCCATCTAAAGCCCAACCCGCTCAAACTCATTTCTGAAATGTTGAACCCTGGTTTCAGCCCCATGCATTCTAGCCTAAATTGACACCCATAAAGAAAGATAAAACAAAGGTTAGGTTTGGAGTGGGCAACTAAACAAAGTTAATAATAGGTTACTTGGAGAAAAATATATTGTTTAAAATAAATATTTCTTTTTTAAAAGAGTTCGTAGGATTTGAACTTAAACCTCATGCATAAAAGTATGAGATGATATTTTAAAACAAGTACAATTTAAAAGATAGATAAAAATACAATATGAATAATAAAAAAGTTGTTACATAATAATAGATAAAAATAATTGAATGGAACTCTAGAAAACCGCCCTTTTTTAGGTGTACTATGGTTTTTACGTTTTACCTATCACATTTACTGGCTTATTTGATTCTTCGTTTTTGCTAGGCACAACCAACATCCTTATAAGTCCAATCAAATTGTTCGAACCCGATACTCGATCATTTGATTTGGTTTAGAAGAGAACTTCCCAAACTCATTTGGTCATGAGAGATAATCACAATGAAAATGGAAGATCATTTCCTCCAGTATTCATTAATTCCCTAGAACTTCTTTTTGCTGAGACTTGGCGTAAACTGGAATTATGAAAGCTTATCTCCTATACATATTATACATTATCACCCACGTTCAGAACATTCATCTGGGCACAATTCTATAGCCAAAGGCACACAGTGCCAGTAATTTTCCACAGAGACTATTCTTTAGCAGCTGCATCAATTGCATACTTAGGAATCCAAAATGCAGTTTTTGTTGGAAATTAGTTTTCTTTGACAATAGTTTTAAGTGTGCTCAAAGCATTAATTTTTAAGAAATTGGTGATTGTCGTAAACTACGCCGTGGGTAGATGACGATAATGTATTTAATTGTCCAAAATCAATTTTGAGTGAATGAGAAATTAATGGTCAAAGCGAGCTATTTGAAAGTTGACTAAGAAGATTAGAATGAGCCAAAGGAATGGGAGGAGTGAAACTCCATCCCACATTGTAAAATGAGTTAAAAGTGGACTTGAATATATATCTCAAGTATGGAGGCAAGGGATGGGCCCCGTGGGGGTACCACAAGTGTTTGGAAGGAAGATGACCTATATGGTAGTGGGTTCAATACAACCTAGACGCACGCGAGCCACCGCCTGCCCATACGTCCGCCCGACTGGGCGGGGCATGGTCATGGGCTTGGGTAAAATTAAATTGGGCATTCAGTCTAGTATTAACTTTTTGGACCAAATTTAATCTGAATTTTATTTGGCCCAACAAAAAAACACCTTCAAACTTCTGTAATTTCTGGGAATTGGGAAAACAGGCTTTCTGGAAATTGAGAAAATGAGGGAATTGATTTCAATTTATCTAAATCCTCTAGCAAAGGATGTACCTGGACTGTGTCTTTAGAAATTTGTAGCAACATTGATGCCAGATTTGACCACTTTTTAGTTGCTTTGTTGGTTCTATATATATCAGTCCCAGGTCCGCAACATTATAGACAACATTTTTACAAACATTGTAATACAGTTCATTGACCATAATACAGAGAGTTTAGTGCATTTAAAGTTCAAGAGACCAGACAGTTTGTAGTGCTGCTACTGTCTGAATTAGTCGTTGTATCTTGGGAGATGATAGCTATGTTCTATTAGTACCAGTGCGGGGCTAATTTATCTTAAAGATCGAGAGCTCTACTCTCACCTCGATTAGTTCATCACAGAATTTATACCATTGGAATAACAATTTTAAGATGAATTATTAATTTTTGTGATCATGGCATCAAACCAGGCTGCTATTCCGCCAACTACTACTATTGCTCCAGTCACTGCACCAATTCCAGCACCTGTTCCAGCTCATGGAGAAAGACCAGAAAAATTCACTGGACTTGATTTTAAGAGGTGGCAGTAGAAAATACTGTTTTACGTAACGACGTGGAGTCTTGTTAGATTTCTAAGAGAGGATGTACCTGCCTTACCCAAAGATGACATTGATGTCCAAAAATGGGTTGCTTTGGATGCTTAGAACCAAAACGATTTCTTGTGCTGGAACTATATTGTGAATGGACTGGATGACTCGCTGTGTAATGTTTACATCCCTATTAAGACAGCTAAGAGCTGTGGGAGTCACTTGATAAGAAATTTCGAGTAGAAGATGCTGGTTTGAAGAATTTTGCGATGGCCAAATTTTTAGACCAAAAGATGGTGGATTCCAAATCCGTCATGAGACAAGTCCAAGAATTGCAGATTATTTTGCAAAAAATTCATGCTGAGAACATAACTTTAAGCGAATCCTTTCAAGTAGCTACTATCATTGAAAAGCTACCGCCATCATGGAAGGACTTCAAAAACTATCTCAAACATAAACGAAATGAGATGACTCTAGAAAATTTGATTGTTTGATTGAGGATTAAGGAGGATAATCGAATGTCTGATGTCAAAACAGATAGAATCAAAATGGAGGCCAAAGCTAATTTGGTTGAACCAAGCATAACTGCGAGTAAAAAGAGAAAGCACCAAGGAATTGGTTCAAATAACAAAGGCAAGAAACCTATGAGGTTACAAGGAAATTGCTACAACTATGGAAAGCCGAACCACAAGCTAGGCTAAAGATTGCCAGCTTCCTAAGAAGAGCAAACTTAATCAAGCCCACATGGCTGAGGAAAAGTTCATACCATTAGACTTGTCTAAACTCAGCCTTTCGGTAGTTGTTTTTTAAGCCAATATTATTGATAATCTAAGAGAGTGGTGTATTGACACTGGTGCCACTTAGCACATTTGTACTGAAAAGTATATGTTTCCAACTTATACTCCTTTCACTAAAAAGAAACTGTATATGGGAAATTTAGCAGTTTCTAACATTGTTGGAATGGGCAAGATTGTTCTGAAGATGACTTCTAGCAAGGAGCTGACGCTGAATGAAGTTCTTCATGTGCTAGACATTCGAAAGAACTTAGTGTCAGGATCTTTGTTAGTAAAAAATGGCTTCAAGCTTGTATTTGAGCCTGGTAAGTTTGTGTTTTCTAAGAATGGCCTATTTCTAGGTAGAGGCTAAGTGCAGAGTGGACTGTTCAAGTTCAATGTAATGCTTGTAATCAAAACTATTCAAGTGAATAATAATAATGCCTTTGGTTCTGCTTACTTGATTGAGTGTTGTGAATTATGGCATGTTAGATTAGGACATGTTAGTTTCAACACTTTACACAGATTAGGAAATTTGGAATTGTTGCCTCCATTTTAAATTGACACAATTCATAGCTGTGAAATATGTGTTGAAGCCAAAATGGCTAACGCTCTTTTTCACTCAGTTGAAAGAAGCACAACACCTCTAGAATTAATTCATAGTGATATTTGTGACTTAAAGTTTGTGCAAACTAGAGGTGGAAAAAAGTATTTCATTACTTCTATTGATGATTGCACAAGATTTTGCTATGTATTTCTGTTACGAAGCAAAGATGAAGAACTAGAAGCATTCAAGTGTTATAAAACTGAGGTTGAAAATCAACTTAGCAAACAAATTAAAGCTATCAGAAGTGATAGAGGTGGTGAATATGGAGCACTATTTGAGAACTTTGCTCAACTTCTAGCATTATTCAGCAAACGATAGCTCCTTACTCATCTCAATCTAATGGAGTTGATGAACGCAAAAATCGAACTCTCTAGGAAATGATGAATGCTATGTTAATTAATTTTGGGTTACCTCAGAACATGTGGGGGAAAGTTATTATTTCAGCTAACCACATTTTGAATAAAATACCCCACAAAGGAAAAGATGAAACCTCTTATGAATTATGGAAATGTCACAAACCTTCCTACAAATATGTGAAATTGTGGGAGTATTTAGCCAAGGTGGAAGTACCTAAGCCAAAACAGCTAAAAATAGGACCGAAAATTGTTGATTGCATTTTCATTGGATATGCACACAACAATAGTACCTACAGATTCTTGGTGCATAAATCAGCAGTTCTTGATATAAATGAAGGAATGATCATTTAATCTAGGAATGCTGTATTTTTTGAAAATATCTTTCCTTGTAAATATAAGGAAGCATCAAGTTCTCAGAAAAGAACTTTGGAATCAACAAGTGGTTCTCAAACCAATGAAGAACCAAGATGAAGCAACATGGTTCAAAAGGAAAAGACGTTTAGCCCAGATTTCCTAACTTACCTGTTAAAAATGAACCACGGACAATTGGTGAAGTATTGTCCAGTCTAGAAGTACTTTCTGGAAAGAAGCTATCAACAGCGAAATAGAGTCGATCATGTAGAATCACACTTATTAGCTCGTTGATCTACCAGCATAACACAAACCTTTGGGCTGCAAGTGGATTCTTAGAAGGAAGTACAAGATAGATGGCTCTATAGACAAATATAAGGCTAGGTTGGTAGCAAAAGGTTCAAAAAAAAAAGGAAGGACTTGATTTCTTCGATACTTACTCACTAGTGACAAGAATCACATCCATCAGGGTACTTATTGCAATAGCGGCCTTGAATAGCCTTGAAATATATCAAATGGATGTAAAAACTATTTTCCTAAATGGTGAGTTAGATGAAGAAATATATATGGAACAACCTGAAGGTTTATTGTTCCCAAGGAGGAAAGGAAAATGTGCAGACTTGTTAAGTCATTGTATGAACTCAAACAAGCTCTGAAACAATGACATGAAAAATTTGATAAAATCATACTGTCAAATGGCTTTAAGATAAATGAGTGTTACAAATGTGGGTACCTCAAAAGCACTCAAAGTGACTTTGTCCTGGTTTGCCTGTATGTTGATGACATGCTGATAATGGGTAGCAATCAAAATATTATCTTGACTACCAAGAAAATGCTTATGAAGCATTTTGACATGAAAAATATGGTTGTAGCGGATGTTATACTGGGGATTAAGATTATCAAAACATCTGATGGACTGATTCTCACTTAATCCTATTATGTTGAGAAAATTCTCAAGAAATTTAATGTGTATGACAACACTTCTGTAAAAGCGTCCATGGATCCCAGTCAACATCTGAGCAAAAATATTGGTAAACCTGTATATCAAGTAGAATACTTGAGAATAATAGGTAGTTTCATATTTCTAACAAACTATACTTGCCTCGACAGTGCGTACTCAGTAAACAAATTGAGTAGATTTATGAGCAATCCTGGCAATGCACACTGGAAAGCTTTGACAATGGTACTTAGATTTCTTAAGTACACAATGGACTACGGGCTCCCTACACTAGATATCCAGTTGTAATGGAAGGCTACAGTCATGCTAACTGGATATGTGATACGAAAGACACCAAATCCACAAGTGGGTATATTTTCACCGTAGGTGGTGCTGCTGTGTCCTGAAAATCCTCTAAATAGACGTATATAGCCTGTTTTACAATGAAGTCTGAATTTATTGCTTTAGACAAAGCAGGAGAAGAAACAGAATGGCTCCGAAACTTTCTAGAGAATGTTCCTTGTTGGTCTAAGTCGGTATCTGCCATCACAATTCATTGTGATAGTTAATTGACAATCGGCCGCTCTCAAAGTAGCATGTACAATGGTAAATATCGTCATATTAGGCGACGACATAGTACCATAAGGCAATTGATCTCAAGTGGGGTAATTTCACTTGATTATGTGAAATCCAAGGAAAACTTAGCGGATTCGTTAACAAAAGGCCTGTCCAAAGATCAAATAAAATGCCTATCGAGAGGAATAGGTCTAAAACCATAAGTTTAAGAACTGACATAACGAACATCCAACCATGATGATTGGAGATCCCAAGAACTTGGTTCAATAGGACAACTAAGTTATGAAGGTTCATGTGTGCATTTCAACCCATTCCTATGACATGAAAGTGCTACCTGTTTGTGGGTACAAGGTTGAGTCTCGACTTTTAATGATTCCCAAAGCTAGAATAGCTGAGTAGGATAAGATACTCTTTGTGGGAGATCATCTATATAAGTGTGAAGATGGGTCGCTTCATCGGAAACATTTATGAATCCAAGATCGCTGTCTATGGCTAAAACGGACACAATCGAAAAGAACTAAAAAGCATAAAGACAGCTATTGTGTGAGTACTATTGTATTGGTTTACACCAACAGTTGAACAGTTTAAGACATCATGTTCACTGATAAGCCAAGTAAGCTTAATGGTGCTTCACTAAGGAAGGTTTAAAGCCACAAGCTACCTATCCTGATGCAATAGTTGTTCGCCTGAACTCTTTCATAACTGCATAAGCATATGCATCATTAGTTGCATTAATTTCCACTTATGTGGGGGACTGTTGGAAATTGGTCTTCTTTGACCATAGCTTTAAGTGTGCTCAAAGCATTAATTTCTAAGAAATTGGTAATTGTCGTAAACTACACTGTGAGTAGATGACGATAATGTGTTTAATTGGCCAAAATCAATTTTGAGTGAATGAGAAATTAATGGTCAAAGTGAGCTACTTGAAAGTTAACTAAGAAGCATAGAATGAGCCAAAGGAATGAGAAGAATAAAACTCCATCTCATATTATAAAATGAGTAAAAGATGGACTTGAATATATATGTCAAGTGTGGAGGTAAGGGATAGGCACCTTGGGGGTACCACAAGTATTTGGAGGGGAGAGAACCTATATGGTAGTGGGTTTAATCCAACCTACACGCGAGCGTCGCCGCCGCCCGCCTGTCTGGCTGAGCTGGGCTTGGGTAAAATTAAATTGGGCCTTTGGTCTAATATTAACTTTTTTGGACCAAATTTAATCTAAATTTTATTTGGCCCAATAGAAAAAAACCTTCAAACTTCTGTAATTTCTGGAAACTGGGAAAATGAGTTAAATTAATTTTAGTTTATCTTTCTGAAAATTGGTAAAACGAGGGAATTGATTTTAGCTTATCTAAATCCAGAATTAATTTCAGCTTATCTAAATCCGCCAGCCAAGGATGCACCTGGATTGCATCTTTCCAACTTTTTGCGTTGGAAAAGTGATAATTGCTTTAGAAATTTGTAGCAACATTGATGCCGGATTTGACCACCTTTTAGTTGCTTTATTGGCTCTCTATATATCGATCCCAGGTCTTCAACATTATACACATCATTTTTACAAAAATTACAGTCAGTCCATTGACCATAATACAGAGAGTTTAGTGTGCTTAAAGTTCGAGAGTTTAGTGCACTTAAAGTTCAAGAAATCAGACGGTTTGTAGTACTGCTACCATCTGAATTAGTCGTTGTTCCTTTGGAGACGATAGCTGTGTTCCATTAGCACCAGTGCAGGCTAATTTGTTTTAAAGATAGAGAGCTCTATTCTCGTCTTGACTAGTTGATCACATAATTTACACCATTGGAATAACAGTTTTAATATTGTAGCCTCTGTACCATGGTTTTAGCTATTAAATGTGATAGAGAAATCGATACACAGAACAAATCTCAAATTGCTTGATTTTATTGAATGCTGTAGGCTAAACAAATTTGCTATGGTGGGAATGAGGACCCTTAATTGAGAGTTGTTTGCTGTAGAGTACATCCCACATCGAGAAAGAATGCTATCAACGAGGAACGAGTAGGGAATATGAGGAGAAGGAAGTTGTCTAAAAGGAAAGGATAGGCAATGGCGGTGACAACTTCTTCCGGATCTAGTGACGGCTAGGGCGGAAGTTTCCACAAGTACTACGTACGTTTGTGTAGACGATGTGACTTCCATTTTGCCAGGAAGTTGGTGGGCTCATCATGAATTAGGTTGGGGTGGTTGGTGTCCATACTTACTTGGACGGGGTCAATGGGTGATCAAAAAAGACCCATGGCTTAGGTTGGCGACCTCCATTGCACTTAGGAGGGGCACCTGCCCGCCTAAGGTCAGCCCAAGTGGTCGAGCCTATGTCATAATTTGTGGTAGAGGGGTCTTGTGTTCGTGCGGCCCCTGCCCAATTCTAGTCCAAATTCTTCACAACATTGGAGGATCTTATTAGAGATTTCCAAGACGTGAGATATCCAAATTGGAAGCCAACACTTGAGGGACCAAGAGAATGCTAATCTTCCATAGAACCAATGAAGTTTGGAATGTGAGCCCATTTTCCAGATATAAATATATGATTTAAGAATGAATAATTTATCACGAAGGAATGAAGATTGTGGTGGATTTGAAGAATCTATCACAAGCTGTGGTGGCCAAAAAGGATATAATACTAAATCTCCTATAGCAAATGAGTTTTAACTTTTGACTGCGTGGTGTGGTTGAGTGGAAAGACCAAGTTCTTTTGTTACAGTACATTTTAAATTTAAGTGACTCCTCATCAATTGGACTTCGATCTATTTTCCGGTGTATCCTGGAAGTTCTATTGGAGATAAGATAACAGCAGGCCATTATTACACTTCATAGTGCAGAAGAAGTGTAACATATTGGGTGGCTATATTCCCACATCAGGAAAAGAATACAAGTGGGCTGGAGGGTATCTAATACAAAATAGCAATCAAAACACACTTCTTACCCACGCAGCTGCGCGGTGAGCACAAAGCGAACTATTCTTTCGCCTTTTACTAAAGAATACCGTGTGCTCGCCGCAACTCAAGCAGCATACGCTACTTTTTGGAGGGCATTTTTCCTTTTGGAAAAGGCCCCAACAATTAAGTCTAAATTTGTACAGTCTTGACAGTTCAAGCAGCACATGCCAGTCTATGCTTTTATATCTCTTGTTTATTTACTTTAAATTAATATGGTATTTCAAATCTAAGTTGACTCCTAACCATAAAAAAGAATAATGTACTAAAATTCACATAAATAAAATCGTTTCCCTTGGTTTGTTTCTCCTATTATTGACTTTGTTATTGATGTAAATTCTCAATTGTGGTAGTTAATATAAATCAGATTTACAATCAAGACTTCAATATCTGAACTGAAGAGAGAATATTTTCAATTCTTTTTCTTTTATGAGAATTACAATCCCCGAATGAGTGCTAAGATGAAATTGATAGGTTCAATGATCTGGGAGCAATCTCTCACCCTTTACAATCATTAGAATTTTGTGGGTCATTTATCGGGCATAATATATATGTTGAGGAATTTAGGCTGTGATCTGTCAGTGGTTTCTTCAACCAGTAAATAAATATGAAGGCCTACGATCGATTTACCCCTTTTTCTCTGCTACTACGAGATTAAATACTAGTACTTCTTCATCCCTGCCGTTGACTTTCTAGGATGGGGCAGCTTCCAATTAATCCCACATTGGAAGTTTAATTCAACAGATTCCGTGACATGGGGATAAAACGACGCAAGCTCTCACAATGAAGCTTATCTTTGCGCTTGGGGCAATGACGCAGCTAGTGAGGTTCTAACCGAGGCGCGTCTATTGCTGGTTGAAAACTATTTCCAAACCCCCTCTTAGGCCTGGGTTTGGCCCAGGCCTTTGAGAATTTCTGGAAGGGCTCCCTCTAACCCAGGGTAAAGCCCTACAATTCTTAGTATGAAGAAAATGGTTAATGTCTCTCTTATTTGAATTCAAGTGGGTGATAATTGAATCATAGGTCTGCTAAAATATCTTTTTCATTTTCTTTTTTATACAGTCTGTGCAAATGTATCTAATTTTTTTTCCTTATTCATTTTATTCTTCTTCGTCCTGCCTCCCAATTAGACTTATCTCGCATTTTGTTTCCCAATTAGGCCTTATCTGACTCTGGAAGCCTCATTTGGATGAGGCGCCGAAGCTTGGAGCAAAAAGGGATTTGACCCAATTGAGTTCTTTTGTGTTCTTTGCTTTTCCAGTTAAGTGACAGTTCATCAAAAGAATTGGACTGTTAATTTTACAAAATAGAATCTGCGTCAGACTTACGGAACTAAAAAGTGAGCTACCATAATTAATTTATATTTGTACAAAAAATTTAATCAGATAGCTTCTCTCTGTTGAAAAAGAACTTCTCTAACGATTGCAATGAAGAATACATCCTTTGCATATGATTTCCACTCTTGCCTCCAACATTATGATCAATTAATTGCACCAATTACAATTTCAGGAGTTCAAAAATTTAGTCTAACACATCAATATATGCACATACTAAATCTATATATGTTCAAACAAAAGATAGAATTCTAGAAACCAAATCCCACATCGAAGGAGAACATTGTTTACAAGATCAATTGTTCTTACTACTTTGCTCTTTCACAGCATTGCTATTAGCATCTGTATTTTGCCACGATGCTTGCCATTGCTTGTCATAAAATGTTGCTTCGTCAGCTAGCTTTTGTATATTCTCAAGATCTTCTTTCCTTCGAAAAAGGAGTACTCCAATAATAGTGAAGAAGAGGGCAGCCTTGCAAATCAAATTCCCGGTCTGGCCGATCACATTAAGCCCTGTCAAAGCATCCACAAGATAGGCCATGAAGAACCCCACCATTGCAGCTCGACCTGCAAGATAATGTGCAATAATATATGATATATTTGTTTCTTCTAAGTGAGCCAAAAGATGGTAGCAATAAATAGTTCACTATACTAATGTATAAAGTAAGAGGTCTAACCATTTAGCAGCTCGGCCTCAGGGAGATGAGAATGAACAATCCATGCCCACCATGGAATGATGGAGCTTCTGAAGAGCACTGGTTCTTCATTGGTTGATGCTTCTGGATACAGTTCAAGAAATTTTCTCCTTTTTGCTTCTGCAATGTAAATATGAAACAGAAAAAGCTGCCACATTTAGCAACAATATGACTCCCTTTCTAAGACACTTTTTAAACTCCCAATGCTACATTCTACATATGGTAAATGACAATACCAAAACTTGAGTTGACTACTAATTGGCCACCTTATTACCACTAACTATTTATATTCGCACAAAGAATGGGGGCACTAACCTTGCTAAAGGGCATTTTGGTAATTTTATAAATACAAAGTGATTAATGAATAATAGTAAGGAGGTGTATGCGAGAGCTTTTGCTTTTGAAAAAGTAAAAAATTATAATAAAAGTTGAGAGTATTTGAAAATAGTATTTGAGATACCAATAAACTGAGAAATTAAGTGATGACTATTTTCTATGAATAGTGATCAACTTTTGAGAAAGGCATATGAAACATACAATGCATTACATACGTATGATTATTACGCTCCAATTCAGTTATCTATTCCAACTCTTAGAAAGAAAAGAACTTAAATCAAAATACTAAATAGCATGGGAATACATTTATACAAAATTTCTAACTAGAGCACACACAGTGAGACCATAGACAGTCAAGTAAAATCCAATTCACGAAATAATTTGAACTATGAACAGCATCATCGTGGCAAGGTAGAAGCACTACTTTCAAAATCTAAAACAACTAGAAATTAGCTAAAAGTTGAAAAAGTACCCTTTCGAAATTGTTGCAAATACTCTCTCAGCCCTCAGACAAGATCCAACTGAAGACTTCAATATAATGTCATGTAATTATGATGTAAAATCCACAATGCATTATTCATCTGGAAATTTCAGGGAATCTAAACAAAGGCATAATACGCATACCTGCTACAATCACAGCATCCCAATTCATTCTTCCCTGTTTCAAAAACATGTTGAGATCCCAAGTCCCATTCTTCCATCTCACATCAGAAAATCTTGGATACGATGGTTCAACTGAATTCTTGAGATGCTGAATTTCATCCCTGAGTTCCTTTGGATTATCAGTAGTCAGCAATGAAGATTTCTCCTGTTTTTCGGATAATTTAGGGCCTTCAACATTCGAAGTCACAACATTTGTTGCCTGTTTTGTTCCTAAAGAACGTGGAGGTCTAGCCTGAGAAGATTGTTTCTTTGTGATATGTTGAGAGCTGCAAGCTCTTTGTATGGAGGCAGTTATGCCAATGGATGCCATGAGTTAACAAGAAAAATATCTGATCTTTTTCTCTATCTTTTCTTCTTGATGGCAGGTCTGAGGGGATAAGAAGTGGCAAACAAGCCCATGCTTCCTCAATAAATAAACTTATCTTCTGCCACATTATGCATTCTACATGCCATTCCAACTGAATCTGCTTCCATTTTGCACTTTTTGAATAACTTCAAATCTCTCGCTCTCTCTCTCACACACACACACACACACACACGCGCGCGCGCGCGCGCGCACACTCCTGCCATACTTTGGAGGGTACCAGGTTTTTGCGACTAGGAAAGTTCATTGCTATGGTTTTCGACTTTAGCAGCCTGCTCTAGTGGTGGAACACAAAACCTTAAGTTAATGCATAAGATAACTGTAACGCAAATTTGAAGGATAACAGTACTGCTTATGAATACCGAAACTTGATTTCATTTGTTCAGACTTCAGCCAAATGAGTTAGCTGATGTCTAAAATTAAATGTAATGTGATACAGGCAAACGAATTAAATGACAAAATTTTCCTCTCTTTATACAACCAGGAAATCTGACATTGCAATAATGTAATCCATGAGTTGCATCCATTATATAATGCCTGTTCATCACTTGAGGGTGACATTTGATCTCAATTTCAAATGACATGTAGAAAGTTTCCAAATGAGAGCCTATTCCATTATATATAGTCACGTAGAACAAGGCCTTAGTGTTAGAGAATAAAGTTCAACTACTAAAGTTTAATTTACTGATTTGCAAGTTCACAGATCAGCACATGAGCAATACTCTACAAAGAAAGCTGTATTACAGGAAGTTAAGCAGTGATCTGAAGAAGGAACTAGAATTTTGTTGTTCTATTGCCTTTCAGATTACCGTAAAACAAGAATAATTGTCATCAGGGTGAAAGATTCAAGAAAAGGAAGAAAGAAAACTCTTAAACAGACTTCTTAAAGAGTGAAAAACAGTAGATGTGAGCCAAAAAAGATGTAGTTAACAAGAAAGTTAGGCTTCCCAACCCCTCAGCAGAGTCGCGCGAGCAACACGATTTACGCCCAATGTAAAGGCACCCATACGAAGGTTGCAACTGTGAGACTGACACATGCTCTTGATATTATGGAAGGCTTTTGTCATGTATCTTTTAAGCTCCTGATTCACCTTCTCTTCATCCCACATAAAGCCTTGAATGTTCTGCAAAGCCAAGTTAACATCACATAATTTTTGAGAATGTCTTTATTGAACTTATTGCAGCGTGTTCTGCGTGCCCATCCACCATGTCGTTTGATAAAATTTGAAGGATTTGTGGTGGCAATATGGATAAATGTACGTGGTGTAAATCATCCAAGTATAAAAGTCTTAGCCGTTTGCCCATGTAGCTTTTGTTAGAAAAGGATGTTGAAGAAGAAATATGAATTTCAATTGAGATTAACAAACATGATGTTAAGAAATAGTTTCGTGAACCATTATCCAGTAGTCTTAAGACAGATATGAGTTCCAATGATACTTTATTAACAAGAACAAGCAGGAGAACGTTACCTGAACCCACTCAAAATAACTAACTGTTACTCCTCCTGCGTTTGCATATATATCAGGGAGTATTACAACTCCCTTTTTCGACAAAATCTGCAGAAGTGAAAACTTTTGTTATAAAAAAGGTAATGTATTCTATGGTTGAATTCAGGCAAAAAATACTGATCAAAACTTGGCACCTCATCAGCTTCTGGATCGGTAGGATGATTTGCAGCTTCTATGATGAACTTGGCCCTGACATCTCCCGCATTTCCTCTTCAATCAGGAAAAGAATCAACGAGTTAGCCAAATGTACCAAGAAAAATTTATGAAAAAATCATTTGAAAGAAAGAATCGGAATATGCAACAAACAGTCAAACTAATGCATTTAGAACTAGGGATGCATTTAGAACCACAGAACCAAAAAATAAAAAATAAAAATTGATACGATGTGTCAAAAAAAGTAGCACAGACAATTAATTTATCTTGTTAAACCTGTGTAGAACTCCGCCAAGAGCACATGGTATGAGAACATCACATTCATGAGTGAGCAAGTCATTTGAGTCCATTGGCTCTGCACCACTGAAATCAGATAGTCTTCCTGTTGCCTCTTTTTGCTGAAGCAATGCCGGTATGTCAATTCCATTAGGATTCTTCACTGCTCCAGTTACATCACTCACTGCAACGACCTTGCCACCCCTTTCATGTATAAGCCTTGCAGCCCATGATCCGACATTTCCAAACCCCTAGATAATATTCAATATTCAATTTTAAGAAAGTGTATCAAAGAGAGAATAAAAATTTATGCAATAGAAATAGTACCTGAATGGCGTATGTTAAAAATTTATGTAATAGAAATAGTACCTGAATGGCGTATGTTAAATCCTTTATAGGCTTGCTATGTTCGGCAAGCAACGCTTCAGTGGCATATACAACACCACGTCCAGTTGCAGCCTCCCTCCCCAGTGAACCACCTAGGTCCTTACATACCAAACACAAACATGTTACTTAGGACAAGACAAGTTCAAATCTTAATTTGCAAGATACATCTTAAACACAGCAAATTTTGTAATTTTTCTTCTTGTGATTTGTTCTACTCACAATTGGTTTTCCTGTGACAACAGCAGGCGAGTGACCGTGAAATTTTGAGTACTCATCCAAAATCCAAGCCATTGTCTGCACATCTCAAATAGATTGCACTCGTTAGACTAAAAAAGTGAAATAGGACAGATAAAAAGAAGAAAACGACGTTTTCACCTGAGCATTAGTGCCCATATCAGGTGCTGGGACGTCAGTATTAACTCCTATAAGATCGTGAATTTTTTGAGTGAAGACGCGGGTTAGGCGTTCCAATTCACTGGTACTTAATTGTTTTGGTGTACACCCTATCCCACCTTTAGCTCCACCATAAGGAATATCTACTACAGCAGTCTTCCAGGTCATCAATTGAGCAAGAGCATTCACCTCATCAGGGTCAACCTTAAAACAGAAATTTGAGTAACGTCTCAGCACAAACTAGAACGAATGTGCGACTTTTAATTATAAGTAGAAAAGACAAGAAATCAATTTTAAACTTTGCATGAACTTTTTTCTGTATAAAAGCAAACATAATACGATCATTAATAGTTTTACATAAAAATAATTGTGGATAAATTTAGAAAATCACTTTTGCCTTTTATTGTGTTCTTCTGCCTGGACTATGAATAGACAGAGTTATTCAGACATATCTTTTAGCTAACCTTAAATGGCAATCCATTTATTGAGCAATGTAATTGTGAAACCGGTCGATAAATGGTTTTTGACTAACAATCAAATCCAAACAGGGAAATATGAAGTCCAAAGCTCTGTCAGCAAGAATTGTGACATTGTCATCAAGATCGTAAACATAGACATCTACATCATATCCAAAGTGATTTCTCTGGTAATTATAAAAAAAAAATAAAAAAAACGAAAAAGTGAGTTCTCTGATTTTCCCAATCTTACTTCAAGAATCTTATCCAGACATAAACCTTTCTGAATTCTGATTACAAAAGTTTATTAATCCAGACTGCAGATAATCCAATTTCCATCTCATATCCAAACACTGCTTAATTCATGTCTTCCTATTGGATTTTTGAAACCAGCAACATATGAAGAAAATATAGAATTTTGTTTTCTTTTGAGGTGAAATACATAAACTATAGAAACATCAGAAAAAAGGGACTAACACTAAATAGAGAAAAAATGGGAAATTCACCTCTGGATGGTATCTGATCCCTCCTTTCATGGGCCCACGAGCATTATCATGCTGCACTCTAAATCCAATGAAAGACACCAGCGTTCCATCATCCTTGGGGATTGTGCACTCCACCTGATCAAAATTCAAAACCCAACAGTAACTTACTCGAAGATCTCCATGAAATTAATTTCACAGATACACCTACTACTCAAAAGATTGTAAAGCTTCAATCTTTCCACAATCTCATTTCAAGAAAGTGCCAAAAAATCACAAAAATACAATTGCCCGCTAACATATATCGCACACGCACACGCACACGCACACGCACACGCACACGCACAAATAAACCTTGATTTCTCTGAATGGGATCAAAAGACTCTTCTCAAGCTTGGCGTCCAGGCCGAGGATGCGAGCCGCTTGGCGGAAGTTGCGGTTGGTAGCAGCAAGAGCATTCATTTCTACAATTTCTTCAGAAGTTTGTAATAAAAATCTTCAGATTGAAACAAATTTAACCAGAAAAATTAAGCAAAATAAAGAAAAGAGAGACTAGTAGAGTCCAGAGTCAATATATATGCTATATTAACACTGGATCACAGGAAGTTGAGGGTTTTACGTTGTAAGCTGCGTATGCATGTCTATATATACGTGTGTGGGGGGATGCAGAGGACATGGGGTGGGGTGGCGTAGAGGGGGCGGGGGTGGGGCAGGGGAACATAGCTGCAAGTCAAGTACTTTGACTCGGAAACTTCGCGCAGGAGGAAAGATCAGTTAAGCCAGATGGCAAAAAATATTCATTGCAATTATGCCATGTTTATCAAGTATTAATTTTTATCACTTCAATTTTTTTTAATGGTGAAAATTCATTTTAATTGATTGGTGGACATATGATTTTTTGTGAAAATTTTAAAAATATCATAAGTTAACAATATCATTCATTAACTAAGTTTCAGGATAACTCTTCGACGATCAATTTTTGTTAGAACATTTTTTAAGACTTTATTGAATATGTAAAGAAATCAGAATTCAGAAACATTGTAATATGAAAATTTGTTGACCTCCTAAAATTGTATTTGAATAGCTCAAATCTCAATTATAAATATGATAGAAATAAGTAAAAGGAGCTACACAATTATATTATCATGATTTTACAATATTTATATTTCTTAAGTTTCATATATATTTGGATATATTTATTGTAGTTAGATCAGTGAATATTGGTGAACCGACTAAAATATTGTACAATTTATATATTATGATGCGAATAATTTTCATATGACTTTTAACTTTTATTTAGTGAATTCTTAAAATTGAAGTATACTATATGTGTGAATGGTCGTCACTCTTGATACTAATCTAAATCTAAAGCATAGATAAAACGCTCGAAGTATTCAAGATAGACTTCTTAATCTGACATGGATTTGAACAATTCGAACTCCTCCGCATGGGAAGGATCAAGTCCTCCCTTCGCCAGTCGTTTTGAGCTTTTAGGCGATCTTCTTGCCAAAACCCGGAAAAGCTTGATGGGAAAGAAAAGTGAAAAAGCCAATAAAGGGGAAAAATGAAAAGTCGTCTACCTAATAAGACCTCCTTTTTTTTTTTTTTTTTTTTTTTTTGGGGTGCCCGGGGGGGGGGGGGGGGCGGTGTTGGATGAGAGATTAAGACTAACTTTATTTAATGGATTCTGGGTGAGAATAGAGGAGTAGGATCATATAGAGTGGGTAGTTAAAATGAATTACTTGCTCGATCAATTATTTTATACACTAATAGTAATTATCTTAGGTAATATTATTTTAATCATAAATTTGAAAACCTTGATATATTAATTATCTCAAAGTTGATTACATTTCTAAAACATATATACTCTATAAATTAGAAAAAGAAATGTTCGTTTAAATAACAAGTATATTCTATAGTATAGTCTAAAATTAAAATTTTTAAACATGCTCTATAAATTAGAAAAGAAATATCCTTTTACTTGTATACACACACATTTGAGATTAAATTTAAATTTTGAACCTTACACATATAAATGTGATGATAGTGTCATGACTTGACAATTATCCCATGACTACAAAAGAAATACTTAACATGCGTCTTTTATTTTTTTTAGTAAACATGTAATGGTATTCTCACCAATCGGTGAAGTAATTTTTGCTTTTCTTGATTAAATTTGCTAACAAATCAAGACATCGATCTTATTTGGTTATATTTTGGAATTTTGGACGGAAACATTTTGCTAGAATGCGTATGAAATGAAATATATTTAATTTTATTTTGAAAAAGAATGCTATATTTAACTTTATTTTGGAAAGAAATATTTTCGATTATAGATATTAAATCATTACAATTTATCTAATTATTAAAATGGAGATATAATTTTATATTAATATTATTATGTATATGAAATTATAATATGAAGCAGTCTTTGTTGACAAAATCAATACCACATCCTATGTGCGTAATAGGAGAATAAGATGAAAACACGTATGAGGGGGGAAGTGATCCCATCCCACAAGGCCACAAGTGGCAAAATCACCATCTGACCTCAACAATTAGACTTTTAGCGGAGTTCCATTCGTTCCTCAACTTCTTGGCATTGAAAACCTACTTTTTAATTTTTCTAAAGAATGCTTAACACCATGTTTGGTTTAAGAAATTTGACACGCAAAGAAAAATATTAGGGAGAAGGAAAACAAAAGTAAAAAAATATAAAATATATAAAATTTCAAACTTTTTTGGTTGTAAAAGAAAATAATAAAGAAAAGAATAGAAGATGAGTGTGCTAGAAAAGGAGAGAGAGCTCAAATGAATTTTTCCATCATTTTTTTCACCATTTTGTAAGAAAAACACATTTTCCTCAAATCCATTATATTTTTTTACTAAGTTTTTCTTTTTTTAACATTTTCCTTACTAATCAAACAATCAAAAATATTTTTCTTAATATTTTCTTTTCTTTTCCCATCAAAATTCCGATCCAAACATAGTGTAAAGAAAATTCCTTTAATTATTTGGTTTGTAAGGAAAATACTAAAAAAAATAAAACATTGATAGAAAATATAGTGTGTTCAAGAAAAATGAAGAAAGATTCTATTTAAAATACTCTATCTCATTCTCCTTTCATCACCACTCTTTTCCTTATTTATTTCTTCATTGTTTTCTTTAACAACCAAACGTAAGTGAACAATAGCTACCCACTTTGATTTGACCTACCCATTGTGAGGAATGGAAAGATAATTATTTTCCAACGTCATGAGAATATTTTTAGATATTTTGGGTATTACCATGTTCAAAATTTCCCCTTTGATTGCCTATATGAAGTTAAAATTGCGTGCAGCTAATTAACACGATAAAACTGTGGTTCAAACAAATTTCAATATTAAACTAAATATGGCCTCAACAATATAGAGTTACCAAGGAAGAGATATACAATATGCAGGCCCAAGCGAAGCGAGGTAAATAATTTATCCCCAATACATTCCCTCATTATCTTACAGCAAGAGCATGCCAAACTGGGAAGGGAAAAAGATTCATCAATATGGCCTGTAGTGCATAGGCCGCCTATACCTTGGAACCCTCCTGCAAATGAAAATTTTTACAACAGATAATGCTAATCCAGTGGAGCAATGTCTTCAACTTGGGAACTATAAACAAAACCAATGGTCACTTTAGTGTCTCAGACAGACCAAACGGATGAAATTGCAATCAACTTCATGGTATGATAGCAGCACCAATAACAGAATTTTCGTCGAAGAGATTCTTTGGTCCACCAATCATTTTCATTTCCAAGCAAAAAAGAGCACAGATAAATATTATAGTGCTCACCCGTAACCATAAGGAGGGTAGACAGGAGGACCAGGCATAAAAGGCCTTCTCCATCCAAAATATGAATTTGGACACCTTCCTCGATGTTGTTTCATTCCATAAATGCTCCGGACCGAATAGAGCTTACCTACGGCACCTGCTTTCTCTGATGCATATTAGCTTAGCTGCGCTTACGTGGCAGCCACTTTTCTTACGGGGATGATGTTGAGGCAATAAAAAAATGAAAGGCACATTGTTGTAAGGTCTTTGAGATCAAGGATCTGGGAACTCTGAAGTACTTCCCAGGAATAGAAGTCGCCCACCCAAAAAGGGGATCTATCTTTCCCAGAGGAAGTATGCTGTTGATAGGAATATTAGTTCTCTTAGCAGATACCTGCCCAAGCCCAATATATATATATTTATATATATATAATTGTTGTAAGGATTAGCAAATATTCATTGCCTCCATGTTCAGACCAAGGTAAGTACAAGAACCTTCAGCTGACGGCCATGCGACTCTGATTCATTTAGCAGTAGAGATCATTTTGAGCAGCCACAATTCTACGAAATCTACATAAGCAAAACCTTTGTGTTGACCATACTTGTCCGTCAAAATAGTGACCCTGTTTACTGTTCCGCAGGACTAAAAATGCTGCTGCACCTCCTCAGGTGTGCATGCATAGTCCACTTGTGATGGAGAAAAATCAGCTAAAGCATTAACCGATTCGGTCAACCAGACACAAACATATGTGCGTGCCAAATAAGGGTGTGTGTGAACGAAAACTCGAAAAGATCAAGAAAGTGTGTGGCTAGTGTAATAGACGCAAACCTTTCCCCCACAAATCTAAGGAGAATTACAATGGCGACGATGACAGTGACAAAAACAACCACCGAGCAGTAGAAATAATAAGAATGAGAAAGGGGGATAAACTCCAATCCTTAGCGAGTAGACCATTAATTTACAACGAAATTGACATCTTAAAGGCAATCCATGAGGAATGTAGGGATTGGGTTCATTAAGCAAATTGCATGAATTTCTCTTTTCCGCATTTCAGTTATGGAAGTGTCTCCAAGACCAAAGGCCCTGTACAGTTATTATATACTATGGACAACTCATTCAACAGTTCATCAAATAAATCTGCTGGCAAAATCAGTGTGGGATGTAATGACCATGCTGGCCATGCAAAATAAGTCATTCAAGATCATTGAAAAGAAAATATTATAGTAGCTCAAGGGCAAAATGAATTATAGAAGCAACTCAAGTATTAATTGGTAATCTATCCTAACAATTGTATTAACTTAAGATCCTAATTATTCTATTAACTTTAGAGTTATGCTGAAGAAATAATGTGTTGTTGACATCCGACAGTGTAGTGGGATTCAGAAATACTTGAGATATATTCCACCTGCTAAGATGAAGAGACCACTTAACTTAGCACATTGATTCCACATAAAAGAAAATGCATTCAACCTAGAATGTTGACTTATTGCATGTGGTTATGATATAGAGTTAGAATAGGCAGTCTTGTTTTTATTGACATTTTTCTTCAGAAACCCATGGTATCTGAAGCTGTTTGAAATGATGTCTTATTTTACAAACTTCACATTCAGTAGCCACAACAGATAACCAAGGCCAAACTATTTCCCAAACTCATGAATTAAATTGCAGTAATTAAAAAGCTATTCAAAATTAGAGCGAAGTTCCAGAATTAGTTCAATGTTGTAAAAAGGGTTTCTCAACAGTAACAATTTAGAAAGCTTCAGCATTAATATGAATTGGAAACAAGAGAATGATAGTTTCAAGTTATGCCAAGTATTGATAGTATTGAAACTGGAAGATATAAGAAAAGAATATCTTCGAATGTTCCCTGCTGACCAAATAGCATATCAAGAATCAGTAACTTCTAGGGGCCCAGCTTTTTTTACATCTCAATCGGGTGTGAGTTTCATAAAGGCAGCAGCAAAAGACAGAGTGAAGATTATATTTTCCCCTAGCACTGGATAGGGATATATTTAGGTTTTTTATGTTTCATACAGAGATAAAGCAAGCACAACAGAATGTGACAGAGAACAAAAAGAGGGTGCGGGAAGATGAAACTTCCACGATTTCTGGATTCTAAATCATATGTTTGCATCACTAAACACAATCAAATGTTGCATTGCTCTGTTAATTACTCTTACACCGAACAGAGAATACTATGAAAGAAAAACACAATAACAATGAGAGAGAGAGTAATTGTTACAGAACCGAAGAACTCAACATTTAAATAGGGTTATACTTTCTCTAGTAAAGAGTTTTGACATTGTATATATGGTCATCCTTTCTCCTAATGCAGGACCTCAATACAAGATTGAGACAATCAGCAACACAAAGAATTATTAGATAGGTAATCTGTAGGAAAAAGTTGGTTGTTATGATATTAGCAAGTTAACATTCTGAAATCTCAGAGATTCATCAATCTGCTCCGTATTGTAGAACTCCCCTGGCCACAACTGAATGCTTCTATTTCCTATTCAGGCCAGCCGTAAGTAACATCGCACTTCCTAAGTGAAAAATTTCTTTTCCAAAATACCCTATCATATAAAGCAATAATATGAGCTTTTCGAAGGTCAGAGAATTAAGATATCCAATACTTTCCTTTTTCAGCTTTATCTAAAACTCTGTATCTATTCAAACACGAACAATCAAATCCGGCCTCCGGGGTATATACAAATTATAAGTTCCTGCAATGCAGGGTCACATTTCATTTTAACCACATCAAGTCGCATAACCAAAGCGCAACCCCAGGTTGACCTCCAAAAGCATGCAAATTATCTACATTACTACAATCAAAGCTGCAACCAATCAACATATTTTTAGTGAATCCTGTCATGAACAAAATTTTGTTGGTTCAGCAAGTTTCAGAATTACTTGCAATGAAACTATTTAGCATAGGCGTGAAAAGGAAAACAAGAAAAACAATTCATATACTTTAAAAATAATACAGGGAACCCATTTTCATTTAGTAAAAAAAATAACTCTATTTCTCTGCCTGAATCTTTCAAGCTTTTAGAATATTTTCCTTTCAATGAACTCAAATTAGCCATCACTGACTCTTAAAAGAATTCATACAGTTTTTAACCAGGCAGCATAACCCCTTTCCCAATGACCTAATGCACCATGAAGAAAAAATGATACTATGAAACAACAAAATGACAAAAGAAAAAAGACCAAAATGATACTCACATTACCAACATTTATCGATCTAGAATCCACCGCCTCCTTTTCAGCCTGGGTAGCAGAGGCACCACTTGAATCTTCTACAAGCTCAAAATAGAAAAATAATGTTGTTAATCACAAGTTTAGCAGCATAATTTTCATCAGATTATTCATGCAAACATAATTAACCTTTGATTTGATTTAGTTTTCAAGTGTTTGCATCATTGACAAAATAGACTCAGTGAAACAGAGGGAGT
Source organism: Jacaranda mimosifolia (assembly GCA_018894105.1). Taxonomy (NCBI): domain Eukaryota; kingdom Viridiplantae; phylum Streptophyta; class Magnoliopsida; order Lamiales; family Bignoniaceae; genus Jacaranda; species Jacaranda mimosifolia. Next base: position 28,239,224 of record CM032125.1, on the reverse strand, counting down.
TCCACGTGTAATACTGATAAATACTAAGATTTGAGTTAATGTGTTTTCATATTGACAATGAAATGCCGGAAGAGTAGATGCTAGAAAGAAGATATCTAGAGTGACCTTAAACTAGAGCTGCTAAAGAATAAACAACATAGAGTCCAAGGCCAAAACCATAACCAATTTCAATATGTATATCATCATACATAATTGTTACAATTTGGACTGGATATTAGCCCGTGACCCAAATTAGGTATTGGGCCATGGCCCAAAATTGATTGATCGAGTCTTAACCCATGGTCCAAATAAGCATTCATATTTGACAAGCTTATTGGATAAGCATGACCTTTGGATAAGTATGACTTATGGATAAGCATCATCTATCAGTTTATGGATAAACATCATCCATTGGGTTATGGATAAGCATTATCCATTAGCTTATGGATAAACATCACCCATTGGCTTATCGATAAGCATCATCTGTTGGCTTTTGGATAGGGCCAAAGGGTTATCTACCTCATTAAGCAAGCTTCTTTGTGGAGCCCACCTTACTCTTGTAAATAGAGGCCTATGGTCTTAAAGAGGTGTGTATGTGAAAGATACGAAACATAAGAGAGTGAAGATAAGTTCAGAACTCTCAATGTCCTCTCCAAATCTGTATAATACTTTCTTGGGTAATCACTTAGAGACCCAAGGTCTTGAAGTGTGAAAATAATAGCTAGTAGTAATCTATTAAAGTGAGGAAACTCTGCTTAAGTACAAGAAAATGAGATTAACACGTGGTGAAAATATCAAAAAGGCTAGTAGCCAAGTTAAATCCAATGAAAACCATCCTTTATTCTGCTGCTGTACAAACAAGTAGGTTTTGGCCCATCTAAGTTAACTGTGTGTTAATTAATGAGCTCATAAAAGCGCAACAGTGGTATCGGAGCTAAGAAAGCTCGGTCTCGCCGATTGATATGTTCTACTTGAACGCAGCATGTTTTATGGTAGATATGCAATCCCCATGGTCTGATTCGTTAGTTTGTTCCCATGTTTTGGTTGCTAATTCTCTCCATGGATGGATTGCATATATAGGAGCAACAAAACATGTAACAAGAGATCGAACAGGATTTGTGGATTATCATTGAGTACCAAATGGCAGCCATTTTGTTGCAATGGGAAATGACACACTTGAGGAGGTTTTGGGAGTTGGAACCTACCAACTTAAGCTCAGCACAGGGCGTGAGCTACTCCTCAATGATATACAATATGCACCTAGTATTCGATGTAATCTACTTTCAGTATTAGCACTTTTGAGATGTGGTTTTTCTTTTTTGTTAGAGGGTACTACTCTGACTTCTTATCGTGGTCATGAGTTGTATGGCATGGGCTTTGTGATTCACGATTTTTTGATGTTAGAATTAGCCTATGATAGTGTTTCTTATGTTTCTTCTGCTATTGATATTACTTCTGAATCTGTAAAGTGGCATGTGAGGTTGGGACACATTAGACAAGAAAGGATGACTAGATTAGCTAGAGAAGGCCTTTTGGGCCAACTCGCTAAGGTCAACCTTCCTGTGTGTGAACCATGTCTGGCGGGTAAGTCTTGCCAGAAGCCTTTTGGTAAGGCTAAAAGAGCCGCTCATCCTTTAGAGATAGTCCATTCAGACATATGTGGACCAATGAATATGAAGGCACGGCACAGTGCATCATACTTTCTCACTTTTATTGTTGATTATTCATGCTATGGATTAGTATATCTCATATCTCATTGATCAGAAGTGCTAGATTGGTTCAAGCACTTTGTGATGGAGGTTGAGAACCAAAAGGAGAGAAACCTTAAGGTTCTATGTACGTACTAATAAAGGGTGAGAATATTTGTATTATGAGTTTAGACAGCTGTGTGAGGAAAGAGGAATAATAAGGCAATTATCGATTCCTTACACTCCGTAACAAAATGGTGCTGCAAAAAGAATAAATCGCACGTTACTGGATATGGCCAGATCGATGATGGCGCAAGCAAATCTGCCAATATCTTTTTTAGGGAGATGCAATTTTGACTGCTGCCCACATCTTAAACCGTGTGCCTTCTAAGTCAGTTCCTTCGACTCCTTATGAGTTGTGGCATGGTAGAAAGCCTAATTTAGATGGCTTGCACCCTTGGGGATCAACAGGGTTTGTTCATAACACTTCTCATAAATATGGAAGCTAGGTCCTAAAGCTTGCAAGCATATCTTTATAAGGTATTGTGAGTACTCAAAGGGCTATGTGATGTACGGTGAACACCCTAGTGGAGGAATGACATAAATTGAGTTGCACGATGTTAATTTCCTTGAAGAGGATTTTCCTAGCATTGGTGACGTGAAAGAGAACCTGCAGCTATATGGGCTACAAGATTTCCCAGGGGACACATCCTTGACTAGCGAGGGTAAGGTTTTGCAATCCTATCCAGCAATCGCTGAGTATAATGATAGTGTGCCCACGGTTAGTGAGAGTGTTCCACTTGATGAAAGCTCTACAAATCCACAGATACGTAGGAGTGAGTGTGGAAGAGTTCCTCGTTGACATTTTGAGATTGAGGGGAAATCTTTCATGTGTGCCCCTGTGGATAATGAAGAGCTGGCTACCTATGAGGAAGCCTTGACTTCTCCAAATGCCAATGAATGGATAGCTACTATGAAGGAAAAGATAAGCTCAATAGCTAAGAACCATGTTTGGGAACTGGTCGATATTCCACATGGGTGTGAGACTATTGGGACTAAATGGGTTCTAAAGGTTAAATGCAAGTCAGATGGAACGATTAACAAGTATAAAGCTCGTCTTGTGGCGAAAGGCTATACCCAAAAGGAAGGTATAGATTATGATGAGACATTCTCCCATGTGGTGAGGTTTGCCTCTATTCACTTTATTCTAGCCATAGTCGCCCACCTTGATTTGGATTTGTTCCAAATGGATGTGAAGACAACATTTCTCAATAGAGAACTAGACGAGGTGATCTATATGGATCAACCTAAAGGTTTTCAGGAAATGGAGCAAGCGCATAAAGTATGCCGCCTGAAATGTTCCATCTATGGCTTGAAATAATTGTCCACGTAGTGGTACAACAGATTTCATCAAGCAATAACCTTGACTGGCTTTGTGTTGGTCGAGGAAGACCACTGCGTGTATGTCAAGATGAGTGGGAGGAGTTTTTTGATATTCTCACTACACGTGGATGATATCTTGTTGGCTGGAAATGACATGGAGTTAATTGTCGCTACTCAAAAGTGGTTGTATTCTACCTTTGAAATGAAAGACATGGGAGAGGCTAAATACTTACTTGGTGTAAGGATACCTCGAGATCGTTCTAAAAAGCTCTTAAGTTTGTCTCAAGAGACTTACATAAAGAGGATCTTAGAACGATTTCGTATGCAAAATGCCAATCCCATAGACACACCTATGGACAAGAGTTGTGTTCTTAGCAAAGAATTTTGCCCAAAGACAATGGAAGAAAAGGAACGAATGGCTAATGTTCTATATGCAAGCGCGATAGGAAGTCTGATGCATGTAATGATGTGTACTCAACCAGACTTGTGCTTTGCAGTTGGAATGATGAGTCAATATTAAAGTAATCCTAGACCCAAGCACTAGAATGCTGTCAAAAGGATACTTAGATATCTGAAAGGGACTACTAATCTTACCTTGTGCTACTATAGAGGTAGTTTGCAGCTAGTGGGATACAGTGATGCCGATGGTTCAGTGGACAGAGATGAATACAAATCCACATTGGGATACGTATTGTTATTGGGAGGTGCTGCTATCACTTGGTGTAGTAAATAACAGCCCCGTGTCTCTCTATCCACCATGAAAGCTGAATATGTTGCTTGCACATCAGCAGTCCAAGAAGCTATCTGGTTGAGGAGATTTCTCTAAAGCTTGCGGATTACGCCGCATGTTGATAATATTATTGTAGTCTACTATGACAGCACAACCGCTTTGGCTTATGCTAAAATCCCAAATACCATGGGAGAACTAAGCATATTGATATTAGATATCACTTCATTCGAGAAAGTGTTGTGCAAGGTTTAGTTGTTCTCAGGCATATTTCTACTATTGATATGATCGCTGATCCTTTTACTAAACCATTATCTCAAAATGTGTTTCAGAGGCATTTTAGTTATATTAGATTACGTAGAGTTTGATTAAAACAACATGTATAAATGTTATGATAGATTAATAAGATTTGAAGTTCTTATTAATTTTGTTAGTGTACTATGTCATTTGTGAGAAGATGTCATAAGGCTCATATTGACCTACTCACACGGGCAATCACCCTAGCGCTTTAGTAGCGAGAAGGATGAGACTGCTCACATTTGCGCATGAGATAGCGTTGGAGGTTGGAGCATAAAGAGTCGCCTTAGCTTGTGAGCTAAGATGAGATCATGAATTGATCGCATAAAGTTATGTCCAAACTTTATGTAAGCCTTATGGAAGCCGAACATGTGACTATGGGTTGGTGCGCAGGTTAGACGCTTATGTGGTGAATGCACTCAAGTTCGTATGATGTTTTCTAGAGCGTGACATGCCCATTTAAGTGGGAGCTCCATCATAGCAGGTATCACACTACATGTGCTTTTAGATGACCATATAAGTAGAGTGACGAATGGATCCCTGCTTCGTTACTGTGTAAGCACTTATTAATTAATGTACCCTTTGAGACTTTGGACTATATCATGAAGCATAAGCTTAAATTCGCTATTTTAGAAAGATATCTAAGGGCCAGGTTCACATTCGGTCTGTCGGAGCTTGTCTAGGAAAGTGGTTAAGCCCAAGCTGATTAGTATGTGAGGCTAGAGAAAGAACCATATTTGTTATGTAAATTTGTTCTATGGCTTATAGGTCGACCGACTGTGTCAAATGTGTTCTGACATAGTCATGGGCATAGAGACAAATGTGAGAAAGTCAAGCATGCTTTATTTGAGGGATCAGAGATGCTTGCATTGGTTCAGGGTACAACGAGATTTTATGGAAGTTAAAGTGTTATGTTAGTTTAGTGATTACTTAATATGACACTCCCAATTTTTTTCTCACTTGGTCGCACACTCCATTTCCCGTATGAAGGAAAGTCGTGAGATTGAGTATCTCAGATATTGAGATTTGTGGAGAGTATGTCAAATATCTATGAGTGGGAGATGTTGCACTTTGGACTGGGTGTTAGCCTATGTCCCAAATTAGGTATTGGACCATGGCCTAAAACTGATTGTTCGAGTCTTAACCCATGGTCCAAATAAGCATCCATATTTGGTAGGCTTATTGGATAAGCATGACCTTTGGATAAGTATGACTTATGGATAAACATCATCTAATAGCTTATGGATGAACATCATCCATTGGGTTATGGATAAGCATTATCTATTAGCTTATGGATAAACATCACCCATTGGCTTATCGATAAACATCATCTGTTGGCTTTTGGATAGGGCCAAAGGGTTATCTACCTCATTACGCAAGCTTCTTTGTGGAGCCCACCTTAACCTTATAAATAGGGGCCTAAGGTTTTAAAGAGGTGTGTATGTAAAAGATACGAAACATAAGAGAGTGAAGATAAGTTCAGAACTCTCAACATCTTCTCCAAATCTCTATAGTACTTTTTTGGGTAATCACTTAGAGACCCAAGGTCTCAAAGTGTAAAAATAATAGATTGCTCTAGTAGTAATCTGTTAAAGTGAGGAAACTCTGCTTAAATACAAGAAAAGGAGATTAACACGTGGTGAAAACATCAAAAAGGCTAGTTGCTGAGCTGAATCCAACAAAGGCCATCCTTTGTTCTGCTGCTGTACAAACAAGTATGTTTAGGCCCATCTAAGTTAACTATGTGTTAATTAATGAGCTCATAAAAGCCCAACAATAATCAGAAAAGGTACTCAAGAAATTTCATGAGATGCAGTCACTACCTCTAATAAAAATTCCCACTGAAAGGGGCAATGAGATGTTGCTCCTACCTCGATGAATTATAATTTGAGTGGGGGGGGGAAAAACTCCCCAATGTAGATGTGCATAAACACAAAATTCTTGAGGTTATGATGATTACAAACTCCCAGATTCTGATTGAGGCCAAAGGCACATTAATATTCTGGATCTTAAAAATGCAATAATCAATATAAGATTACTTTCTGCATCAATACTTTGACCAAAGGCCACCAAAATAATTAAGAAACATAAATAAACAAAAAAGAAAAGATTTCTCAAGTAATAACGTTTTCTTTACTCATTGAGTTGCATACAATTTAGGCCAAATGTAATCGGGAGGCCCAAATATATAAGAAGAAGGAATCTGCACACCTTATTGTAAACCTTCATTTGATCTAATCAAAATGGGGTAGTTTTGACTTCCAGAGCACGTGAATGGAGGTAGAAACGAAAATGACAAAATAAAATGCATTTTCTTATAATTTGCAAAAAGAATGAGAATCAATGTTTTCAAAATTGAACTGGACAAAGAATTGGCAACGTAACTGGTTATTGGTTTGATCATTTTGACTACTGGTTCGACTGATATGACGTAATAATTATATTTAATTTTATAAATATATATAATATTTTAATATTAAAAAAATAAAACTTCCAATAATATAAAAATAAATATTGTTTGAAAAAATTTCAATTTTTATTCATTTTTAAATACGTTCTTTAAAAGAATACTATATCACAATTAGTTAACTATAAATAAATAAAAAAATAATATTTAACATTAATTTAAGTAATCGTTCGTTTCATAATTCAAATCCAAGTAAAATTTTTTTTTTCTACACTAAATATTCAATATAATTTAAGAGAGATTAAACAAAATAAAATAATAAATTAAACATAAACATCCACATATAACTACTGCTTCATTAAATTTAAAAAAAAATCAATTCATGCTTCAAAACAATACATATCCAAAATCTTTAGTCATCATCTTCAACTTATAACTCTCTTCTTTTTTACATTTTTCATTGTTTTAAAAAAAATTTAATTTTTAAATTCTCAGAAAAAATAGAAAAATAAGTGAATCAGTGGTCAATCGGTCGAACCACCACTGGTTGAGCCAATTTTTGATTGGTTCAAAAGGCTATCAATTTTTAAGTTTCAACCTGGCTATAAAAACATTAGGTGAACCGCAAAAAGCAATGTGGGGGCCGCATGATTCAAATGCATGACATAAGATAGGTAAGTAGTTTAAGTGCACTGAAAAAGTAAGCGTTCGAATGAAAATATTAGGTCAATCAGTGGAAAGCAACAATAAGGTCATATAATACAAAAGCATGAAATAAGAAAGGTAAGTGGGTGGATTATACTGAGAAAATAAGTAGTTGGAATAAAAATATCATGTCAATCGACAAAAAGCAACTTAATGGCCAGACAACACAACCGCATGAAATAATAAAGGTAGATGGGTGGATTGTACAAAGAAAGTAGTAGTTGCAAAGGAATATCACATGCTGCAAACATACATGAAGGAATATATATATATATATATTTATATTGCACTGCAAATGTGAAAGAAAAAAGATGATTTGAAAGGGAAGAGAAGATGGTGGAAATAAGAAATGGGAAGGTCAATGCTGAAACCTAAGCTAAGGGCCAGATAGCAAAAACACATGAGATAAGAAAGGTAGGTGAAGGGTTTATACCAAGAGATAAGTGTTAGGAATAAAAATATCAGGTCAATTGGTGGAAGATAACTTAAGGGCAACATGATACAAATGCATGACATAAGAAAGGTAAGTTGTTTGGGTGTACTGAGACAGTAATGGAATAAAATTATCCTACATTGGAAACGTACAAGAAGGAAAAAGAGACATTGTACTACAATTATGCGAGGAAAAAGGTAAATTAAAAAAAGAAGAGAAATAGGTGAAACATAATGAAAAGAAGGGTAATGCCAAGAAGCAAGCTATGGGCCACATAATACAAACATGTGAAATAAGAAAGATAAAGAGTTAGATTGTTCCAAGAAAGTAAATGTATGGAATAAAAATGCCAGGGCAATTGGTGGAATGCAACGTAAGGGCCACATAATACAAATGCATGAAATAGAAAAGGTAGAGCGGTTTGAATGTACCAAGAAAGTAAATAGTTGGAATAAAATATCACGCATTGCAAATATACAATAAGGAAAAAAAATATATTATGATGCAATTGTGAAAGGAAAAAGGTAAATCAAAATGAATGTGAAAGGAAAAAGGTAAATCAAAAGAAAAGAGAAATCAATGGAAACAAAAAACGGGAAGGGTAAAGCCAGAAAGCAAGGTAAGGGCCACATACTACAAATGCATGAAACAGAAAGGTAAGTGGTCTAAACAAAAAAATTAAGTAGCTGGGACAAAAATATCAATGCAATTAGTGGAAAGCAGGTTAAGGGCCACATAACATAAATGCCTGATATAAGAAATGTAAATTGATAACAGCCAAAAAATTAGACTTGCATTTAGTGAATAACATTAAACTTCCTCAAATTAAAAAATCCAACTCAAATTTCAATAACAAGATTTTGCATCGTAAAGAAACAAAGGTAAAACAATAATAGCCTTGATTTAAATAATTGGACTTGTACATTGCATAAATCTTCTCAAAATAAAAAAGTTTGAGCTTAGACTTTGATGTCATAATTGTGCATTGTAAACTTCAATTACCATGAAGACTTGGTCAAAGTCCATGTTGTGTAACTAACACATCAAAATGCAAGTTTCATTTTTGCCCTCTTCAACTTTTTTTGCGACATTCTTTCACCCTTGCAATTCAAAGTGTACAACTTTTTATTGCTTCCAAATAAAAACCCCACCTTAAAAGCCAATCTAATAAAGTACTCATCCCCATCCCAAAATCATTATGCAATTCATAACCACCCAACTAATCGTTACATTTAGCATTGTCTATAAGTATCTGTAGAATAACTTATATGCACAATTAGGTAGAAGAGAGGCCAAGAGTGGCGAGGGGAACAGGAAGAGAAAAGAGAAAAGATATTGGGCTAAGATAGAGGGAAATGAAGAAAAAAACAAAATTGAGATCTCAGAGTGAGAAAATGGAGCGCAGGAGCAACATGAAAATGATTAGAAAATTTACGAATGCAAAATAACCAAGGAGTTATACATGTAAGTTGTTGCTTCCGATGGCCATTGGTAAGGGTACGTGGATCCCAATGCTAAGATTTCCTTGTTATTTCTTGCTCCATATGCCACAAAACTATGAATACATTTGTTTCAATAACTGTTTGACTTTTAGGGGTATGTATGCGTGTACGTTGCATGTGACGCGTAAGCATACATGGGTGTGTGTTATTTACCTTTTACCATTTTGGGGGTGCTTTGTTACTAAAGAATCAAAGTGGGAAAGATTAATTTTGAAACCTCAAAGAGTATTAGATCCCACCAAACACCAATTCCACTGCAGTTAGTAGCCTTTCAAACAAATGAAATATATGATATCCTATCTCTATTTCCAAATTCATCAAATGCCAAAGCTTCAAACATCTAAAAGTGTTGTTTTGACCCCTTTTTCCTAGAATATGACCATTGTCCATTTTTTCAAAATCAACCTATTGAGTTAGTCTTGAAATGAATGAGGTATCTTGTGAGACATATACTAAGATAACACCATAATTTTATTAACTTTTGACATTAATGTAACATAAGATTAACAAATATGAAATGTACCATACAAGACCGCAATGAAATGAATAAAATATATCTTAATTATATCAAGTAACCAATTTATCATTTGTTGCCAATCACGTTTACTGAAATAGTAGAATCCCTGTAATTAAGTTCCTTGTAGAATTAAATCCAATAGCCATTTTGAGTATCAGTCACCAACTAAAATTACCATATAATTATTTAATTCCTGCAACAATTACACACACCATTTCTACCCAACAAAAACCAGATTGAAAAATTATAGATCCCAAATTGAAACTTCGCAAATCAAATCTTTGTAAAATAAACCAATAGAGACATCATGCTTCCAAATACATATGCTAAAGATAAGTAAAAAAAAAAAAAACCCTTAAGTTGCACCCATCTCTTTCTCAACCTTGGCTTGCATTTCCCTAAGTGCACCTGCTTCTTCCTCAATCTCCTGTAATCTCTTCTTCATGCTCTCCAACTCCTATGAAATTAAAAGGCCACCAAATTCAGACACATATCCCTATACGCAGATTTATATAAATATACCTACTTATATTTCTTTTCACACACATACAATCACTCACTCACTCACTCATTCATTCACACACACACACACACACACACACACAAAAGAATATGCACATACCTTAGTTTTGGAGTCAATGGAGGCTTTCAGGTTGGAAGAATGGTCAAAATTGCTCGTCAAGCATGTCACCGTAGTAAATATCGTCATCTTGTTCAAGTTGTTCTTGAGGCTCCAGTCTCTCTATATCTCTATCTATAGCTAATGATGTTGTTGCACCTGAGCTATAGATCTCGGTGAACAATTACCCAGCGCAGTTGGAGCTTCAGTGACGTGGGGAAGTGGTGCGACCGTCGTGTAGTGATTTAAGGTGTGAAGTGTATGTTAGTGTGTGAGTTTGGGAAAGAGTGATAAAAACAGAAAACAAGGAATGATTGTTCATTAAAAATTTAGCTTACATATCCCTAAGACAATCCTTCTATTTAATGAAAAAAACAGCCAACTAATTTCACAATTAAACCCTAATCATCAGCTAGCAATATCCATGCATCGACATCACCATCAGCCTGGTAGTTACTTGGAATCTAAACAAGATGATGTCATTAATGCTAAAGGGGACGTCGTTGTATCTTTATTTAGCCTTATACTGGGTAGAACTTAACTGAGAAAGAAACGGCTTTGTTTTTATCATAGTAGAATGGCGTCGTTTAACTAGAAACAGAAATTAAAAAAAAGAAGAAAAGGAAAATGTGTTTCTCTTAAGTTTGTGCATAACATAGCCCCCTCATTCTCATCAATCTTACCCTCAAGACTTCGGTTGTGGAAACTTTGCAGTAATGGTGTGATAATCTTCCCAGGTGGCCTTATCTTTCAGCAAGTGAGCCCATTTGATTAATAGTTGCGGTATTGGAGCGTTCTTCCGTTTGATGAGTCGCCTAGCCAGTATCTTTTCAGGTTACAACATAAATCCTCCATCATCGTCAAAAGGTGGCAAGGTACTGGAGACGCGGTCTGAAGTTCCTATCTTCTTTTTGAGCATTGAAATATGAAGTACAAGATGAATCTTAGCATCTATAGTTAGCTGGAGTCTATAAGCGACCTCACCAACTCTTGCAATGACTAGAAATGGTCCCGCGTACTTTGGGCTAAGTTTCCACACCTTACTCTTCATTACCGTCAGTTGCCTGTAGGATCTAAGCTTTAAGTAAACAAGGTCTCCTACTTGAAACTGGACGTCAGATCTTTTCTTGTTAGCTACTTGCCTCATACGATCCTGAACTCGGGTTAACTGTTCCTTGAGATGTTGGACAATCAGTTGCTTTTCCTTCATGATTTGCTCAATGCCAACAACTGAAGCTGATTGTGGTAGCTCCATGGCTAGTTGCGTGGGTTTATATCCATAAAGTGCCTCGAAGGGGGTTATTGTGATGGATGTATGCTAATTAGTATTATACCAAAATTTAGACATTGCCAACCACCTTAGCCATTTCTTAGAAGTTGTCTTGCACATGCAATGCAGGTATGCTTCCAAGCACTGGTTGACTCTTCTGTTTGGCCATCCGTTTGGGGGTGGTATGCGGTGCTCACCTGCTGTTGGATGCCCAGATTATTGAGTAATTCCTACCAAAAGTAACTAACAAAAAATTTATCCCTATCAGTTGTGATGCTATGTGGTAAACCGTGTCATTTGTAAATGTTATCAAGGAAGATGTGTGCAATGTGTGTGGCTGTGAAAGGGTGTGAGAGAGCAAAAAAATATTCATATTTTGTGAACTGGTCCACCACCACCCAAATCACATCCTTTCCTTTTGAACTGGGTAATTGCTCAATAAAATCCATAGTCAAGTCCTTCCAAGCCTGCTAAGGTACTGGTAGTGGTTGCAAGAGTTTGGGGGTCTTTAAGTTCTAATGTTTGCTTAACTGACAGATATGACATTTAGTGACTATTTTGTAAACTTGATCATGCACCCCTGGCAATGAGAAAATAGTCTTGATTCTATGTAGTGTGACCTGAACTCCACAGTGGCCTCCCATGCTAGAGGCATGCATGAATTGCATGATCTTCTATCTGAGGTCAGTAGTGTTGCCAACATACAACCTCCCTTTGAACCTAATAATACCATCATGATAGGTATAGAAAGAAAGATTATAAGGATAGAGCATGCTATTAGCCACTACTTCTTGAGCCACAAGGCCTCCTTGATAACTGCTTCCAAGTTCTTCCATCCATAAAGGTTTGAGGATAGTTAGAGCTCGACATTGACTCTCTTGCATGTCCCTTCTTGATAAGGCATTGGCGGCTTTGTTCTCAACTCATTTTTTATACTCAATGCTGTAATGAAACCCCAAGAACTTGGTTAGGTATTTATGTTGTAAAGGGGTGTATATTTTTTGTTCAAGAAGGTATTTGAGGCTTATTTGGTCAGTTTTAATAACAAAGGGTTGTGTAAGAGGTAAGATCTCCATTTTTCAACAGCAAATATCACAACAAATAGTTCTTTCTCATAAACTGACATTCCTAAGGTTTTGGTTCCAAGAGCTTTGCTAATGTAAGCTATAGGATGTCCCTCTTGTGTTAGCACAACCATAAACCCTCCATAACAGGCTTCAGTTTCTATGGTGGAGGTTTTATTGATGTCTGGGAGTTGAAGAACATGAGCTTGGGTCATGATTTTTTTAAGTGAGTCGAAGGCTTGTTGAGTTCCCTGGTGTCACAGATGGACGTTATCTATGCAGCAGAACAACTATCTATCTGTATGGCATCTCAGGTTCCACCCAACCTACGATCTGCCAATGTCCATCACGAGTCTTACTGATGACCCGCTTCTCAATTCGGCCCAGTAGCTTACTAGCATAAGCATCAGAACACCTCCTGGTACTTGCGTACTTGCCTATTCCGAATGCCTACAATCATTGAAGGCTCGTGTCCATCACACCGAGTGTGTTTCCTTAATGGTCCCCGACTAGCCAGCATGCACGTTCTCAATCCAAGGTCCCTTATGTGCATCTCTCAATGGCAAAGAAGCAATCTCGCTCCGTCTTGGTATTGAGGGTCACTCGCATGCCCACAACGCAATCCTCATGTTCGTCACTCGCTTGGAGTGCTTAGGCCATGCTGTAGCACCCTTCGTTTGTGCCTCGCCCAAGTACGGCCACATGTAAGTCCAAGGTTTATATGGTATGCCATCATCTTATATTAGTCCTGCACGAAGTATTTGGCATCATTTCCCGCTTGCTAGCAACATGCCACAACTTGCCCGCTATGCTGCGTCGCCCCAGACCGCATGTCTTAAGCCAACGGACCCCCGCAACAAGGCTAGAACCTATAGCGTATGCTTTGTGAGTTAGTTCATGAGACATTTGGGTGTCCTAGAAACCCTCTCAAGGCCCTCACATTGTTGGGAGCTGGCCATTCAACCATGGCTTTTACCTTCTTGGGATCTACTTCTATCCCTTGCCTACTGATAATATGCCCCAGGTAGTTAATCTTAAGTTGGCTGAAAGAACACTTAGAAGCCTTACTATAAAACTGGTGGTGTGCCAGTTTCTCGAATACAAGATGGAGGTGTTTTTTATGTTCTTCTACGGACTTGCTATACACTAGTATGTCATCAAAAAATACTAAGACAAAGTCCCTCAACTGCTCCCTAAAGACATGATTCATGAGTGATTGGAAAGTGGCTGGGGCATTAGTCAGCCCAAGGGGCATCACTTAAAATTCATAAAGGCCTGAAGAGGTCACAAAAGCTGTTTTAGAAATATCTGAAGGATGCATCCTAATCTGGTGGTAACCTGCCCTTAAATCAATTTTTGAGAAAACTTTAGCCCTACCTAACTCATCTAGGAGGTCATCAACTAAAGGAATTGGGCAGTTATCTTTGATAGTGAGTGAGTTTAGCTTTCGATAATCCACATAGAACCTCCACGTTCCATATTTTTTCTTAACTAGTAGGACTGGTGATGAGTATGGGCTTTTGCTAGGTTGTATGATGCCTTGTCTTAGTATTTCAGCCACTAGTTTATTGATTTTTACCTGTTGGATGTAAGGGTATCTATTGGATGCTATTTGAAGGGCTCTATCCTAGTTTAAGAAGAATTTGATGGTCATGTGACCTATTGGGAGATAACCCTGTGGGTTCTTGAAAAAGGTAGTAATAGTGGTTTAGCAAAGGTTGTAATTCTAGGGGTCCCTCAGGTTTCTTTGGGTCTTGGAGGGTAGTAACCATGCATAAGCAGCTGATCAGTGGGGCTTTCTTTTTCCTAAGCATCTTGTGAAGTTCCTTACTAGTTATCATCCTTAAAGAGACTTGAGTTGGAGCCCCTAACAGTATGACTCTCATGCTCTCTCTCTTAAATTGAATACTAGGCCTGTCAAAGTCAAAAGTTACTAGTCCTAGCTTCCTAAGGATGTCTACTGTTGACTTGTTTTGTGCAAAAATAAATAATGCAAACAAATACGCAAGTGCACGTGTCGCAATAAGTAATAAAATGATGAAAAGAGTGTCGATCCCACGAGAAACTAAATTATTCGCTACTAATTATTAATTTACCACACACTTGTTTTATTCAAACAAAATCAATTAAATAAGAATTAAAACTAAACTAATGAAAATAAGAAAAATGGTACTGATTAAGATTTCTATCAAGATATGTAAGACTAGAATTATGATTTCTTCAATCGAATAAGTTGATTACATAATTTTCTCCCAATGAAATTAATAACAAGTTATTAGTTCTGAGTCTTATGCAATTACGAGGTTCTTCCGAATTACCCGCAATCAAATCCCTAATTTATTCAATTCACTATATTCCTATGTGAATTAACTAAATTATGAATAAGGTTGTACTACTCAACTAACTCCTCAGGGAAAACAGATATATTCCTATCCTACTCACAAATTAATTAGTTCATCAATTTGAACAATTAATCCTAAGGTCTTCTATTGTCAATCAATTCCTAGATTTTCTTTTCCAAGACTCCTCTAGGGTTTAAAGATACACTTGACTATTGATTAGACAATCAAATAGAAAAAGCACACAATAAAAGAAATAACCTTAAGTGCTATTAATTTCACGGAAGAAAATCATGTATCAATTTATTCAAAAGAATCCATCATAATCCTAGAGTAATGAATTAGTTCATGATTGAATTGTCAAACAAAACATGAATAAAATTAAACACCGTTTCAAATCCAGAATTAAAAAGAAAATCAAAGGAAGAAGAAGAAACTCTATTTCTAGATGAATCTGATCTCCACTTTGTCCTCCTCTAAATCCCGAATTCTCGTGATACTTCTAATTTCCAAACTAGCAAATCCCCCCCAAAAATCCTCTCTAACTAAGCGTCTAAAAGGCCTATTTATAACTGATTAAAGGAGTCTTCTAATTAGAATATGACTCGAATAAATAAAAAGATTTTTCTGCCCATCCTTGATTAGATCATGAAGTGTCATCCTGTCAGCATTCCCATCAACTTTTGTCAATTTGTCCCATTTTGTAGCTTCTCCACTTATATTCCTATAATTCCAATTTTTCACCAATTAACAAGGGAATTATAATTTTTTAAATAAGAAAATTAGTTGTTAAGTCCTAAATATGATATTGAAATTAATACTAATATGGACTTAACATCTACTCCAAGGATAATATCACAACCCCCCCAACCCAAGTAATCTCACACTAGTAGTGAACTAGTGCCCTCTCATTTCCTAGGTAAAATTAGAACACTTAGAGTGACACTCCATCTTCCCCCCATATGCTACAGTAACAATCATAGTGTGTGCATGTTCTATTTCACATTAAAGCTGTCTAGCGGTGTTTGGATCTAGAAAACTATGAGTGCTTCCTGTGTCAATTAGGATAGTGAGGCTGTGGGTGCCTACCTTGCCTATGAGTTTAATAGTGTCAGGTAGTATATGCCCTGCCAAAGTGCTTACTAAGATGTGTAAAGGTTTTTCTTCCTTCTCCTCTTCAACCTCATCCCCCAAGATCACAAACAACTTCCTACATTTATGCCCTATATGGTACGTCTCATCACAATTGAAGCATGATCCTTTCTTTTTCCTTTCTCCCATTTCCTCAGGGGTCAACCTCTTGATGGGAGGATATTTGGGTGGCTTTTCTTAGTTAATTTTTGAGGAGTTAGGTTCAGTTTTCCAGCTTCCAGGGCACCGCTCCTACAGTTTTCAAGTTTTTTGTCCCTTTACCGAGGGCCTCAATGAGGATTTCTTGCTTTCGGGCCACATGAATTGCATCAGACAGTGAGGTTGGGTTAAGCATTTCAACTATCTGACCAATTTCTTCCTTAAGGACACTAATGAAGCTTTGAACAAAATAATCTTCTGTTAAGCTTCGATTCATATTTAGCATGAAGGCTTTTAACTCTTCAAATTTTAAAGCATATTCAGTGATTCTGTGCTCTTGCTTTAGTTTGGTAAAACAACCTATAATGCTATGCCCACTTTGAATAGAGGACCTATGCATGGCTAATTCAGCAAATCTTTCCCACTCCATGCTGTCCTTGCCCTCAATGTAGTTAAGGTACCAACTATCTGCTAAATCTTCAATATGTAATGCAGCCATCAAATTTTTTTCATAATCAGCCATAGGGTTAAAGAGAACATACTTGCGACACTTCCTAAGCCACTTTCTAGGATTGTGTCCACTGAATCTAGGGAACTCAACCTTGGGGTTTTTCAAGCTGGGGTTGGGTCCTTCAAAAGTTTTAGGGAGTGGTGAAGATAATGGTATTCCGGCATCACACCTGGGGCGGAGGTTAACCTGTGAGGATGAAGGTGATAGTGAGATTGGTTCCTTCCCTTTACTAAAATTCATCATCTCCTCGAATCGCTTGAACAGTCCCTCTATCTGCTGCTTCAGTTCTTGCTGGTTTACCATAAGTAACTGATTGTTTTCTTTGAGCTCGGTGACTTGCTATTGCAAGGCTTCTGTACGATTCTTGTTCTTTGCCATGGTTCCAGAACACGACGGCTCCGATGCCACTTGTTGCACTTGAGCTATAGGTCTCGGCGAACAATTACTCGACGCAGTTGGAGCTTCAGTGATGTGGGGAAGTAGTGTGACCGACATGTTGTGATTCAAGGTGTGAAGTGTGTGTTAGTGTGTAAGTTTGGGAAAGAGTGATAAAAATAGAAAACAAGGAACGATTGTTCATTAAAAATTCAGTTTACATATCCCCAAGACAATCCTTCTATTTAAAGAAAGAGACAACCAACTAATTGCACAATTAAGCCCTAATCATCAGATAGCAATAGCCACGCGTCGACATCACCATCAGTCGAGTAGTTACCTGGAAACTAAACAAGACAACGTTGTTCATGCTAAAGGGGACGACGTTGTATCTTTATTTAGCCTTATACTGGGCAGAACTTAACTGAGAAAGAAACGGCGTCGTTTTCAGCGTAGTGGAATGATGTCATTTAACATGAAACAGAAATTAAAAGAAAAGAAAAGAAGGAAAACGTGTTTCTCTTAAGTTTGTGCATAACAAATGTGTGGAGGTATGAGCAATTATGCATGTGTATGAAAGAGTGTATTGAGTTTGATATGCAGATTGGGTTGAAGAATTTTGCTCCTTTTATGGATTTTTTAGGCTTTGGATTCGTTGAAAAGGGATTTCAATTTCACAATAGGATGAGATTTTTTTGGGGGGGGGGGGGGGGGGGGGGGGGACAGAAGTTGAAACAGTCGTTTTTATGCTTTTTATTCTTAAATTTTTACCCCTTTTCGGTTCGATTTGGTACTTTTTTGAGGGTTTCTATCTTTCTGATAATTGGGTCTGTTTTTAGGATATTTCTCTGTGTGTGTGTGTGTGAGCGCACGCATGTTGTTGTTATTTTTTTCTCTCTCTCTCTTCTTTTCTTTTCAATTTTTTTACCCCCTCTCTCCCTCTCTCTTCTTCTCTTTTCTTTTTTTTATTTTTTTTTGACCGTCTTTTTCCCTTTTGGGTATAGGGGAAAATTGAACTGAAAATTGGAAGTTTTCATATGATAATATTAGTGTTTTACAAAGTCATTTTTCATTGTGATTCATGAGTGTGTAATTAAAAATAAAACAAGTACCCTTTTTTCCCTTCTATTTTGGTTATGTTAAATAGATTTTGATTAATTTTCAATTAGAAATATTAGAACTCATATACAATAAATATCTAAACTCATTTTAACTACATAGAAAAATCATGATAATGTCATTTTTGTACGTCAACTCACGTTATAAGAACAAGTTTCAAAAATCTTGATTAATTTTTAATTATAAAGTGTTCGAAGAGATGTATCATGGATATTCAGAACATATGTGCCTTGTTTTACTTGGAAAAAAAAAAAAAAAATCATATCTCTGCCTGAAACTCATATTGTGCTACCAAGTTTTGAAAGAATTAAAATTTTGATTAATTTCCAGCTGTAAAATGTTCAAAATCCATATATAATGGATATTTGGAAAATAATTGCCTTGCTTTACACACACACACAAATTTTTTTTTTGATCATGTCATACTTGTACCTGATACTCACATTGTACTACTAAAATTTCAGAATATTTTAATTAATTACAAAATATTTGAACTCATGTATAACGGATATTTAGAAAATATTTGCCTTGTTTTACATAAAAAAAGTCATGAAAATGTCATATTTGTACCCAAAATTATATTATAATAACAAGTTTAAAAACAAATTGATAAACTTTTAGTTATGAATGTCTCTCTCTCTCTCTCTCAGTCGCGCGCGCACACACACATATATATAAGTCATGGCAATGTTATATTTGTTCTTGAAATTCATATCATAATAACAAGTTTCAAGAGATTCTGATTAACTTTTTAGATGAATTTTTGAAGTACTTAGAATAGATATTTGGAAAATATTTACCTATCTTTACAATAAAAAAAATATCGTGACATGACATATTGTATTTAAACTTTAAGTTTTAATAGCATGTTACATTGATGTGTAATGTGTTCACTTATTAAAGGGATATCACTGTATTTATTGAATATGATTTGTGAGAATAAGCATTCGCTTTGTCTCAAAATTGCATATCTCATTTACTTCAATGTATTCCATTTAATTTGATACGGATTATTACATAAATATATTAAAAAGAAAATTCAAGTATCTTCATAGTGTTGCACCCAAAATTAGTCATTGATAATGAATTGTGTACTTCATAATTATTTCTCTCTTCTTTGAAATCAATACAAGAGAATAATACTTCTTATTTATCTTTTAACTCTACTTCTCCCAATATTTTGCCCCTTTTGCCTCTCTAGCTATGAAACATCCACTCCAAGGCTCGTGAAAAAAATTGGATTTTTACTCAAGTGTAAAGTCCTGTAAATGGAATAGTAATCCTTTTTTGCAAGGAAACAATATTAGTTTTTTAATTTTTTTGATCTATCTCAACTCTTAAGAAGGGAGGAATACTCCTTGTTTTGTAGCTTTCCACATGTAAAATATTGTATTATATTTTATCTTATCATTAATATACAAGATAGGGGTCAATGCCTAATCTTCGCCTATACAAATAGTTTTCTTGAGAAACAAAAGGAAAAAGGTCATTTAGGGCAAAAAGGAAATCCTATTATAACATACTATGTCAGATAGTTTTCTTGAGAAATAAAAAGAAAAAGGTCATTTAGGGCAAAAGAGAAATCCTATTATAACATCCCATGTCAAGAGAGCCACAATTCCTTACCTTTCACTATTACTAACAACTTCCTGTTAGAAATTGTTCAACCCAAAATTCAAATATCCATGAAATCGAAATACCATTAGATTGATTTATTCACATACCTGTTTGAGTTATGAAATTGATGATCAACAATTCCTGTAATTATACGATTGATCGCCAAGTCTTCCTCTCCTTCTCGCACAAACTACTTGACAACTTTAATGGGATAACAATATCAAAACATGTAGTGGAGAGGAGAACTAGCCACAATATATATAAGATAAAATCCTAGAGAGTCCTCCCATCACGAGCTTCTAAGATTGGGTCTACACCAGTTATCATACCAAGTCTGTTTAGGAAAAAAAAAAAGGCCTTTATAATATTGAGTCAAAATATTAGGCCCTATGAGTCAATCTCATTAACCGTATTAATTTAGCCTATTTTTATTTTATTAGAAAACATATCCAATTAATAGAAGTCCACATTTTGGAATAAAATTCCAACATTCTCCTACTTGGACAAATATTAATTGTAAATTTAAAACAAAATAAAAGGTAAAGTTTGAGAAAACAACTCTCGGACTAAATTACAAAAAAAAAAAAAAAAAAAAAAGACTATGGCCACAATTTAAAGAAAAGAAATACAGCAATGAGACAAGACTACCAACACAATCTGGTCCAATAAAAATAACTAATATTGGATCATGGCAGTGATTGCATCTTTCATTAACACAAAACCTTCCATGGTCACATATACCAGCAATTCCACCGACATGGATTCAGGCATGGTGGTGTAGCAAGAAATAACAACTAAAATATGACTCAAATATGTATGCTATTTCATTATTGGTCTTCCAATTTTCTTGTAAGACATGGATTTCTAGAACTATATGAAATCCCAAGAAAATTTGATTTTCTTATAAGATATGAGTCTCTTGAGCAATAGGAAACCCTAAGAAAATCCATGATTTTCTTGTAGACATGAATTTCAAAAAACAATATGAAATTCCAAGAAAATCCAACTTCAAAAGAAGTCATGTATGCCCCGTTCAATACTAAATACAACATGGTGTCACTTATGAGACATACCTAACTCTCAATATCAACACCTAAGCGAGATATAACCACAAAATGTGCACACAATTATAACAAATATATCAACAGTTGAAAAAAGAATCTCGCATTAATAAAAGCTAACAAGACAAAAGACTTCAATATTTTAACAAATTCAATAAAGAAAATGTCTCACTTAACTTAATACATCAAAAGACTTAATCATACCTATGTGTTCTACATGTCTTTTGAAAATAATAGGCCTTAATCCCTTGGTCAAAGGATCCGCAAGCATAGAGTCGGTATCGACATGCTCTATCATGATGGTGCCATTTTTAACCAAGTCTCTCACAGCAGGATATTTAAACTCTACATGTTTAGATGCACTAGAAGACTTATTATTCCTTGAAAAGAACACAACAGCAACACTATCACAATAAATCCTTAGTGGCCTAGAAATTGAATCAACAACCAAAAGTCCTAAAATGAAGTTCTTTAGCCATACAACATGTATGGCTGCTCCATAACAAGCAACAAACTCAGCCCACATGGTTGATGAGGCGGTAAGTGTCTACTTGACACTTTTTCATGAAATAGTTCCACCTGCCATCGTAAAAATATAACCCGAAGTGGATCTCAAGTCATCGGGAGCAAAATCTGAATCCGAGTATCCAATAACCTCAAGCATGAAGTCTCTAGTTTTCTTCAAATATTTCAAGACTTTCTTAACAGCCACCCAATGTTTTTATCTTGGATTAGAAAGAAAATGCCCAAGAACACCAACAATGAAGGCTCTATCAGGCCTAGTGCAGACTAGTGAATACATTAAACTACCAATAGCACTAGAGTAAGGAATGTTTGTCATGGATTCTTGCTCAAGTTTGTTTTTAGGGCACTGTGCAATGCTAACTTTATTAGCTTTCACAATAGGCACATCACCAGGTTTATAATTCTGCATGCTAAACCTAGCCAAAAACACAATTAATGTAACTCACTTGAGAAAGTCCTAACAAGCCTGGAGTTCTATCACGATGGATCTCAATTCCAAGAACAAAAGATGCTTCACCAAGATCCTTCATATTAAAACTACGAAATAACATTTGTTTAGTCTGATGGAACAAACCTAAATCATTACTAGCAAGTAAAATATCATCAACATAAAGCACCAAATAAATGAATCTGCTCCTACTGGTCTTAAGGTAAATGCAATGGTCTACCTTATTTTCCTCCAAATCGAATGAAGTCACTACCTTATCAAACTTCAAGTACCACTGCTGAGAAGCCTGTTTAAGGCCATAAATTAGCTTATTCAGCTTACACACAAGGTGTTCCTTCCCTTCTTGAATAAAACCCTTTGGTTGAGTCATATAAACTTCTTCATCAAGGTTGCCATTAAGGAAAGCTGTCCTAACATCCATTTGGTGAAGTTCCAACTCAAAATGTACTACTAAACTCATAATGATCCTAAAGGAATCTTTGGAGGAAATAGGAGAGAAAGTATCACCATAATCAATTCTAGTTTTTTGAGTAAAGCTTTTAGCTACAAGTCTAGCCTTAAACCTTTCTATCTTCACTTTTGAGTCTTTCTTGATTTTAAACACCTATTTGCAACCTATAGTCTTTCGACCTTTGGGCAGATCAACTAACTCCCACAAATTGTTTCCTTTCATTGAGTGAATCTCATCCTCCATAGCACTAAGCCACAAGTTTGATTGAGGACTAGACATAGCATCAGAATAGCTGATAGGATCAACTACAGGACTAACATTATAATCACTTTCTAAGAGATACACATAGTAGTCATCAGGAATTGCTGTATGTCTCTCTCTAGTCAAACGTCTAGGGGGCATTTGATGTATATCATTTTGATGTGGAACAATATTCAAATCGTCCTCCATATTAGCAGTAAGTGTAGCTACTTGATCATGAGGATTCTCAATTTCATGCACAACAGGCAGGGAAAGTGTAACAGATCCAATTAGATCATCAGCTACTATAGGATGAGAACATTCATTCCTACCAAGTACATTATGCTCTAAGAACTTAGCTGTCTGAGATTCAACCAGTCGAGTTCCACGAGAAGGACAAAAGAATCTATATTCTTTAGAATGATCCAGATACCCAATGAAGTAACCTCGAGTAGATTTGGGGTCAATCTTTTTTCTTAAAAGGGTTATAAATTCTAACCTCAGTAGGACATCCCCACACATGAAAATGATTTAAGCTAGGCTTCCTACTAACCCACAACTCAAAAGGTGTTTTAGGAACTGATTTGGTAGGAACACGATTAAGTATATACATGGCAGTTCTTATGGCTTCACCCCAGAGAAATTTAGGTAACTCACATCGGCTCATCATGCTCTTCATCATCTTAGTTAGGGTGCGATTACGCCTTTCAGCTACACCATTTTGCTCAGGACTTCCAGGTTTAGTATATTGAGTAACAATTCCATATTCTTATTAATATTTGCCATGTGGTCCCATATGTTGCTCAGTCTCATCATGTTTGGCCCTAATACAATCAACATAAAATCTCCATGTCTCCAAAATTAAGACTAAAAAGAATGCTAGCTTTTATTAGCCTTTCTTTCCTATCCTTAGAAATATAGCCAGGACATCTATGCCATAATATGGAAGAATCATTACTTAGGGGTCTTTTAGACACAATATTTTCAATATTAGAGGATGAATAAATTTGATTAGAAGCTAAAGTCAACATATATAGGCTATTGGACAAAAAGTCACAACCAATAATTTTCGTCCAACATAAAATTTGATAGAAAATAAGGTCCCAAAAGGGTAAAGGACTCAAAAGAGTTAAGCAATGAAATAGAGAATAAATTGGAAGTTTCAAATGGAAACGAAATTCCAGTTAAAGCATAAATATAAATAAACGAGACAAGGTGTTTAAAGTGGTTCGGCAAGCCTACTCCACTACCTAAGCTAAAGGACATAGGATTTTGTATATGCAAATATTATTAGCAAAGAAACAAGAACAAGTACAATGTGCAATGCTAACTTCAAAACCTCACAGAAGTGAACCAGAATATTCTACGGGTAATACTGGGGTTTTGCGAAGTAAAGAGTAATGAAATAATCCTAACAGCTCTCAATAGCACTAACTAGTTTTACATTAGAGATACTACTTGTTTAAATAGTAGATTTTGAGATCTTCCAGAGTTGATGCCTCAATTTGCTCCTTGAATGCTATAATGGTAATATACCAATTGTGCGGATGCCTTAGATGATGTAATGGCAACATACCAAAAATACTTTTGGTTCTTAATATGGAAATTCCAAATTTGTTGCACAAATTGACTACTTAACTTAATCACATTTGACAGGATTGAAAGCTACCATACAAGTTTGAATTTACTTGGCATAATCAAAATATTGTTTTGGGAAGCAATCCTAACAATCTCCCTCTTTTTGATGGTGCCATTTTGTTGTTCTCCTCTGTTTAAAGATGTTGTAGCATGGATCAGATTCAAACTGTCAAAGCATGCATAAACATTTTTGTCCCCCTATTTGAGGCAATTTTAAGACCCAGAAAAGACAAGAGGACATATGTTTAAATATATAACTTTGAAGATGCTGTTCAGGTAAAGCTGTCTAAGCATACAAGACAAAAGTATACATGCTTAAATGTAAAAAGAACCAAAAAAACTTAAGGAATCTTTTTAAGCATGAGTAGCAAAGCATTAGTACATCAATTTCAAAAGTAGCAGCAAAGCATCAGTCTTATGCTAAGATAACCATCAGGCAGTTTTAAGGATGAGTAGTAGAGCATTAGCACATCAGCTTCAAAAGTAGTAACAAAGTATCAGTCTTATGCTAAGATAACCATCAGGCAGAGTTCTTAGTAAAAGATTTAGCCATAAGAACAACTTAGAAAGTAGTTCTCCCCCTCATCATCAAAAAGCTTAAGGACTGCGAGAGCATTTGCGGAGGGAAAAGCGATTTTGGTTTTACACATGCGGAAGTTGTTTTCAACTGTGCTAATGAACTCAGAGAGTTTGGTGTTGAGACGATCACTGGAGGATGCAATATTCTAAACAATGAGGAGAAGAGGTGGCTTGAGAACATCTAGTTTTTTGTTTTTGTGTTTAGAAGAGATGCCTTTAGAGGCGACGGAGTCAACTTCTTGAACAAAGGGATCAGAGACATAAAGGGTTTTTTTTCTAGGGTTACGATGAGTTATACATCACGGAGCAGAGGGAATAACAGCGGAGTTGGAGGTTCCTTTGAACCATACCCTATCCTCACCGATTTGAATCTGCATTTTCTTGAGACTGGGTAGGTCTACTACTTTCCATTCACTTGGGTCTTCAGCCACCAGTGATGGAAGAAAGACATCTTCAGAGCGAAGAATATGGGTAAGGAGCATGCAATATGGAAGGTTTTTGGAGGAATGGTGAAGGGTGTAGATCATGTTGTGCAGGAGAGACAGATGGTTGAATTTCAGATTTTCCCCCTAAATTTTTTTTTTTTTTTTTTGGAAGGAGAATATATTCTTGCCAAAAGACTTCACATATCAAACATAAAATGAGGTTCACATTCCAAATGTAAGTTATGAGGAGAAGAAAAAAGGAATGATCCCTAATTTTTGTTTGAGAAAACTGAATCTTTCTTCTGGGAGTGGTTTAGTGAAGATGTCAGCCAACTGATTGTGTGTATCAACGAAAGATATACAAACATCACCTTTTTGGACATGATCTTTAATAAAATGATGTCTTATTTCTATGTGTTTTGCGCGTAAGTGATAGACAGGAATTTTTGCAATGCAGATAGTACTAGTGTTGTCACATAAGATAGATATGCAAGGAAATTGTAAGCCATAATCACTGAGGGTTTGTTTCATCTATAATAGTTGTGAGTAACAATTACCTAGCGTCATGTATTCAGCCTCAGTTGTTGACATAGCCACCACACTTTGTTTCTTTGTAAACCAACTTACTAAACATGACCCTAGTAGTTAACAAGTTCCAGTAGTGCTTTTTTGATCAATCTTGCACCCTGCATAGTCAGCATCAGAATACCCAAGAAGATTGAAAAAATGCGATCGAGGGTAACAAAGGCCATTGTTGGTAGTTCCTTTGAGATTGTGAAGGATTCTTTTCACAACTTTGAGATGTGCCTCTTTCGATTGTCCTTGAAACCGAGCACACAAACTGGTGGTAAATAGTATATTTGGATGACTGGAAGTTAGATACAACAAGCTTCCAATCATGCCCCTGTATGTTGTTTCATCTACACTTTTTCCATCAGGATCAAGTTCCAGTTTTGTAGATATAGCCATGGGAACGTTGGATTATTTACAATCTTGCATACTAAATTTCTGCAAGAGTTCCTTAGTGCATTTTTCTTGAGATATAAAGATTTCAGTGGTAGTTTGTTTGATTTGGAGGCCAAGGAAAAAATTTAACTCACCCATAACACTCATTTCAAATTTCGTTGTCATGCATGACGCAAATTGGTCACAAAGATCTTTACGAGTGCCACCAAAGATTATATCATCCACATATATTTGAACAAGTAGTAAATGGCCATTTGATAGAAAATAAGGTCCTAAAAGGGTAAAGGACTCAAAAGAGTCAAGCAGTGAAACAGAGAATAAATTGGAAGTTCTAGATGGAAATGAAATTCCAGTTAAAGTAGAAATATAAATAAATGAGACAAGGTATTTGTAGTGGTTCGGCAACCTACTCCAGTTCCTAAGTCAAAGGACTTAGGATTTTGAACATGCAAATATTATTAGCAAAGAAACAAGAACAAGTACAATGAGCAATGCTAACTTCAAAACCTCACAGAAGTGAACCAGAATATTCTACGAGTAATACTGGGGTTTTGTGAAGTAAAGAGTAACGGAATAATCATAATAGCTCTCAATAGCACTAACTAGTTTTACATTAGAGATACTACTTGTTTAAATAGTAGATTTTGAGATATTCCAAAATCGATGCCTCAATTTGCTCCTTGAATGATGTAATGGTAATATACTAATTGTGCGGCTGCCTTTGTTGATGCAACGGCAACATACCAAAAATACTTTTGGTTCTTAATATGGAAATTCCAGATTTGCTGCAGAAATTGACTACTTAATCACATTTGACAGGATTGAAAGCTACCATATAAGTTTGAATTTACTTGGCATAGTTAAAATATTATTTTGGGAAGCAATCCTAACAAAATTAAACTTTACTTTGCCTAAAGAGATATCACAACCCAAATTGCCCAAAATAGAAATAGAAATTAAGTTATGAGTGAAAGTTGGTACACAAAAAATATTTTCCAAAACAAGCTTAAAATCAGATTCTAAGTTCAAAATGATTGTTCCTAGATGTTCTACTACTGCTAGGCCTTCAATAGCTACTCCAATCTTAGACTCTTATCTACTTGGCTTCCTTTTGTTTATGAACCCCTGCAATGAAATTGCAATATGGACATTTGCCCTACTATTAAGCCACCAAGAATTAATAGGAACATTAACTCAATTTAGCTCAAAACAAACTAGGGCTAATGAATTAACTTTTTCCTTTTTCTTCTCTAATCAAGCTTGGAAATCAGGACACTCAAGCCTCTTATGGCCCAGCTTCTTACAAAAGTAACATTTTACTTCCTTTTTTAGGACCAACTTTCTTGACTCCTAGGTTATGGGTCTGACCATTACCATGCCTGTTAGTATTCTGAGCCTTCTTATGAGAATGATAATGAGGTTTCTTAGGGTTGGAGATATTTTGACTCTTCCCAGATTTAGGACCAGGATGAGAAACAAGATTGTCTATCTACTCTCCCTCAGAGACACATTTGGAGATAAGGTTAATAATACTCCATGACTCATTCTGGGTGTTATAAGCTATTTTGATTTGACTAAATTCCATAGGCAAGGAATTGAGAGCAGTGTGAACAATGTAGTTATCAGAGAGGATAATATCAAGATCCTTGAGTCTGGATTGGATGTGAACCATTTTCAAAATATATTCCCTAACCCCACCAAAGTTATTATACTTCATACTCGCCAAATCACTCATTAGATTTCCAGCCTCAAACTTATCAGACACTTGATACCTTTGTCCTACTACATGGAAAAACTCCCTAGCATTATTGGTCTCAGGAAGTGCACTAACCAAATGCTCTCGAATAGACTTTTTCATAGCTAGAAGACTTAGGTGATTGGACCTCTCCCATTGAGCATGAGCTCTTTTCATAGCGTCAGAAGTATTATCAGTAGGCAGGGGAGGTTGATCCTTTCGAAGAGCTAAATCAATATCAACTAATCCCAAGGCAAAGTTAATATCACGCTTCCATCTTTTATAATTTCCACCATTCAACACTTCAATAGTGGCATTACCATTATTTAAATTCACAGTAACTGTCCAAAAACAACAAGAATGCAACAAACCACATTAATAATAGGTAATTAACAAGAATAAGCCTGGAACAATATGGCTTAATTCCTCATAGAGTCTTCATGAGTTATGACAAACTCCCCTTTGGGCAGAGAATGCCAAACACACGACGCCTCTCATGCAAGAACGGTATGGAGATGTATTAATTATTGAAGAGTCGCCTCCTTTGAGAAACAAATCTTCTAAATTAATATATTCCCATCAATATGTTCTGCACCGATAAAACCAATTATCACACATATCTAACCCCCTTTTGGCAAGTAAGAATACATAATAACACCAACTTAAGATATGAATGCCACAAATTTTATAAGTTTCAATAAATAGAACACTTTGATGCAACTGTTTATTTCAACTTATAAAATAAGTGCATAACAGAGTTCATTCATTAATTGCCCAACTTGCACACGTGCAATATGTATACAAGACTCCTATAAAATTAAGTACTAAAACAATATGTACTTTGGGGAGTTATAAAGAAACTTCGTAGCATTTAATTTGTTTTAGAATTTAATTCATTTGACTACATACATCGCACAAATATCCGAGGTTCAACAATTAATCTAACTAAATATAAAATTAAACTTTAATTGTATTATTTTTGTAGGCTTAAAGGCATATCTATTACAGTTACCACTATTTGAGCCACAGGGAAAGAAAAATTGTTATATTAATTTCCGCGGGCAGAAAAACGCAAAGAAAACAAAAAACCCAGAACATTTATAATTTGCATATACATGCGATGCTAACATTGTTTTGTTTCCTTCAAGTATATACATATATAACAAAGGAAAAGCAATCTATATATACATAAAACATGAGGGTCCACATCTAATGATTTAAGTAATTAACATATGTTTGTAAACACGGCAATTCTTGTACCAAGGAAATTTGCTCCCTAATTCAATATCTTTATTAACTCATCAAATTTGAACAATCAAGCATAGGAAAAAGAAAAACGGTAGATCTTTATTAATGTAATACCCCAATTCTTTATATGAATTATTATAATATAGATACGATATTGGATGGTAGAAATTATGGAGTAAAAATATTTGATTTTGATTTTTCATTGATATTATTGGATTGCTCTTCTCCTAAAATTTGAGCATACAGTTATTAAGGATCCTATTTTGGGTACTCATCTAGATTTTTATTTGCAATTTCAAAGACATAGATTTTAGATTTTAATAATATTTTTAGGATTATTTGGGGATGATTGGAGATGTAGAATTTATTAAGTTAATTATTTGATGGAACTTTATTGATTGAGTTTTATATTGATGATTTTAAGCTAGCTATTTTGGATACCAATTTATGGCAAAGGAAATATTAATCTTTAGTTCATATCTAATTAGTGATTTAAGATATACTAGTTAACCCAAATTATTTGATTTATTTCAAGTTGTTGAGACCCATACCTAGTATAAAAATAAGCCTATAAATGGTATTTATGCTTTATAGGTTAGATGTAATAATAGCCCAAATATTTAATTTATTTTAAGTTATGATTAAGCCCATAAGTAGTGTAGAAATTAAGCCCACAAATTATTACGAAGTAATTACGGGCATGATTATCAAGTTAAAGATGATGGAAACTAAATTTTATGGAATTTTTGGATTTATGGATAGATGAATAATTCTAGAGGTCTTCCCACCATTTTAAAACTCTATTTGGATAGTTTTTGACCCCCATAAGGTATCTAGCCATGTTGGTTAGCTAAAATCATATAAATATAGGTGATATGAAATCTTAGGACCTCCTTTTGTGTACCACTATGTTTCCATGCGAAAATTCATTATAGATATTCCCTATTATTTAAATACTAAACTATGGTAATAGTTAGCTAAGATCCAAAATTATTAAATCATTAAAAAGTTAGTATTTCGGATATTTAGTCATGAGCTTGCGAATTTCAGTAATTATCCAATCTTCACAAGTTAAAGATTCTAGGGATTTCAGTAACTACCTAATCCTGATAAGGTTAGGATTTTAGAACTATCTTTGCACCTTTAAGTTATCATTTTCTAGCTAGGATTGAGATCTTATCAAATTTGAAAAGTTAGGATTTTTGTGAGAAGTTAGGATTTTGAATAGAGGTTAGTCATCTAATCCTGATAATAGTTTTAGTCTATCCAAAATACCTAGCCTGGTAACATAAATACCCATACAATAGGAATTTGAGAAGTTATATGCAGAGGTGAGAAAATACCAGTTCAATTATGTAAAAATTCATAGGGAATTTAATACTTGGGTGTTAACATTTTTTTTCTTTCGTAGAATTGGTAGAGGACGCGTAAGTGATAGATAAGACCTAGGAGAAGTCTTGAGTTTTAGTATTTCGCAGTATGTAAATCTTTATTCTTTTTCTATTGAAAATATTTTCTGCACGAATAATTTATGCATAAAAAATAAATGACATGTTCTTTTTATTGAACTTCTAGATCTAATGGTATTTATTGTTGAATTTTCTATCTACAAATATTTAACTGTTTATAAGGCTTTTCTGCATTCATAAAACATATTTTTTTTTAGAATTTGAGTATATAAAATAAAATCTTTCTGAATACTTGCATAAGATATAGTACTTTTTGTCAAAATAAATAATAAAAAGGATCTATACTCTGAATAATTGAGAAACTGTCAGTAGGAACGAGTTCCGTAACTATGCTATGAGGTTATAGTAGCAAAAGATTTCTAAAGCCACTTAACGGCATTACAGTTAAGATTTCTGAAGCCTCTTAACGGCATTGTAGTTAAGAATTCTGAAGCCTCTTAACTGCATTCTAGTTAAGAACGTTGTAGTTAAGAATTTCAAAGCCACTTAACGGCGTTGTAGTTAAGATTTTGGCCAAGATAACCAATTAGAATCCTGAAAGTTCATGAGCATGGTTAATTAATGAATTGAAAGTTTTTGATAAGTTGTGTAACTTTTGTTCTGAATACTTTTATATTTAAGAAAAAAAAATCTTCACTTTGTAAACATTTGATATTATATTCCAACTTAATTGATTGCTATTTTTTTATTTAATTATATATTTTATTCATATATTTTTTAGTAATATTATAAAAATTATTAAATTATTATAAATTATTATAAAAATATAAATAATAAATAATAAAAATAAGAATAATGATGCGCATCTCAATTTTAATAATAAAAAAAGTAGAAGTATTATCGACTTGGTCCATGCTAATGAAATATATATAGTTTAAAATATTATTTATATATGCATATCTTTAAATGATTAAAAATATATATATAAATTAATAAATGAATAGTTGTCCATTCTATCAACAACTTTTCAACTTAAACTTATAAAAAAGTACAATAAATCATTTTCTTATTACAAAAAAGTTAAGCAGTCTAGTTATAAAGCATTTTATAATTTTTTTAATTATATTTTATCAAAAAATCTTGCTAAATTATAAATTTAAAAATAATAATTTTAAAGGAATTGTGTTTATACTTTTTTTCGTAAGCATATATAACTTGTTGATAACATATAAAATGCATATATTTACTGATGTAATTCGAATAATATTAAAAGTAATATTAAAACTGCATAATTATAGACTCACTTAAAAAAAAAATCTACGGTAATATATAAAAAATATTTTACTAATAAATTCTTTTATTTTAATAATTTTTTACAAAAGGGTAATTTGGTCATTTAAAAAATTCATTCCATTCTTAGTGGTCATTCCTATTTACCAATCATTAGAATGGAATCAAGAAGGGAATGTCGATTCCATTCCTTTTTCATTCCTTGTATGTACCAATCATAGGATAAAGTATACCAACATCATTCCTTTCCCAACTTCAATCTATTCCTAAAGTCATTTCATTCCCACCTAATCCATTCCTGCATACCAATCACTACCTTAGTTCGAGATGAGGAATATGAGTAGTTTTGGGGATCGTGATAAGAGATTGGTATTTCAGAATAGGTTATTTGATGTTTAAGATTCTTAGTTAATTGCTTAGGAATTTTTTTTTTCTTGAGATCTTAGTTACTCAAGTTTGACTATTTAGACAACTATTTGGAATTATTTCTCATTGTGACAATTTGTTTTAGATTTCATTTAAATAAAATTTTGGAAATTCAGCATGCTCTGTTGAATCTGAGGCTTAGTGTCTTTGAGTTTTTGGATTTAGGGGCACTGTCGTGTTATGTCCCGAATTTGGGGCGTGACAATTAACTTATCAAATTTGAACAAATTATGTTCAAGCACAGAAAAACCGACAGATTCGCACAATAATGAAATAACAACATATATATAGAATACAACCAACAAAATTGAATTTTGATTCATAGATATCCTACTCCGATACCAATTGTTCGAAATTGTTTAAGCCAAAATTCAAATATCCATGAAATCAAAATACCATTAGATTGATTTATTCACATACCTGTTTGAGTCATGAGATTGATGATCAACAATTCCTGTAATTATACGATTGATCGTTATGTTTTTCTCTCCTTCTCGCACAAACAACTTGACAGCTTTAATGGATAGCAATATCAAAACGTGGAGTAGAGAGGAAACCTAGCCACAATATATATAAGATAAAGCCCTAGAGAGCCCTCCCATCATGGGCTTCTAAGATTGAACCTACACCAGTTGTCATACCAAGTCTGTTTATAAAAAAAAGGCCTTTACAATATTGTGTCAAAATATTAGTCCCTATGAATTTATCTCATTAACTGTATTAATTTAGCCCATTTTTATTTTATTAGAAAACAAATTTAATTAATAGAAGTCCACATATTGGAATAAAATTCCAACATGACCCCCCTTACTCCCCCCCCCCCCCCCCCCCCCCACAAAAAAAAAACTAAAATCTGCAAATTGAACATGTTCAACCCTGTTCAAGATTGAAGAATAAACAATTCAACTAAAAGGTGAAAAAGAAGTGTGGTAGCAGTTTGTGGCCACATTAGACCTTTGGCGGATGGGCTATGAAAAGTAGAACCATTGCTCAATCTCATAAACTAAAGAAATTCAAATTAAGCTACGTGCTAGCAACCGAAAGTGGACAACATTGAATCCTTGGTTAGGGTTCTTGACCTTTGAGCCCTGAATTTGAATCCAGTATCATCAGAGGTTCTTCAAATGGAAATATATGAAAATATGGCAAAAGCACAGTACATATGGGCCTAAGGTGTCGAAAAGATCTGCTTTGAAGTTTTCTACAGGAGACTTCATCGATACTAATACATGAATTCTTCAAAGGGCATGGAGCTTACTTCTTGTAATTTATAGATGAATAGAAGACACATAAAAGTGAGCTGAGTGAATGAGTTTAAACTGCAAAGGGTCAACTATGTTGTCCTGCAAACATCTGGATTTGCGTTTTTGTCAACATTTGGTACTTAGGAAAGTTCAATGTGATGCTCAATCCTTCAACTTTTTGGCACGCGTCCTTTAAATCTTGCTATGGATGGAAGCATTACGGCCATTTTTTGATTGTACTTTGCCTAAAGAGAATCACTGTTGGTCCACCTGCATATATTGCCAACAAACAGTAACTAATCACATGCTATTCAGATTTCAATTCCATGAAAATGTTTTCAAAAATAAAAAATTGAATTAATAATCCACAGAGTGGGTAAATCAACCAACACATCAGAAAAGGCAGTAGTTGTTCCAGTAACGTAAAATACCAAATTAATGTATTAAAAACATGAAGAAATAACTTCCTCTGCGCACTTTTATTTATAGAGTTCTAAGTTTTGACTCTTAACAGCTATAAATGAATGAAAACTCTCAATAAAACATTTCATATCTCTATGACACATAGAGTTTTCTACAGCCATTTCTTATAATGCAGAACATAAGATGCAGTGGCGGAGCTAGAAAATATTCTTAGTGGGGTAAATTTTTTTACTAAAGTAGATCACATTAACTAATTAATTAATATAATAAACATCTAATTTGGAATTGCAGCACGTTATTTTCGAAGGCGACAGTCTGACGTTGATCTCAACCCTTGCAAGTGAGGAGGATGATTTTTCCAATGTTGGCACCTTGGTTGCAGACTGCCGCAAAGGCTTCTGTTCTTTCAGATCTATTTCTTTTCATTTTACATTCCCTAAAGGCAATGAGTTAGCTTATACCTTAGCACATTTACCTCTGATTGGTTTTCATTCTGGTACTATCCTTCAAGTGACTGTTTCTGGAATTATGTAATGACTTTTATGATATGCAATGATTCTTTCCTTCAAATAATAATAAAAAAAAAAGATCAGATTAACTAATTAATTAATATAATAATATTAATTAAAATTTAAAAATAAATTTAAGTAAAAACTATAAATAAAGACGGAATTATATAAAAAATACTTACAATATCATTTACAATTGTCCCCGTCTCTCTTTAGATTCATGAAAGCGTTGCATGATGGCTTCATTAGATACATCATCAAATACATCCTTTTCTATAAATGTAAACATGTAATCATTTAACCACTCATCACCGATTCGATTTCTCAATTGATTTTTAATATATTTCATGGTAGAAAAAGCCCTCTCCACTGTTGTTGTAGCCATTGGCAAAATCAATGCCAATTTTAAAAGCAAATATACAAGTGGATACACTCTATTCCTCTTTGTCTCTACTAAGTTTCGAGCAAGATTATCAAATCCCTTCAATTCCAAGAATTCTTCATCAGACCGCATGTCAACAATGTAGTTCTCAAGTTGATTATCAAGTGTTAAGAGTTCTACATTGGAGATTTCAGATGGATAAAATGTGGCCAACTGCATGAGTCTATCTTTATTGAAAGAAGAAAATGAATCATCCAGACTCAAACAAGCTATGCATGTAAGCAACTTTGAATTTTCCTCCGTAAAGCGACTATTCATTTCTTGAAGTTGCATGTCAATCACTTGATTGAATGTTTCTATTCAAAAATGATGCTCATTACTGATTTGTTGAGCTTTCCGTCGAGATCTTCCTCGGGCTTTAAAGTCATCATTCATGTTCGGGATACAAATTCCATGAACATTACAAAATGTAGAGAGCTCGCATAACAAAGACTCCCATCCTTCATCTCTCATGTTTTGCAATCTTGTTTTACATACTCTAACTTGTTTCATAGCATTGAGAATATCTTGATCCTTTCTCTGTAGAACCACTGACAAATCATTTGTTATTCCCAAAACTGCTTTCATCAAGTATAAACTGAATGCAAATTCAAAAAAATATAAGTAATCCATCAAGACACATGATTAAGCTCTTTTCTCATGAACTATCCCTTCCTGTTCAATGTCCTCAAGTACGTTGGTCACAGTAGAATACATATCAAGAAAATTTAAAAGTGATGCACAATGTGATCCCCATCGAGTGTCACCAGTCTTTTTCAAATTAGTTTCTTGGTTTAATCCATGTCCACTTTGAATTTCACCATTATCTATTGCTTGAGCTACTTTGGCAGCCTGTGTCTCACAAATAGTATCCCGACGTTTCCAAGAAGCACAAGAACATTCACAATATTAGACACCATGTTAAAGAATAAAGCAATATCCAATTGATTTTTAGCAACCACCACAAGGGTCAATTGAAGTTGATGAGCAAAACAATGAATATAATGAGCTGCTTGATTTTCTTTCATAATCAAACTTTTGAGGCCATTGAATTCCCCCCTCATATTACTTGCACCATCGTATCCTTGTCCACGTATTCTTGACAAACTAAGATCATGCTTCAAAAGTAAATTCTCTAGTGCAAATTTAAGTGATAAAGCTGTTGTTTCTGTAACATGAACAATTCTAAGTAATCTCTCCATAATAAATCCTCTTTTATCAATGTAATGTAAGACAATGGCCATTTGTTCTTTATTTGACACATCTCTTGACTCATCAACTAGTATTGCAAAGTAGTCATCTCCAAGATCTTCAATGATAGAATTCCTTGTTTCACAAGCAGCAACATTCACAATATCTTTTTGAATATCAGGTGATGTCAATTTTAAGTTTTTTTGCATTCTTCCAACAATAACTTCATTGATAACATCATTATGATATGCAAGAAAGCTCAAAAGCTCAAGAAAAATTCCCCTCTTGCTTGAATTTAAGGATTCATCATGGCCACGAAAAGCTAAACCTTGACGCAAAAGAAATCTTATGCAATCAATTGATGTAAACAATTTAATCCGGTATTCTTTTTTCAATTCATCACTTTGCTTCTAAAAAGCAAAATATATATGCTGGTCCTGATTTATCAAGTCATGAAACCTTTTCAAGGCTTGATTGTGCATGCTATTACAATTACTAACATGAGCATCAAATCTTTCTTTCTTATTCCAACTAGAAAAGCCACTTGTAACAAAAGTATCACCCCCAGATTGTTTTCCAATATCTGGCTTAAATAAGTAACAAGGTAGACAAAATGTTACATCTTTGCTGACACTATATTCCAACCAACTACCATAGATGTCAAACCATTTAGTATTAAAGCGACGCATGAGACCACCAATATTTCTCTTTGGAAAATTATGTTTCCGTGGTTGACAGGAACCTTTTTTTAGATAAGCTCTTCTTATCATTCCTTTGATTTACATCATAATATGAAATTCTTTTGCGTAGTCCAGGATCTGCTGGAAGTTCATTGAATTCAATCTTACTCTTTTTAGAAAATTGATTGACACAATCACTAGAAGAAGGTTCTTGATTTGGCCCTGAAGCTTGTAATGTTGGTGAATCTTTTGATTTTTTTGATAGTTTGATCACAAATTTATCCATTTTTTTAGCTAGTCAAACATAAACCAACATTCAAAATATAATAGACTAGCAATTAAATACTTAATAACTTGCTAAGTAAGGCTTATGAAAAGTCTTATTAGTAGGCTACTGATTTCCTCATGATCTAAACAATAAAAATGTATGAAGCTTAAAGACAGGTGATTGGACTGCAGACACATGGGGAACTATTTTACAAATACCATACTTTGAGGCCTTTTCTCAATCTTAAAAACACATATTGTACAAGTTGCTTAATGTAATTATCCATTCTTTTTCTTATTAAACAATCAAACAAATTTAAAATTATATAGTTCTTCAATTTTGTTTTCCTGTTCTCTAACATTTGGTTGGACTTGTAAAATTACTTAAAAGTTGATACATCCCAAATTAACTATAAATAAATATGATTGTACTTATAATATGATTAAATATTCTTTTGTAAATTTATATTCCTATTCATCATATTGTTGTTTTGGTTTCAATTAATTTTTGATTTTTAGTATTAGCTTATGTGTAAATTAAATTTAATCAAATTAAAATATCAAAAGGAACAATGTTGCACAATGCACAATGTTTAGCAAGCATAGATTTAGTGGCACCAATTCAAATCATAATCACGATCCTTGAAAAAAAGGTTAAATATTCAACAATCACATATTCACATATCATAGCTTTAAATAGATTAATTAAAAAGACGATGAAAAAGATGGCAAGAAAAAAAAAAAACTAATCTAAGCATTAGTTAACTGGTCGGATTAGATATATAATATATTTCTCAATTACTAAACATAAAAAAATCATACATACTCTGTGGGTGCCGACCGTTGAGAGGAAAAGGAAAACCAAGGGAGGGAATGGCTGTGTGTGCCGACTGCCAAGAGGAAAAAGAAAACCAAGGGAGTGGCTGACTTGTTCTAGAAGCTTGTTTATTCTTGTAATGAGGGAATGACTTACTCTTGAAGCTTGTTTAGTTCTAGTAAATTGAAAACTCTAAACTTAAGAGTTATTTCAAACATTTTAATTTAGGTTAGGATAGTGTTTAATTGCATATTTAGGTGTTAAAAATATTTTTTGATAGAGTCAAAATTCTCAAAACTTTGAAAATTATCTTACCGATAAAAATAACGTTTACCAATAAAAAATCGGATACCAATAGGATAAACTTTGAATGTTTAAAGAATTACAAATTAATTAGGGTATTTCAATAAAAGAAATTTCAGGGGTTCAAGGGTTCCTAATTCAATTGAGATTATCATTTGGGTGAGTTTCAACTGTTTATGAAATCAAAATTTAATTATAGTTTAATTATGGGAAATTCTAGGTTGTTACATAAAGTAATTTGATTTTTTTAGTGTATATAATTTCAACTTTTGTGCATTTATATTTTAACACACAATTTAAAAAGGTAATATTGGAAAGTATACCAATTAATCAATTAGTCATTTCTTTCCTAGTTGAATTATTGACCCCCTCATTAAAGAATTTTCATTTTCTTCACTAGGGTCAATTGAAGGTAAAATTAATTTTTTTGAAAATAACACACACACACACACATATATATATATACACAGACATATATAAGCGAAATTTTTTTTTCAGTGGGGTCATTTGACCCCACTGAACATCGAGTGGCTCCACCTAATAAGTTGCTAAAATTCGGTGTCACTAAATTAAAAGTTCAATTCTAGGTAAAGGTATGCTTCAAGAGCAGTGAAATAGAGTTGCCACTTGGTTAATTAAAATATGACAAGCAGACAAGAAATTACAATGGCATATAGACTATCTCCTCTTATATATTTATAATTACAATGGCATATAGAAGCAAACTATTCAACCACAACTTTTTTATAGCTTTGCCAATTCATCTCAGTTTGAGACGCCCAGGCTCCCAGTGACACTTAACCTAAGTTTCCATGTTCAAAAGAAGCAGTTTTAGCAACTACCCTTCAGCATCTTAATAGGTTACCAATCACTTATGTCACTCTAACAAAGCAAAAGATAGAGCTTCCACGATCTTTATTAGTCGGGTTAGCGTGTTGGTTGATTAAATTTCTGTTTTCGTAATCATTGCCAAATTCTTTTATCAAACACATTTCAAATTACTGATGCTCAAGTTACTGTTTATCTAAAACAAGGCAAACACCTAATGGCAAACGAGTAATGTCATTCTGGCATAATGTGACATTATACCCTCATGAGGAGCCTAGTGTTGAACAGCCATCACAAGTCTTCCAACAGCGGCAGGCTTGAGCCCTTATTTCAACTGATAAAGGTGTACTCAAAGAATTAATAGTTCAAAGTAATTTAACTTGATGATGGATGACTGAAACCCCAAGGACATAAAAGCAGAGAGGAAAAATGAGAGTAAAAGTACAAAATATGAGTGACGTTGTATCTCTAGCAAACAACAACATTACTGTCTCATACCATTTGCAAGAGCAGCTAGCATATAAAAATTAACAACACGATCTAATACATCAGAAGTTAAAAATCACTAATTTCAACCAAACCCAACCCAACCTAACCCCTGAAATTGCATGTTCCTACATCATAATCATGGAATGACAGTTTCCAATTATGCTAGGTATTGAAACTAGAAGATACAAGAAAGAATATCTTTGAATATTCCCTACTGAAACAGAGTATAGAATTAATAACTGCCAGAAGCTCAGCTTTTTTCACATCTCAATCTGGTGTCAGCTTCATAAGGGGGCACCAAAAGACAGATTGAAAATTATGTTTATCCATTACACTGAATAGGGATGTGTGTGATTTCCATGTTTCATAGAGAGAAATTTATTCCAGATAGGGCAATTTATAAAACAAAGTAGATCGTTTCTTTAGTTGGCTAATTGTGAAGTCTATTATGAGTGAAGAAAGACAGGCTTATCTCGTTGAATTTGTTGGATAAGATAAAAGATTTAAAGAAAAGACTACAAAATTTGGGGCCCAAAAATAAGCAAAAACCCAACAAAATGAGACGAAGAACAAAAATGGGTGTGGAAAGATGAATCTTCCACGATTTTTGGATTCTAAAGCATCATAACACCAAGCATACACTTGGACATCAGTAAACACAATCAAATATATGCATCATTATGTTAATTACTCTTAATTTCTCGAAAAGAGAATTCTATGGAGGAAAAACATAATTATAACAAGGGAGAGAAAGAGTGGTTCTTAGAGACCAATGAAGAACTTAGTATTTAAATAGGGTTATGCATTCTCTTGTAAAGAGTTTTGACACAGTATATATGGTCATCCTTCCTTCTAATGCAGGACCTCAATATAGGCTTGAGATAATTAACATCACAAAGATTATTACTAAATAGGGAAGTTGTAGGAAAAAAGTTGGTTGTTACAATACTAGCAATCTAACATTCTGAAATCTCAGGGATTCATTCATCTATTTCTTACTATACAACTACCTCTAGCCATAACTAAATACTCTTATTTCTTATTCAGGCTGCCTAAAAATAATATCCTACTTCCTAAGTGACAAACTTGTCTTTCAGAATATCCTATCACTTAAAGCAACGAAATGAGCTTTCAAAGTTAGAGATTCAATATATCCAATACTTTACTTTTTCAATTTTCATCTTATAGTCTGTATCTATTCAAACAAGAACAATCAACAATCAAAGTTAGACTCAGGGTGTATATACAAATTATAAGTTCATGAAATGCAAGGTAAGATTTCATTTTAACTATAGCAAGTCGCATAACCAAAATGAAACCCCCAAAGCAAGCAACCACCAGAGGTAATGTTGTTGTTGTTTTTTTTTTTTTTTTCAAGAGAAAAGATAAGGGCATAGGTTACCCTTATCTTGATGTTATTGATTGAAGAAATAAAAGTACAATAGAGTTCATGGATAATGGTTAAGGGAGCCACCTAATCCATACAATCACAGAAATGCTATGCTTTGAAAGAGACCTAACGCATGGAATTTCATGTCTTCATGTACCCATGAAGGTCGTTCCCTTGAAATACTTATGAGGTTTGGATGGTGGAAGCTCAGAAAACAATGTAAGAGTCATATAATATGAATGTGTGAAATGAAAAAAAATACCCGGGTAGATTGTACCAAGAAAATAAATGGTAGGAATAAAAGATCAGGTCTATCTGTGAAAAGCAATGTAAGGGCCACATAATACAAATGTGTAAAATAAGAAAGGCAAGTGGGTGGATTATACAGAAAAAGTAAGTAGTTGGAATAAAAATATCAGGTTAATCGCTAGAAGGCAACATAAAGGCCACATAATACAAATGAGTGAAATAAGTAAGGTAAGTAATTTGAGTGCCTAGAGAAAATAAGTAGTTGGAATAAAATTGTTAAGAGTCCCACATTGGTGAAATAAATAAGTAGTGTTCTCTATATATGGTCTTGGATAATCCTCACCTTTTGAGCTAGCTTTTGCAGTGAGTATGGTCCAAGGTCTATTCGTCAACATGGTATCATAGTCACTCATTCTCGATGTTGGGTTACCTAGTGTTGTTGGACCACCCATTTCTTGTTACTCCACACTCCAGATATTCATTTATGGGCATGTGCCGGGTGTGTTAGAATCCCACATTGGTGAAATAAATAAGTAGTGGACACTATATGTGATTTTGGACAATTCTCACATTTTAAGTTAGTTTTTGGGGTGAGTTAGACCCAAGGTCCATTCTTCAAAATATATTAGGTCAATTGACATAAAGCAATGTAAAAGCCACATAAATTTTACAAAGAAAGTAAGTGGTTGGAATAAAAATATCACATGTTGCAATGTACTGTAGTTACAAAAGAAAAAAAGGTCAATTCAAAAGAGAAGAGAGCACGGTGGAAACAAGAAATAGGAAGGGCAATGTTGGAAGGCAAGGTAAGGGCCACATAATACAAATGCGTGAAATAAGAAAGGTAAAAGGGTGGATTGTGCAGAGAAAATAAGTAGTTGGAATAAAATTATCAAATGTTGCAAATGTACTGTAGTTATAAAAGAAAAAAGGTCAATTTTCAAAAAAGAAGAGAGAACGGTGGAAACAAGAAATATGAAGGGCAATGCTGAAATGCAAGGTAAGAGCTACATAATACCAATGCGTGAAATAAGAAAGGTAAGAGGATGGATTGTACCGAGAAAATAAGTGGTAGGAATAAAAATATTTGGTCAATTGGTGGAAAATAAGGTAACGGCCACATAATACAAACACATGAAATAAGAAAGTAAGTAGTTTGAGTGTACTAAAAAGGTAAGTGATTGGAATCAAAATATCACACATCGCAAACGTACAAAAAGGAAAAGAAGATCGTGGTTCCAACTATGAAATAAAAAAGGCAAATCTAAAAAGGAAGAGAAATAGGCGGAAAGCAAGAAATACGAAGGGCAAGCTAAAGGCCACATAATGCAAACATGTGAAATAAGAAAGGGAAATGTTTGAATGGTACTGAGAAAGTAGATGTGTGGAATGAAAATATCAGGGAATTAATGGGAAAACAAGGTAAGGGTCACATAAAACAAAAGCATGAAATAAGAAAGGTAAGTGGTTTGGGTGTACTTAGAAAATAAGTGGCAGGAATAAAAATATCACACATTTCAAATATACAAGAAGGAAAAAAAGTTATTGCACTCCAGCTGCGAAAGGAAAAAAAGTA
Organism: Jacaranda mimosifolia; assembly: GCA_018894105.1. Lineage (NCBI taxonomy): Eukaryota > Viridiplantae > Streptophyta > Magnoliopsida > Lamiales > Bignoniaceae > Jacaranda > Jacaranda mimosifolia. The sequence continues at coordinate 28,196,554 of CM032125.1, read as the reverse complement.
AACTCAAAAGGGAAGAAATGAAGAACATGAACGATAATGCCAAGAAGCAAGCTAAGGGCCACATAATACAAATGCGTGAAATAAGAAAGGTAAGTGGTTGGAATAAAATATCAGGCAATCGATGGAAAGCAAGCTAAAGCCCTCATAATACAAACGTGTGATATAAGAAAGGTAAATATATAATGGCCTTGATCCAAATAATCAAACTTGCATTTAGCAAATAGCACAAAACTTCTCTCAAATGAAAATTCCAACTCAAATTGCCATTTGAAAATTTGCAAGGTAAAGGAAAAAGCTAAATCGCTAATAGCTTAATTCAAATAATTGGACTAGTAAATTGCAGAAATATTCTCAAAATAAAAAGTTCTAGCTCAGGTTTGGCATACTTTTGCACTGTCAAATTCACTTACCATGAAGGCATGGTCCAAGTCCGGCTAATGTAATTGACACCTTAAAGGCACACCAAAAACATTCAATAAAAATTAAAATACCAATTTCATATTTGCCATCTTCAACTTTTTTTGCCAGGTTCTTTCATTCTTTCAATACAAATTGTACTGCTTTTGTTTCTTCGAAACAAAAACCCGACTATAAAATGGCAATCCAACAAAGCACTCATCCCCATCCCAGAACCATTATGAAAATCTACCAAACAACTCATTACCACCCCACCAACCATTACAACTAGTATTGTCTATAAGTACCATGTATGATGACTTATAAGCACAATTGGAGAGGAGAAGCTAAGAGTGGGGAGAGAATGAGAAAGGAGAAAAATATTGGGCTAAGATAGAGGGAGTGGGAGAGAAAACAAATTTCAGATCTAAGAGTGAGAGAGGATGGAGCTTAGGGGGGCGGGGGGTGGTTGTCTTGGTAGGTAACAACACAGTGAAGAATAAAAGTGGGGAAAGATTAATTCTAAAACCTCAAAAGAATTTTTTCTATTTTTACCGAATGCACGAGGGAAGTTTTGTTTGGCCAGCTTATCAAAACTATGAAAATTCTAATCTAAATCAAACTTTGTTGCCGACCAAGAATTTTGGTTCTTTTTGTTTATGCTTAACCGAATACACACTCCTTATCTGGATTCTGATTCTCATTTGTATGTAGAAGTCATTTCATCAAAATGGATTGGTATGGTAAGATAGGGTAGTACTCTTAATAAAACCAAACATGAGAATTTGATTCTTTTCTGTTTCTTATCATAAAAGATTACCCTTTTATTACTTAAATTCCTGCAACAATTACATATATAGACCATTCTATATATCCAACAAAAACCAGAGTGAAAAATATAGATCCCAAATTCAAACTGCGTTAAGAACAAATCTTTCAAAAATAAACCAATATAGACATCATGGTCACAAGATACATGTGCTATATATATATATATAATTATATATATATATAACCTCGAGTTCCACCCATCTCTTTCTCCATTTCATACACATACACATATATACAAACTTATATATTCACTCTAGATATACCCATTTATATTTCTTTTCAGACACATATAAACATACTCACACATACATACGCACACCTTAGCTTCGGAGTCAGCGGTGCCTTTTGGGTCGACAGAAGGGACAAAATTGGCATCCATGTATGTAAGCTTCATCAGGGACATCGCAGCCATAAATATTTCGTCTTGTTGAGGTTGCTTTTGAGTCTCCATTCTTTCTGTTTCTTTGTCTACATAGCTGATGATTTGTAGAGGTATGAGCATTTGTGCATGTATATCTGAGCAAAAAATCCCCTTATAAAAAAAATAGGCAAAAAACCTCATTGTTCTCTTGAAAATTATGTACACCGTCTCTCGCTCCTAATTTGCTGCAATTTAACCCTCATTACAACATATAAAGACTATACTACCTTTAGTTATCTTATATATTTTCATGTATCTTCTTTCATTCCAGTCAAACCAATTTTTTTCCTTTTAAATTTAAAATCTATTTTAATTTTTTGATATATTATATATAAATATATAATATATATATATAAATACATAAAAATATATAATACATTTATGTATATATTTATATGTAATGTATATTAACAAATAAAATAAATATATACACAAATATATAAATATATTTTATACAATAACCATAGCCCTACACCCCACACCCTCTGCCCAAAACCCACTCCTTGTTTATAAGTTTCAGTTGCCAGAACTAAGCAACCCATCACCATCGCCGTGAGGCTCTGTTCGGAGCTTAATTTTCGGTGAGTCGTTGGTTGTTTCTAGGAAAATTTGGTACCGATTCGTTCCTTGTGATGAGGGAAAGAGAATGATTAGCCTAGTTGCTAGTTTTTCTAGCGTCGGAGAGGTGTTGGTTGGAGAGAACGGTGATGGTAAGCATGGAAGAATTTGATACAACGGGAGGGCGCTTGTGTATATATTTTTCAACTCTTTGAAATTGTAATTTCCATCTCAATATTTCCTCTTAAATTTCAATTGAATCCTTTTAACTCTCTGAGTGCCTCACATTGACCCCAATTTTTTCCCCCCCTCAATTTCAATTGGGTCCTCAAACTAGTTAATGGCTCTATTGACCCAATTGACCAAAATTAATTTTGTTGACCACCAAAATTTTCAAAATTCTTACATTCAAGTCCCTTCTTATTCGTGTTTTGAGCCCCAAAACTTTTGTCAAATAAATATTTTAATTTTTAAATCTTACTTTCTAAAATACCAAATCTAGGGGTGTTACATGCCATTATTATTTTTTAATTTTAAAAATTATTAAAAATATATTATCATGATAGATTTAATTTATTTTAGTTTTTTACTTATTTTACTTTTTAGTTAAATTGAATTGAATTGAATTAAAATATTATATATATATTACTATTTTAATATTATTAGTTAATTTTAATAATATAAATTTATATTTAACATAATCTAATATGTTATATTTTAATGATATAAATTTAATTAAATTATTTTAGATATGCTTATTATTTTTAATACTATTGAATATATCATTTCAATTATTAAAATTATATGTTCAAGATGATAGATTTGATTTATATTTTTAATTTTCTTACTTATTAAATTCAATTGAATATAATTAAATTATCTTAAATACACTTACTATTTTAAATTAACCTTGGATTCTTATTTGTTTTATTACATTTAAGACCTCAAACTCAAACAAAAAAATAATAACAAATACACCCTTAACCAATTAAAAAATCTTACAATACCATCCTTGAGGGTATTTTTGTTCACTAAAAAAAGTCAAACTAGGTCAAAGATGCCATCAGTTAGCCTAAGGGCATTTTTGGAATTTTACCCAAAAATTTTAATGGTTGTACATTAAAACTCTAATGGCTGGGCTGAAATGTTGGACGGCGATTAAGTTCAGGGAGTATTTGTAATTTTCAAAACAACGAGAATTTTTTTGTAATTATGCGAAACCTCAGGGGGTATGGATGTACTTGACCCTAAAAATATATATTTATATATTTTATATTTTTTTATTGTTAGAGTTAATCTGAACCGTTAATGCTTTTCAATATATCTAATGATTGATATTTACCGCTAAAATTGACATTTAAACAATAAAAATCACAAAACCAACTGTACTTGTTGCTCATGGATTACACTGCATGAGGGAGGGGTAATTTGCTACTTTTTTGAAAGTATAAGGGGGGACATTACCTTTTTTTTTTTCATAATGGGGTCTTTTGCCCTTTTCCACTTTCACAAGGGAGTAAAACTTAATTTGCCCATATAAAAGTGTATGAACTTGATATGCGAATGGGGTTGAATAATTTTACTCCTTCAATGGATTTTCTAGGCTTTGGATTCGTTGAAAAGGGATTCCAATTTCACAAGAATATGAGATTTTTGGGGGAGAAAAGGTGAAAAAGTTAATTTTATGCTTTTCATTCTCGGATTTTTATCCTTTGTGGATGTGGTTTGCTACTCTCTTTAGAGGATTTCTGATAATTGTGTGTGTGCATGTTGTAGTTGTTGTCTTTTTCTTTTCTTTTTTCCTTTTTCCCATTTTGGGCATGCGGGAAAATTGAACTGAAAATCGAAAGTTTCCATATGATACTAGTAATATTTTATAAGTTCATTTTTCTTTGTGATTCATTAGTGTTTCATTAAAAATCAGAAGTACTTTGTTTTTTTTTTTATTTCCCTTTTTGTTATTATTAAGAAGATTTTAATTAGTTTTCAATTGTGAAATGTTATAACTCATATAATAAATATCTCATTTTGATTACTTTTTTCTTTTTTTTGATAAGCTAATTTCATTAATTATAAATTAAAGTCATGGAGAATAACAACATGAGTCTCATGCCAGAAAATATTAAAGGGAAATACATCAGGTGGAATTGGACCATTCTAATTTTTGTCAAATGCCCATTGAGGCAAACTATGCACCACAGAATTAGCTACTCTTGCGATCTTGTTAATTTGCCATTTGGACCATTTTGGTAAGATTTCCCACATTTTTTCAGCGTGAGCATGAGCATGAACAGTCCAATCCAAAATTTTCTCCTTCCATTTTGCCATGCCAACAGCAAGCCAAGAATCACTTTCAAAGACCACATGTTGCTTTTTGGCTGAATCAAAAATTTCCATGGCTTTCAGGAGGCATCTCGCTTCAGCTTAAGTAACATTATGAGCCCAAATTTGAAAAGCAAAAGCAAAAACCACATGGCCCTCTGCATTGCGAGTGATGAAAGCCTCGGTTGATATATTCTCCTTGAAAGCAATATCCACATTTGTTTTTAACCAACCACAAGGAGGAGCTTTCCATTTAGCATTCACTGATTCACAAGCTTGACAGTTTTTCAGCAACTGGGCTTTATGGTAAAGGATGGATTCCTTTTCTACTATCGTTGCAAGCAAAACTGGTCATAAAACAATATTATAATAGAAAGTTTCAAAAGATATTCATAAGTTTTCAATTAGGAAAATGTTCAAACTCGTGTATAACAGATGTTTGGAACACTTTTGCTTTGTTTCTTTTCATAAATAAATATGTAATGTTTTTATTTGAAACTCTTATTGTAATAATGAGTTTTACAAAATTTAAGATTTTGATTAATTTTCAATTATAAAATATTGTAACTATATGCAATAGATATTTGGAAACTATTTCCCTTGTTTATTACATGAAAAGGATTTTATTATTGTCGTATTTCTATCTGGCACTCACATTGTAATATCAAATATAAATTTTTTTTAGTAAACTTTAATTTCAACTATAAAATATTTGAAGTCATGTACAATGAAAGTATGTGATGCAGCTCGGGATCTTGGGTCTCGACCTCGAACTCAGTTTTCCAAATTGACCTTTTTCTTGATCTCGACCTCGACCTGGACCACGACCCGCACAAGTGATTTTGGGTCTCTGACCTGAACACAAGAGTAGACGTTAGGCTAGCTGAGATCGCCCTCAGCTAAGGCCCTCGATACCTAAGTTAGTGTGATGTTGAGGTGATCAACTGAGAGCTCAAACTAATGTTAAGAACTCAAGTGAGGTGAGTAAAGATGACATGACCTGGTACTGTATGGTTTCTCCCTTTTATAGGTGCTGAATTGTCCTTGTCTGTAAGGATCTAGGTGGCACATTACTGTGCATTAGATCCATAATTGATCAACGGCCATCGATCCGTGTCATAGCTTGAAACGAGTTGGGCTCCTCCGGGTCATGACTCGACTTAGGTAAAAAGACGCGGATCTTGTCATGTATGGGTATTTTAGCAAAAAATTAGGGGTAAAATGGTCTTTTAATGCAGCTTCATTGATTATTATCATCATTAACTCCCCTACTTTTGAAGTGTATTGGTTCTTTTCTCATATTGGGGGAATGAACCTATACGCTATGGATAATAGCCTCAACCGTTTGATGGGGCGCTGTTAATCGTGGCCATTGATACTTCATCGGGAGGTGAACTATCATCTCCAACTGTCTATAAATACCCTTGTGTTGCCACAATACTTTATTTCATTTCTTTTTTCCTTGCTTTTGCACACTCTGCTAGATCTCAAACCCAAGCCCCCTATCCTTCACTCAAGAACTCGATCTCTGAGGTCTGTCCTCTTGATAACAATGAGCCTGAACTCGAGTTCCTTCTCCGAAAAAACTCACAGCTTTAGTCAGTTGGGGTCGAGTGAAAGTGCCTTCCCCTCCTCGAGTTCAGAAGAAGTGACCTCTCTTCATCTTATTCCTTTCACGGGTTTGGCCTTGACCTTGAACCCAATCGGTTCACGGGATCCCGATCCCGAAGTAGGCTCACCCATGGTTAGTTCGTCCTCCGCATCGGGGAGGAACCAGCACAGGATCCGAAGACCATGGAATATATCCTTGCCACATCATCATGGCTGGTCATCATTCCTAAACTTGGATCTCTTATTGTCTCGAAGGTCAGGTCCAAGTTCTTCATTCCTCTTGAATAAGAAATTATCTTTCCCAATAAATCAAATTGGATGCATCTCCCCCCAGCTGGCTGTGCCACTTTCTTTATAGGCATGCTGGAAGAGGGTTTGAGATTTCTAATTCTAGATCCTATAGAGAATATGCTGCTAGGCTTAGATATTTGCCCAGCCCAACTAATTCCCAACGCCACAAGATACATTCTTTATTTCTATATCATAATGTCTCACTTCGGGGTCGAGCCCTCTTTGTTTATTTGTTCTCCGTTTACTCAATAATGACCCTGACCCGGAATGGGGAACGCGGGTTTTATTACCTCACCACAAGGTCCATGTGCAAATTCCTAGATAAAGTCCCAACTTCCTTAGGTCCTTAGAAGGAGCAGTTTCTCTTCATTCGAGCTTTTTCCAATTGCCCATGGTAGTTTAGGTCTGATTGGAAGCAAAATAAGCCTAAAATTTTTGTCCCGCGAGGTCACTTGGGGGAAGAACCTTGTTGATTCCCTAACTAACTATCTGTATAAGGTTGGCGAGCTCTTGAAAGAGGAGGTTCTTAAGATTGCTGGTTTCTCGCCAGCTAATGTTCGAGTTCGCAGGACTCTCAATGGCGCTTCTTACTACAATTAATTTTTCTTCCACTTTTATATATATATATATATATTTGCTTATCTTCTTCAGCTCGAGATCTAACCGCTTTATTGTTTTGTTTTAGTCATGTCAAGCAAGAACTTGCATATCATCAACAAGATAAAGGCCCAAAAGGAGTCTTGATGGCTAAGACACAATCCTCTAGAGTCGTGCCAACTTCCTCGCTTTCCTTTAACATCTCAACCCCGAGTGTGCCAGCTCAAATGGAGATAGAGCAACCACAACCTTTCGCCTTGGCCGAAGTACCTGAGGTCGAGGTTTCATTTCCGATTCCTAAGCCAATTCTTGTAACTGAAGAAGCTCCTAGTGACAAGGGTAAAAAACGCAAACATAGCTCCAAGAGTAAGAACCATAAATGCCTATCCCCTAATCATTCTAGCAAGAGCCTAGAGAAAACATCCAAGGATAAGGGTTTGGGTGGAAGCCACTCAAAGAAGAGAGCTCGAACCGAGCTTAGTCCTACCCTGGCTTCTCCTCGTGTCCTCAATCTCCATGCACGGTGCGTGGACATTTTGGTCGATGCACGTAAGAGCTACAAGACTACCAGCTCAGACTTTTCCAGTGATCTTTCGCATCCAACTCTGATCCCGAACTAGAAAATTACAAATCAAAGCGCTGTACTTCGATCCTGAAGTAGGGAAACCTCTTTTGAGCTGTACAAGGGGTGCTTGATGACCTAGGATCAGGTATTACTAGCCCTAGTAAATTTTTCCAAGCTAGAGGAGAATGGTGCCTATGCCATGATACAGGTAAGTTAATTCAAACTTAACCTTCAATAAATTTCACATATGTCCGGGCTTGTTTCTAATGTTGTCTACTGCTTCTCTTCTATAGGGGATCACTCATGCACCAACTTAAACTGTAGTGTGCTTATTGGAAGAGTCGTTTCATGACCCGTGATAGAGAGGTCAAGGAGCTCAAGGAGGCCAAAGATGAGCTCAAAGCTAATATGAAGTCTACCCAGGAGTCTATGACAACGAGCTCACTTCACACAAGGAGGAGCTGACAGATCGAGATCGGAGGATTCAAGACCTGGAGCAAAAACTATCCAAAATGAAGAAGTCCTTGGCCTTTGAGAAGAAGGCATCCTATGAGGAAGGATTCTCGAAGGGTCACAAAGTGTTTGAGTGTTCTTCCAAGTTTAAGGAGCTGATCCAAAACACAAAGATAGAAAGAGCCTGAGCCTTCAACAAGTTTGGCACATTTGAGTTCCTAGTTGAGGAGAAGGCTGTCAAGTACACCTTTATGGGCTTTATGAAGTGCCAAGCTTAATTGAAGAATTTAGGTGGGATCGTGGAGGGGTTCGAACTAGGTTAGTTAGATCCCACCAAGGATGCAGATTTGAAAGATTATCCCACTGGTAGCCTCGAGGAGGAAGAAGAAGAAGAACCTGAAGATGAATTTGCCTTCCTCGCCCTGGAGAAGGAGGTCGAGGTACTTCAATCTGAGGCTGAAGAAGGCGAGATCCCCTTTAAGGCTCCTACTGCGGCGGTCGGGGACCCTAAAGAGACTGCTGCTGAAGCTGGGGGTTCTACATAGCGAGATTCAAGCCCGCTAACTTGAACTTTTTCTTTTCTTTTCTTTTTCAATGTATCCTTGGTCCTCAGGTCCGTATTTGTAATCTAGGTTCGAGAACCTTTGAAGTTTCACTTTTGTATTGCAAGTTCGAACCATGAAATCTATGTAATCAATATTGGATCTAATGAAGTACTTGAGTTTTTCTGCAATTCGTTTGAGTATATTGAGTATATTTAATTTAAAAAATTGGATCTCTTCTACAATACATATGATCTCTTACAACTTTTAATGTACTGTCTTAGTAAATGAGACCCTACTCGAATTCACATTAGAGATCTTGCTCAGACTTTGTAAGATCTCGATCCTCTAACCCGAGATCACTTTGTGTAAAGATATCTTGCTCAAATCTTGTAGGATCTCAACCCCATGAGTTTGGGATCACTTTAAGTTAAGCGATCTTACGTAGATCTTGTATAAGATCTTGATCCCATGACTTAAGATGTACGTGAGTTAAAGATCTAACTCAGATCCTGTATATGGTCTCGATCCTATGACTCAGGATCCGCTTGAGTTAAAGATCTTGCTTAGATCTTGTATAAGATCTCGATCCTATGACTTGGGATCTTCTTGAGTTAAAGATCTTGCTCAGATCCTGTATAAGATCTCAATCCCATGACTTGGGATCCGCTTAAGGTAAAGATCTTGCTCAGATTCTATATAAGACTTGGGATCCACTTGGGTTAAAGATCTTACTCATATCATGTATAAGATCCCGATCCCATAACTTGGGATCTGCTTGAGTTAAAGATTTTGCTCAGATCCTGCATAAAATCTCGATCCCATGACTTGAGATCCACTTGAGTTAAAGATCTTTCTCAGATCCTGTATAAGATCTCAATCCCATGACTTGAGATCCACTTGCTTTTGCGATTTTGGTGAACCATTAAACTGTTATATTAGTGGAGAACACAAACATTACACAGAGGATAAAGTTCTTGTGACTACGCAAAAATGAAGTTCATATGATTAAATACGCATCATAGATCTAGCCATACATTGGCTTTTACAAAATTAGCCACAATCTCAAACATAATTTTTTTTCAAATTCTGCACGTTCCATGACCTTGGCAATTCCTTCCCTTTAGCATTCTTCAGCCTATATGACCCCTTCTTGGTTATCTTGATCACTTGGTGTGGTCCTTCCCAATTCCGATCTAGCTTCCCAACATACTTTGAGACCTCAACCTTTTTGAGGACCTAGTCTCCCACTTAGAAGCTTCTCTATCGAACTTTCTTACTATAGTGGCTTGCCATGATGCTTTTGTATTCTTGGATCTTGATATAAACCCGATCTCTCTTTTCTTCAATCATCTTTAGCTCGAACTCCCGTGCTTCATTAGTACTTTCTAGGTCATATTCGAAGACTAGCTTGGTGGATTTTCCTATTTCGATCGGGAATACAGCTTCCGCCCCATACACCAAACAACACGGGGTCTCACCAGTTGTTGCCTTAGGAGTAGTGTGATGCGCCCATAAAACTCCTTGGAGCTCATTAGCCTAGCCTCCTTTGGCCTCTGTCAAGCGAGCCTTGAGGCTCTTTAGAAGGTCACGGTTAGTTACTTTTGTCTAGCCATTCGCCTTCGAGTTCCCCACGGATGTGAATCGCTATTTGATCTGAAGCTCCTTACACCAGCTTGTTATCTTTTTCCCATTAAACCGAGTACACCATTATCAGAAATTAAGACCCGAGGAATCCCGAACCTATATATAATATTCTTCTAAAGAAAGTTGATGACTTCTATCTCAGTGACCTTAACTGATGCCTCTGCCTCCACCCATTTACTGAAATACTCCACTGCCACTATCACAAATTTTTTCTGGCCCCTGATCGGTGGGAAAGAGCCTAATATATCGATCCCCCATTGATCAAATGGACATGACACGAGAATCGGCTCCATTGGGACAATTAGTTAATGATCAAGGTTGACATGGAACTGATAGTTTTCACACTTTCTCACTAAGGCTGTCGCGTCCTGATTTATGGTTGGCCAGAAATAACCTTGTCTGAGGGTCCTTAAGGCCAAGGACCTCCCTCCTGAGTGATTTCCACAACTTCCTTCGTGTTTCTCTCTCATCACATAATGGGCTTTCTTGAGTCCCAAGCATTTTAGTAATGGTCATTCAATGAACCACTTGTATAGTTTCCTATTAACCATAGCGATCCGATTTACCCTAAAGGCTACCCTTCTTGCTTCTTTTGGGTCCTCTGGCAAGATCCCATATGCTAGATATCGAATTAGGTCATCTTTTCATGTTTATCCTATCTCTGTCCACATTATCGCCTCTTTCTTGGAAGCATCACTCTCCAACTCAGAGCATTCGGCTACCAACAAAGTTATTGATGTGCTTCGAGTTCCTTTAGTTGCAATGCCAAACTTAGCCAAAGCATCAGCCCTCTCATTCTCCTTTATTAGGACCTACTATGCTTGGCAGAATTCAAACCCTTACATGAGTTCTTTTACCTTTTTCAGGCATTTTGTCATAGATTTCTCTCGGGTGTCAAACATTCCCTCAATTTGAAGTGCCACAAGCTGTAAATCAATGTAAACATTTAACCTTTCTATGTTCATGCATTTGTTGCCCTCAACCCAATGATCATTGCCTCGTACTTGCCCTCATTGTTGGTAATCCCGAAAGCTAGCTTTACTGAGAACTCGAGCTCTACTGACTTGGGTCCTGTAAAGAAGATTCCAGCTCTTCCCTATTGAGAAATGGTTGACCTATCAACATACGCCATCTAAGTTTCTTTGCTGGGCTTGGGGTCTTGCCCAGCCATTTCGATCACGAAGTCCGCCAGAACTTGTATTTTTATAGAGCTTTTGCTCTAATACTCCAAGTCAAACTCCTTTAGTTTACTGCCCACTTGCCCAGCCTCCTAGAAATATCCGGCTTGGTGTGACCTTGTTTTAAAGGTTGGTTAGTCAAGATAATAATTTTATGAGATTGGAAATAGGGCCTCAATTTTCTCCATGTCACCATAAGAGCTAGAGCCCACTTTTCAACCTCCAAGTATCTGCTCTCAACTCCTTATAACACCTTGCTCACATAATAAACTAGTTTGTGAACCATATTCTCTTCCCGAACTAGCACAAAGCTCACTACATGCTCTAAAGTTCCCAAATACAAGTATAAGGGCTCCCCAAGAACGGGGTTTACCAACAAAGGTGGTGAGGCCAAATACACCTTGAGGTCTTGAAATGCTTTTTCACATTCCTCGTCCCACCAAAAGTTCCTCATGTTCCTTAAGGCTTTGAAGAAAGGTAAGCTCTTATCCACCGACCTCGAAATGAATCGGTTTAAGGATGTAATCCTTCCTGTCAATTTCTGCATCTCCTTTACTGACTTAGGCGAGCTCATGTCCGCTATGGCTTTGATCTTTTCGGGATAAGCTTCCATTCCTTGTTTACTGACCAAGTATCCCAAGAACTTTTCACCTTTGACCCCGAAGGTGCATTTTTCCAGGTTGAGCTTCATCCTATATTTCCTCACAACAACAGAAGCTTCTTCCAAATGCAACAAGTGGTCGAGTTCATTCAAGCTCTTAACCAACATATCATCAACATAGACCTCCATACTTACCCCAATCAAGCCTTTAAACATTTGGTTCACTAACATTTGGTAAGTTGCCCCTACATTCTTTAACCCGAAAGGCACGACATTATAATAGAATATCCCCATTTAAGTGATAAAGGTTATCTTATCCAAGTCTTCATCCGCCATGAAAATCTGATGATACCCCTGGAAGGCATCCGTCATGCTAAAGAGAGCACATCCAGGGGTCGAGTCTACCAAGACATCAATCCAGGGCAAGGGGTAGGGATCCTTTAGATAAACCTTGTTCATGTCTGAATAATCTGTGCACATTCTCCATCTCCCTTTCATTTTTGATACAACCACCATATTTGAAAGCCATTTCGTGAACTGGATCTCAACTATGTATCCCTCATCTAAAAAGCTTGTTGATCTCATCCTTTATGAGCCAGTTCTTCATTGCCCATAATTCATTTTCTTCTGTTGGATAGGTCTTATCTGAGGATCAACATTCAACCTATACACTATCACTTTGGGGTCTATCCCTTCAAAATCATAGGGCTTCCATGCGAAGACATCTGCATTCTTTCTCAAGAACTCAATGGTTAAGAGTTCTAGCTTAGGAACCATTTGGGTTTTAATTCGTGTGACCTTACTTAGGTCCCCTAGTATTAACTCGATCTCCTTGATTCCTCCTGCTGGCTCTATTATATACTCTTCTATTTATCTCTTTTTGTTCTCCTGTTGACGGTTCAAGTTAGCAATGTCCTCAACCGAAGTGACAATCACTTTCCTCCCCTTTGACCCCAAGCTCTCCCCTTTGGATCCTGAGCTCTCTGCCTTGAGCCGCTTTTTTAGAGACACGTGATAGCATTCTCTCGCCTCCTTCTAATCACAACACACCTTTCCCATTCCCTTTTTTGCTAGGAAATTCATTCTTAGATGGAAGTTGACACCATTCCCTGGAATTTGTTCAACCCGAGTCTTCCCAAGACCACATTGTATGCAAATGGGGCATCTACTGCTAGAAACTTTAGCATGAGTGTCCTTCGACAAGGCTCCATTCTTAGGGAGACTGAGAGGTCGATTGTCCCAACCGGTGTGACCTCAACTCCTCTAAATCCTATTAAGGGTGTGTAAACTGGCCTGATCTTTGTAAGCGTGAGCTCCATCTTTTTCAAGACCTCTAGAAATATTATATCCACAGAACTTCCATTGTCCACCAAGACCTTGTGCACAAAGAAATTGGCTATGTCTATTGTGATGACCATGCGGTCATTTTGTGGTCCAACACCCCTTGAGAGTCTCTGCGATCAAAAGTGATAGTGGCTGGTTAGCAATATTCAGCACTGGATTCATTTTCTTCTGACTTACCTGGTTCCTTATAGACCTGCCATGTTTCTTTCTTGCACTATGAGAATCTCCCAAGGTTGGACCTCCCGCTATTATGTATATAACCGCTTGTCGTGGCAAGTTATCCCCCACGGGATCATTTGCGATTTCCTTGCCCTTTTTCTCCCTATTTATGGGATCTACTATGGGATCGGTTCCTCTTCTTTTCATGCTCCACTTCGGGCTCTTGCCCCTTGGACCTGATCTCCTTGGCAATGAACTCTTTCAAGTACCGCTGCTTGATGAGGCTTTCCACTTCATCCTTCAGTTGAATACAATCCTTGGTTTCATACTCGTGGTCCTTATGAAAACGATAATATTTGTTCACGTTCCTCCTTGCTATGGTATCCTGCATTTTCCTCAGCCAGTGCAATATCTTAGATCTCTCTAGCACATAGGACCTTATGGTGTTGAGTGGCGCATAGTGATTGTATTTCCTATGTGGGGATTGATGACAATCTTTTTCAAATCTTGACTTGGATAATCCTTGATTTTTTCAGATCTACGGGGGCATTTTTGCTCCATTCATGGTCCTTGATGGCTTTAATCTCCTTCTCGTGGATATAACGCTGAGCCATTACCATCAGCTGCTCTATATCTTCAAAGGGTTCCCTAGTAAGAGCAGAAGCTAGAAGTCCTTTCTTGAGCCCATGAATGAGGATACTTGTGATCATATCAATACATAGGTCCTACACCTCAAGCATCTCATTGTTGAACCTATTCATGAACCCTCTCAGGGTCTCATCCTCCCTTTACCATATGGTAAACAGGTAAGTAGCAGACCTCTTAGACTTCTTTTTGTTGCCAAACTGGTACAAAAATTTCCTTATGAGCTGGTCATATGACACAATAGTCCAAGGTACCTGCCCTACAAACTATTCTTGAGCTCTTCCATTTAGCATCGTCACAAAGATCCTAGCATTCATTACATATAATTGTCTATACAAGTTCATGATATTCCCAAAAGCGGTCACATGTTCTTGCGGGTCCTTGGTCCCATCATACTTTGGCAAGTCTAGGAGCTTGAAATGTGGCGCCACTGACTCAGCCAATATTTCAGCAGAGAACGGCAAGTTTTTCTTTTGCAGCACCGAAGATACCTTCTTCTTAAGTTCATCTATCTTTCTACTCAATTGTTCAACCTAGTCATTGATGTCATTAACTTCTTGTCAATGTTGGCAGCTCGAACCTTGACACTTTTTCTCTTCTATAAATGTTAGGCGGCGTGGGGGAATGGGTGATATGGGTGGTGATGGTGATACAGACGATATGGGGATGGGAGTGTCTACAGTTCGCCTCGAAATTCTGTCCATCACTAATTGTTCGCTCTTACTGCTGGTTAATCAAATCAAAGTTCCCACAGATGGAGCCAACGAATGCGGCTTGAGATCTTAGGTCTCGACCTCGAACTCAGTTTCCCTAATTGACCATTCTCTTGATCTCAACCTCAACCCGGACCATGATCTGCACAAGTAATTTTAGGTCTCTAACTTGACCACAAGAGCACATGCTAGGCTTGTTGAGATCTCTTTCAACTAAAGCCCTCTGATGCCGAAGTTAGTGTGATGCTGAGGTGATCAATTGAGAGCTCAAAGTAATGTTAGGAACTCAAGTGAGGTGAGTAAAGATGACATGACCTGGTACTGTGTGGTTTTTCCCTTTTATAGGTGCTGAACTATCCTTGTCTGTACAGATCGAGGTGGTGCATTACTGTGCATTAGATCCATAATTGATCAACGACCATAGATTTGGGTCATAGCCCAAAGTGGGTCAGGTTCTTCTGGGTCATAACTTGACCTAGGTAAAAAGACGCGGATTCTGTCCGATATGGGTATTTTGGCAAAAATCTGGGGGCAAAAGGGTCTTTTAATGTGGCTTCATTGATTATTATCATCAATATGGAAAATATCTGCCTTGTTTTATATATAAAAAGAATTATGATATGTCATATTTGACCCAAAACTCATATTATAGTAACAAGTTTAAGAAGATTTTTATTAGCTTTTGATTATGAATGATTGAACTCATATATAATGAATATTTGGCTTTATTTTTCATGCTAAAAGAAAAATTATGATAATTACGTTTGTACTTGAATTCATGTTGTAATGACAAATTTTAGAAGATTTTGATTAACTTTATGAATGTTTCGAAAATATTTACCTATTTCCATATAAAGAGTTGTGATAATATCCTATTTCTACTTGAAATTTACATTAGTAACATATTACATTATAGTAATGACAATATCCTATTTGTACTTGAATTGAACATTTAATAACATTTTACATTAACGTATTCGCATAATTAACATGATATCATTGTAATTATCTATATATAAACATTGCACCAATCTTCTACTACTGTGCTTTCAATATACTTTTAATCTTTATAATTACAATTTATGCAGTAATTATGATCATTTCCAACCACATCAATTCTATACTCCACTATCACTCTTTCATCATAATTTTTCTTTTTTCTTTTTATAAAAATTTGACTAAATGTATTGAAATTGTTAAAAAAAGGTAGTATTATATAGAAAAATAATTTATTTTATATTATAAAAATTTTAACACATGCATGAAATATGCAAAATCGCTAGTTGAACATGACTTAAGAGAGCAAGTCCTACCTTTATTTCAAAATTATACATTTCATTTACTTTACTATATAATATTATATAAATACAAAAGAATAAACATTTCAAATATCTTCATAATTTTGCACTCAAAATTAGTAATCGAGAATAAATTGTGTAATTCATAAATATTATTTCTTTTAGTTTTATGAGAACATTATAAGGAATAGTACTCTTTATTTACCTTTTATCCTTTTGTCTCCCTCTCAATGTGGAACAAATTCTCATGATTGGGGCACTCAAGCATTATTGCGTTAGTGAAATATAAAGGAAGTCGTATTCCTCTTTTAAGTTTTTTTTGTTCCTCTCGACTATTTGTAAGGGAGTAATACTTCTTATTTTTCAAATTTTCAAATATGTAAACACATGTTTACTACTTCATTTTCTTATTAATATATAAGGTAGGGGGCATGCAATGCCTAATCTCCTATTTAGATACGAGTGGCTTTATTAAAAAAAAAAAAAAGACTAAGACTATTAATGGAAAAAAAGAAAGGGCCTATCCTTCTATGTTTTGGCCATTTTCTAGAAAAAAATTTGGGGGAATTGATTTTTGGGAGAAAATTTGGATAATGTGCCAACTGTTTCTTTTTATTTTGGGAAAATATGAAAAATGATTTGAAAATGAGTTGTTTACGGGTGTTCACAGGTCGGGTTGATTCGGGTTTGAGGAGAAAATGAATCCGAACCAATCATTTTTAATTGGTTGGATTGGTTCAGGTTTTATAATTTTTAGTTCCTAAACCCAAACCAAACCAACCCAATCTAGATCGGGTTAGTTTGGTTCGTAATCAGGCTCAAGGAAAAAAAAAGAAGAAAAAAAAGAAGAAGGAAAAGAAAGCACCCATTGCAATTTTTTTAGTTCTTTAACTAGGAAATCAAGACAATCAAATTATTCTCAAAATATTCATCAAAACTCAAAAGCACACAGTATTACACCTGAGGATCACAAGTCATAATTGTTCTAAATTATCTCCTTTTTTAGCACAAACCATAAATGATAATATAAAATCCTAAATCGAAATCTAAGTTGAACATTAAATATATATATAAATAACAAAAGTCATAACTAAAAAATAAAAATTATTATTTATTTTAATTAAATGATCGGGTCGGGTCGGATAAGTGAATATGAAATCTGAGTACCAAACCAAATGTTGATTGAATTTTACCCGATCAAACCCGATTACCCGATCCAAACCAAACCAAACCAATTAGATTGATTTGGTTTGGATCGTCGAGTTCATCGGATTGGATTGATTCGATGAACACCCCTAGAATTTTGAGATTGTTTTGGGATGGGGGTTTTTGGGTATAAAACTTTTGTATTTTGAGAGAAGAATTGGTGAATGTGTACACATTTTAGGATTGTTTTGGGAGTTGGAAAATATTATGGAAAAATGATAAAGAACAGGCACTAAGTCCCTGAGCTTGAAATTGATGTGCAGAAGTTGTTTGACTCTGTTAACGAATGGAGAGGAAAGACCCACAAGAATTATGTCATCTACGTAGACAAGAAGTGCCACAAATTCTGATCCAGAACCAAGAGTGAAGAGGCTATAATTTGATTTTTAATGTATGAAACTGAACTGATGAAGAACAGAAGAGAGTTTGGAATAATGAGGCTTGCTTGAGGCCGTATAATGACTTGTTTAACCTGTATGCAAGCTTGGGAATGTGTGTGTATTGCGAACAAGTTAGGGAGTCACCAGGGGGCAATTCCATACATTTTTTTTTCAAATAGTTCACCATTTAAAAAAGCATTATGAACGTCCAATTGAAATAAGTGCCAATTATTTTGAGTAACCAAGGTGATATGGGACGGTCTAGGCCCAGCTTAACGATCCTCGACCAGAATAGAAATGCAGGTCCTGGTGGCCCAATTACCTGGTGGCCCAGTTAACCAACCATAGCGAGTTCCATTGCCAATATTGTCGACTAGGTCCAATTGACCATAACCAGAATACGCAGGCCCTTGCTCGATCGTGACGAGGTTACATCCGATCGACTAGGACCTGAGAAGATATCCTACTGAAACACTCTCCTCGACCATGGAGGTCGAATCAAGGTGACAACCCCTCAGCCGCATTGAATGCTCCACCAAGCGGTGTGCCCCCGTATTAATGGCGCATGCTACCACATAGTATTTTTTCTTAGCTATACCTGGGTAGTACGGGCTACCAGTGTACCACCATGCCCTAGATTGTGCGACCTGGAATAGTACGCAGTTGGGAGAAGACCAAAGGGCCCTCAGGTGAAAAGAATAGTCCTCCACGCTTGACAAGGGCATCTTGGACTAACCAGCCACCTTGAGCAGGCTATAAATACCCCATCCACTACCCTCAACAAGGTATGCTATATTTCTATATTATGCGCTCACTCTGCTGCTCCTTTCTATAGTCGATCCATACTGACTTGAGCATCGGAGTGCCCTCGGCTAGCTTGACATTTACTGTTGATTGCAGGGTTTGACCCCCAACATCTTAGAAGCTCATCCCTTGATCACCCACTGGTCGATGTCACTAGACTTCTACTCAATACACTAATACTCGATTTTACCCTCATCACAAGGTAAGAAACATTTTTACAGTAACAAGTTTGGCAACTGGAGAGAAAGTATCTAGAAAATCAACCTCTTTTTGTTGAGTGTATCCCTTAGCTACAAGGCGAGCTTGGTATCTTGGGACTGAGCTGTCTGAATTGAATTTGATCTTATAGATCCATCAGCAACTTATGGTGTGTTTTCCAAGAGGAAGAGGGACTATAGCCCTTGTTTTGTTTACCTCTAGGGCCTGAATTTCATCTTGCATTGCTTGTTGCCACTTAGGAAATTTTGATGCTTGATGGAAGTGTTGAGGTTCGAATAGAGATCACACATTAAACAGGAAAGCTTTGATGCGAAGGAGAAAAGCTACTATATGCTAGTTGGTTAGATATAGGGTAGAGGACACGCAGATCTCGAGTGGAAGACATGTTACAGTGGTAATCCTATAAAAGCTAGCTCAAGAGGTGAGAATTGCCCAAGAACATATATAGATACCACAACTTATTTATTTCACCTAACAATTTGAATTCTTCTCCTATAATAAAATGTAAACTTATTTAATTATTTATATTTTAATGTGGTCAAATTTTCCAGTCAAGTTACATGCATGAATCAACAGATTGGTAGTTAAGTGAGTCGGCTATAGTCCTCGATTGTCCAGCTCAAACCGCTTAATTAGTGAGTATTTCTTTGTTGTCTTCAATTTCATTCTAGTAATTTGTTATTAATTTTTACAAGGTTTTACTTCATTTGTTGAGGGATTTTGGCAAGATATATACTTCCGACATTTTCTCATAATTTGTTCGTGTCGTAAATAAGAATACGATTTTTGTCTTAACTTGGGCTTCAAAGAGGCCTCATTCAAAAATAAAAAAGAAGTAGAAAAAGGAGTGATGAGAAAGGAGGCCTAGCGTACTAAATTAATTAATTAAATAGAAAAGATTAGAAAATACAAAAATAATTAAGCCCATAAAAGAGGGCAATAAAACACTAATCAAACTAAGCACATAAGAAAATATAAATATTAAGCTCAAAAGAACTAGGGCATAAGAAATCATTCGCAAAGAATCACGAAATTTTGATAACCTTCGAAAGCCAAAAATCTCTCTATATGTGTTTCAGAGAAGACGAACCGACATTTGCTATCTACTAGAAAGGATCTTGTTCCGCTTCTGTGTAGCATCAATGTCTATATATATACTAGAATGTAGTGCATCGCACAAAGCACGGTGTCATGGCCGTGGCATTAAATGAATAAATTTATTTTTATTTATTGTATTTTTTAAAATACTAAACATGCAACAAATATTATGGTATAATAATTTTTTATGCAAAGCTTTTTTTTTTTTAATATGTAGTTTTGTCTAATTATTTCATAAGAAAATAATTAAAAAATTGTAAAATTTATCTGAATAACTTTATGAGAGATAGAAATTAGGGAATAAAAAATATATAAAATCATCATTAAAAGGAAACAAAATATCCGTTCATATCATATAGTATTTTGCCTAAAATTATACAAGCAATCTATTTAAACCATACATGGCACATCTGTCTTGCATTACAATCATGTCATAGTCATAAATCCTAAAAAAAGAGACAATTGTGCTTCAAAATAAAAATTCTGTTCAAGATATCCTCTGTAATATTGGATGCAGCCTCCATGCAGTAAAATATTCCTATAGTCTCAATTCACATTTCATTTTCGATGCATCTCACTTCAGTCCCGAATCTGCACAACTATGCACTAGATAATTTAAGAAGTCACCCATAATACCTAAAAAAAAAAATCCTCTCTAAAGGATCTCCATCAATTGAGGCATCCAAAAACACTAGCACTTTCTTCTTACTCATTTTTTCCATGCTCCAGCTTCACTAACTCAGACTAACATCAATAATAAATGTCACTATGACACTGTCAATTATCAAAAGGAAACTTCAGCAGATTCAAAACATCTTCTACAGTAATGATTAAGAAAATTCTTATTACATAATAACCACACCATCAAAACCAATTTCACCATTATCATATCTAAAAAAGTGCAGAGGTCAAGTCCCTGCATTTGTGCTTAAGATCTTCATGCTATTAGTTGCCTGTTTCTTGTTTTTCTGGCTCATTCTCTGTCACAAGATAAAATACACAAAACAAGAGCATAAAAGTCATAACTTTATCATATCACACAAAAAAAGGGGGCAGAAAGAGGAGAATTATAAGACTGCTCAGTATATATGATTTGGTATTACTGTAAGTATTTTAACAAGCTAGTTAAACTCTACATTGTGTAGAATTATTGACAAGAAGCCAGAAGGTACTTTTTTCAAGACTCCATTGAGGAATTATCCATCTATTTTTAATACAAAGTTTGAGTTTGCGTGTAGCATTTGATATTTTTACCAAGATTTAAAATTACATATAATATTACAAATTAAAATTTCAAGTTCTACCATACCTTTTTCTTGATTATACATCTTCAGATTTCGGAAAGTACAAATTCATCTTTATCTTGAGTTAAAAAGATAATAGTAAAGATAATATAGAACACAAAGGAAAACAATCTTACACTTCACAAAGACACTTCTACTTGAGTTTTCAAAGGAAAAAAAGGATAGAATACTTACATTTAGGGTAGACTACATCCTTAGTACATGGAGAGATTCATTGTATGTCGAAAGTTAAGCATAGAAGGAGAGCATGAGACAGGCAATTGGTATGAGACATGCACTTGAGTATATTATAACTTGCTCTCTTCACTTTTCTCCATATGAATATTCTAGTGCAAGTAGCAAGAACAAAGGACAACTTACCATGTACTCAATGTTGATGACCTTTTTGCACAAGCTTATGTTTGTATTTCTGCAAAATGAAAACTATAGCAACAAATTACTCATCATTAAATCTAGAACGAGTGTAAAAGAAACATACAGTATTTAATGGAAATATTGGCATCACTATGCAATTACTATTCTCTTTGACTTGGCAATCGATTTCTTCTAGTCAATATTTTGTAACGGTTTATGATGCAAGATTACTATATATATACACTATAAAGCTTAAGAAAAAGAAATTAACACAAACTACCACCACAAAATTATACCAAAGATTTTAAATGGGATGCATGGAAACCATGAATATGTTTGCTTCTTATGTGATACATAACTATTATTGAAATAATTTTGACCGAACAAAATATCGAAATAAATGGTTTAATCGACATTATAATAAAGTCATCCTCAATTTAATTAGAATCCCATATCTCAATTTATTAACACCAATAAAACCTAAAGAGTGAACTTTTAAAATCTCACTCTAAAGTGAGTAAATCCTCATGTCACTGCTAGCTATAACTTTAAATTTCATGTGAGAACTTCTTATAATACATCAGTGGGGTTGATTGATGCTTGCTCATCATCAGTAGATTTCTAGTCTATATCTATAACATTTCCTACTGCAAACTGTAGAACCACCATCAAACAATTTAAGCTTCCATATATTTGGTCGAAGGCCTCAAGCATAAGATAACAAGATCTTTTTTCCCAACATCACACACTTTTGGACAAATCAAGGTACCTATGAAACCCAAGAAGAACTGAAATATATGCAAACTAACTGCCAAACATTTGATAAAAATAATAAGAATAAAGGCAAAGAAAGTCAAATACCATTCAACCAATAAACAACCACCTTTGAGCCACTTCAGAATCTCCATATTAATTGTTAATAGTAGTCAGGTTACTACAACATTTGTAGAACTCTAAGCCTCCAAATATATACAAGAATTTGAACTTATCATGTCAAATCTATTTCTTATTCCAAAACTCACCTCGACATAGCCTTTACGTAACTTATCAAGAGATAAATCTGTATCTTTAAGCCACAGAGCAGCCCAACTTGCCTTGCCTGGGTAGAAGAAACTAAAATCAAATTCTATGTAAGTGAATGCCTTATTATATCATTGAATTTGACATTATTAGATAAAATAACTTTTCCATTCTAGAACAACTCATCTAATCAATAGTATTTGCCAGTAAATGCATCTCTTTGACAACTTTAGGTGCCCAAGCAAGCTCCATTTTAAATACCAATGACTAAATAGATTCATTTGAGTCATTAAGCATGTTAAATGGCTAAAAGCAGAATGCTTTGCATTTTCAAGGACTTAACTAAAACCTGATAGGCCTCATATAATATAATGAGTAGGTGTTCATTAATTGCAGGTTGCAACAGGTGGCCATCAATCACATACCACTACTTTTGAGCATAATTATAAAACCCAACAAAACTTGGACAATGGTTTTCATTGAGAAAAACATGCTGCTCCTTCCATTTTATATTTTGTAAATATCTGGATTTACTCAAGTCTAGTTTTGTTTGTGGATAAAAGGTAATAACCTTATAAGCTGTAAAACTAACAAGAACATAAATCACAATACTACACATATACCATAAGTAATGAGCATAATAAAAGTACCTATAAATTCCATGACTAGAACATGAAGCCTTAAAGGTAGTAGAGCTCAACACCTGATTCCCGCAGCCCCCAGCCTTTAGATTTAGCAAAATAAACCACATCAAATAAAAAAAACGCAAAGACATTGATATTTTTCATTATGTTAGAAAAGCACAAAGCTTTTTTGTGTTTTGAACATTTTGTTTTGATGCCTACCAGGCTTGAGATGGTAATAATTTTTACATCCCACAATCTCAGTAGAACGGCATGCTTTGGCTTCAGAAACTGCAACTTGCACAGGGGAGTATGAAGTCCATTCTCCATTAACACAAATGGCATCCTTGCGGATAAATCTCTGCCAAGTACCAAAATCAGAAAATCGACCTCATTTCTTCCCTAAAAATTTTTTAACTCTACAAAACTCTAAAACATAGTCATATATTCATAAAAAACACATAGAAATTTTTTCTGCAAAGAACACATACTTGATTAGAAGTCCAATTGAACTGGGCATCCTAGGCGAAGCCTTCAGCCAAAGGATGCTCTGGACACTAAAAATACTCTCTCCTCCTCGCCGCCACCATCATTTTCAGTTTCATTGAAGTCAGAGATAATAACTTTGTCTGCTTACTTCTGAGCTAACATTGTCTTCAATATTCCCTACCAAAAGGAATTCGGACAAATTTGAAAAACACACACTAAACACAAACAAAACACTCAATGAGACAAAAAGAAAACCAGCAACCCCAAATACATCTCTCCACATCCAAAATTAAAATCACTATAAAAGAGTACCAACTTAAAGAAAGCACAAATCAAAACAGAAAGCCTCAAAGATCCCACTTAATCAGAGGTTTCTTTCAGCAGTTGGCATCTCTTGACGCTATCCAACAGCTTGATACCAAATTGAAAAATGAGTCCTCTCCATTGGTTTCTTCACCATCCTCGACTAAGTTTCGTAAATGGCTACCATCAGAGATGACCACTGGCTTTCTACTTGCTTTCATTTGGAAAGAGTTTTGGCTAGGGTTTGGGATGGGAGATGCAGAAATGGATGGAGACACAGAGCATGTGGCATGGTGTGGGAGGTAAGGTTTTAGTTGTTATAGGCCTTTCAACAAAGCCATTCAATGGGAGCAGGCTTTTAGTACATTTATGTAGCGAGGAAAGAAATAAAAAATAAAAAAAAAACCTATTTTCTTCTGATCATTTCACAAAAGACAAAATGATGAACAACTATCATAGCAAAAAGCATAACTCAGTAAAGCATAAGAATTCAAAAATGACGTCGTCTTTTAAATTAAGAAGGCAGAAAAAAAAATCAAAAATAGCACTCACGCTCACGAACACTATTCACACATGCATCGATGCTTATATAATATAGTAATATATATATATATATAGTATTCGTGCTTAAAGGGTGTTTAAATGAATTTATAAACTCCTCAAAATATTTTATAAGATATCTTTAGTAATTTTTTTTTAAGATAGAGCTTATAAGCTCCTAAAATAAAATGTTAGGATATTATAAGCTCCTTTCAAAATAATATGAAATTTATAACTTATTTTTAAAATTTTAACAAACTCATTTAATTTTAACCATATTAATTATAATTTTTTTATTACTAATATATATATATATATATATATAAACTCCATGATATTTTTATTTCAACACTTTAACAAGTTAATCTTAAAAAAAATTCTACAATCTTATAAACTTTAAGAATATCTTATAAAATATAAAGCATATAAATTTTTTTATATAAGTTTAGCCAAACACCTTATTAACTTATAATTGCAAGGGGTAGTTCTACCGCAACTCTAAATAAATTTGATACCATATTGAGCCCCAAAAGGTGCAACCAACTTTGGTGTAGCAAAAGGGTGCACACACTACGGAGACATAGGGCATGGCTGAGAAGGGGCAATCTTCCCCATCAAAATTTTGGAATTTGATTTTTTATATTAAAAATTTTAAAATATTATAATTTTAACATCTCTCAAATTAAATTTTTTGATTTAATTTTTGAATTTTTAGTAAATTAAATTTCAAATTATTGCTTTCATTATACGTTGGTCAATCACGCGTGTAAATCAATCGCGTGGCATGGCATGATGTCCCAATTTTCACCTTATGTAATTATTACTAATTATTCTTATTCTCTAACCTAATATCATTTAAAAATTTAGGTTGACTTGACCATATTTCTCTATATTCTTAATTTTATATTTTGGCTCAATTTAAATGGCTATGTTTAAAGACCGAATTGTAATAACTAAAAACAAGGGTGGCAGAAATTTATGAGGAATTTCTGATCATTACCTCTTAAGAAACAAGGCTGGATTGAATTAGATTTTGTTCGCATAAAAATAATCACTATGAGAAAGTAAAAGAAAGTTAGTATCTTAGCCACAATATATTAAGTAAAAAATTAAAATTGTGAGTAGTTATATTAAGTGATAAAAAAATATTTTGTTGCAATAATAATCTTAACAAATTTAATAATGACAAAATTGGGTTTAATTAATTTGTCAAAACAATTAATAAAACATCTACAGACAACTTAATAACAATAAAATTTTATCAAAAATTATATAATTATAATTTTTGTTATTATTAGATTGTCATTTTATGCACACGTGTCACCAATTGTCGATACTTACAATTGAAAATATTAGATTTAATCACTATTATATCACATTGTAACAAATAAAAAATTATTGTCATTTAAAAGGCATTACAGGGACAACCTCTTGCCAATGAAGTTTGTCCTATTGGTGAGATTGATGTCCCAAAACTCCAATTAAAAATAGATTTTAGATTTGGACCATACTTATGTGAATATTTGCCTATTCTGTAAATAGCAATTTCTGGGTATAATTATATGTTTGATTCATAACCTATATTTGAATTAATTTTGACGGGGTTAATGTAACGGATCATGTAATCGATCAATCTTATAAATCAAACAAATTGGAGAACTTGCAAATGCAAAAATGGTAATAAAATGAAAAATGCATGAATGGAGCTCATAAACTTGGCCAGGCACTCTTATTGTATTTATTTTAATCAATAGAAATAATGAGTTCCTTTAATATATAGCAAATGATCAAAATACCTCTACAAATTTAAGTATGTTTTAGGTTTAATTATCCAGACCCTTCCTCAGATTTGACCTAATTACACAAAGATTCACATATTTCACAAAATTATAAATACCCCCTGGCACTGACGGCCTGCAAGTAAGTTGGATGATTTTTTGAAATGTCCATTTTACCCTTGATCGATTTTTAAAAAAATGTAAAAAGAAAAAAAAGGAAATGGCCAAAGACTAAAATGACCGTGACTTACCAAATTGATGAAAAGGCCCATGGAGTGGCAGTAAAGAAAAAGGAAGACAATCGTATTCCTTATTCATCATTCCATTGCTTTGACAAAAAGAATAAAACTCCGAAACTCTCCAGGTTGCAGAAACCATTCAACCTACATTCCCAATACCCAACTCCTTCCTAAACTCGTCATTCTCCACTCCTTTTTGGAAGGTGATAAGAGGCCATTTGACTCCCACATTTGAAATCATTTCAAAAATACTAGGTTTTCAAAGTTTGATAAAGGTATGCTTTTTACTTTCAAAATGTGTTATTTTAGATAGATCTTGTTATTGAGTTATATATTTCTTTGTATTATGTCGAAGAATAAAACTTTTTCTTTTTATTTTTATGGTAATGTATGGATTTGTTTTGTATTTTTTGTGGGTTTTCTTTTTTCTTCAATTAGAATAAATTTTATTCGGTAGTTTAAACGTATTTTAGTTCAGGCATATTGATAGATTTCAGTTTTGTTCATGAATAATGTGGTAAAATATTTGTTCCTGGACTGATATTGCCCATTTAAGAATGCTGGAGCCTACTATCTTTTATGAAAAATTAGATGTTGGTATATTGCAATCATCAACAAACCAGAAGGGGGGGGGGGATATGTAATGTTTCACTGATTCAAATAATTGATATATATATATGTATATATTTTACAGAGATTGTTTTGGATCTTTTGACATTGTTGTGTACAATGAGTTCTATGGAGGGTTTCTATTGGCAGCAGTAGGTTTTGATGGAAACAATGGGTTGTTTCCAGTTGCATTTACAAAAGTTGAAACTAAATGCAAAGAGAGTTGGGGGCTTTTCTTTGAGTGCTTGAGGGATTCGATACTAACAAGATTGGACCTTCATGACTGATAGACAAAAGGTATTTCTAAATTCTGTTGTCTTTCTGCTACTTAAATGGTTTTTCTGTTATATGTGTTTAACTTAAATGATTTTTTTTGTTAGGTTTATTAAATTTGAACGGGGTAAATGTAAAATTATAGATTTTCCTAAGTATGTTCTTTGTTTGCAATTTAGATTATTTGTTTGTTAGATCTGTAAAACATTAGAGAGGTAAATGTAAGATTATAACTATATGAAGGTTATCCTTATTATGTTTTCCAAAGTTAAAGGTTTTCCTTGATATGTCTCTAAAAGCTTTTTGGTAGATAGCCTACCTATATTTTGTAAGTATTTTGGATGATGTGTCAAACTCTGAATATATAAAGGATTGAAATGTAATATTCTTACAGTATTTATTATTGGCTATGCAATTTTAGTCTTTCTTTCAAATATGCTATGTAGTTTTCTACAAATTTCATGGGGTATTTGTAAAGTTTCAAAAAATT
Organism: Jacaranda mimosifolia; assembly: GCA_018894105.1. Classification (NCBI taxonomy): domain Eukaryota; kingdom Viridiplantae; phylum Streptophyta; class Magnoliopsida; order Lamiales; family Bignoniaceae; genus Jacaranda; species Jacaranda mimosifolia. Next base: position 28,168,653 of record CM032125.1, on the reverse strand, counting down.
TATTTATGAAAGCATTGTTATATTTAACTTATGTAATCTTCTGATTTTTCTAGAGGGTAAAAATAATGTTTTGTTTTGCAATTTACCATATAAAAAATTATAGTTTAAAATGTAAAAAAATCAAAATTATTAAAAAATTTGTCAAACTGTCAATTGAAATGGCTTATAAGATTTAACAAATAAAACCTTATAGTCTTAGTAATATTACAAATAGATCCAAGAGTATTTTTGTCTAAAAAATAACAATAACAATAAATAAAGGGCATTTTTGGATTTTTCATGTAAAATTTTTGATGACGTCAGCAGATTTTTTAATGGAGGCTAACGAACTTTGAAAAATGTAAGACGGAGCAAAACATTGGGGGTCTTTATAATTTCATCAAACCTATGAATTTTTGGGTAAATAGACCAAACGTCATGGACAGTTTGGGTAATTAACCCTATGTTTCATTTCTAGTTCCTATTTATGTCATCAACTTTATATACGATGCAACAAATTATTTATATATATGTATAGTGTGATTGTCAAATTTTAATTTAATTAAAATATAAAGTGGTTTATAATTAAACTTGGTATCAAGTTTTGAGCAATATTTAATTTTAGTGTGATGTATTACTTGATTATCAAAACATCAGTCCATCTGTCGGATATTAACTAATTAACTAATTAACTAAGAAAATATCTCTTAGATGTGGCAGTTAACTTTCATACAAATATTTTGGAAGTGTGGTACCATTATTTATTACTATAAATTTTTATGTTTTATTCAAATAAATATGTGATGCATGCTTTGAATATTAGCTCAACTAAAATCTCTTTCATTCCACTAACAAAGGCTTCCAAGTCAATTTTAAAAAGATTACAAACATAGACATAAAATGACATTATTAATATATTTTGATGGAGATAATATCAGATGAAAAGAGTACATACGAGATTAACACTGTCATTATTATAATGGCGGGGTAGGTGTAAAAAGGGGGGTGGGGGTGGGTGCCAAGGCTTCATACAGCTCATTTTTTATTAAATCATTATAGATGTAAATATTAAGTATCATCGTATCATTAGCATCTTGATCGACCGAAAGAAGATAGTTCAAGGAGGAGTGGTCACACCTGCAGGAAAATAAGTAGAGATAATATGGTAAGTTAATTGCAATATGTAAAAAATATATTTAATGATCGTAGACTAATATGAAACATTAAACTTATAAATATTCGTTCAAAATTGATAATCAGACTAATTTGAAATATTGAGATACATGAACACTTCAAATGTAATCATATTATCAATACATGCTAAATGGTATTCATCTATATATAAAATAATAATAATTCATTCCCATAGTTTATTCCTAAATATGCAATATTGAAATATTTCATTCTACTAGATATACCATATAAATTTGATTCTATGAATTTTTGCGCCAAATGAATTGGATTGATGTATTTAAAACCTTACATGCTATGGATCAATTTGACCAAATAAAAGTCAATTCGATCTAAGTCAGTCAATTTTAATATATATATATATATATAAAAATATTGAGTGATTTTTGGCCTAATAATATTAATCTCCTACATGAAGTATGACGAACTCTTAGTATAGATGTATATAAATAAAGAATATATATGTGTGTGTATATATATATATATATATATGCTTGTACTTACTTCCACACTTAAAATTGCGAGGAATGGCTCTGCCACAACTCTGAACTAATTGAATAGTACGTTGAGCCCCACCAAGAGCCGCCACCAACTTTGGGGTAACAAAAGGGCACACACACTCCACGTGAGCCGCCCTCACCAGCTGGCAGCATGCCGCTGACGGCTTTTGCCCGAATATCACAGCCACAGACCTACAGGTGTCCCTTAATTTATTTTTCTCCTCGTTACATTGGCTTGGGGTTAGGTTCTGCCCCAGCACCGCCGGAGCAGCCGCCGCCACCACCAATATCATCACCACCACAACCAGTGATGAATGTCCTTTCATTTTGTATTCTCTTGTTTAGTTAGCAATTTGTCTCACTTATGTTCCTCTATTTATAGATAGGAAGATTTTAAGAGGAGAAGACTTTGACGCCTGAGTCAACTTAGTGCGTACGTACTCATTTTTCCATGACCAAGTTTTCTACGGCGACAAAAGGAAAGACAATAGTAAAGAATTATGCATGTTGTCATTCTTAAATCATGATGGCTCCACAAGCCAATTTGATGCGAGCTAGAAATTAACTTTTCAATTGCTCGAGGTTTATGGAGTTGCTCCGGTCTGATAGAGAGGTCTTCTTCATTTATTAAGTCAAGATCTCTAGAACCACATATCATATTAAAGTGTTCATATTTTGATGGCCGAAATCAAATTACGAGAAAGTTTAATGGAGTTGGCTCAATAAAAGACTCTTCAATGCTCAGATTGGAGGTCGAAATAATGTAAGCTATGCTGGAGAAATTTTAAAAAGGTGAGTAACTAATGAATTGCAAGGAAATATGGTAAACCTTTGACTATTTATGTTATGGTGCAATCTAACAAAATATGTTGTGGATGAGGTGGCGAAGTCTCAAATGTCCATGAGCTAAGTAAATCAAGAGGGGAGATGTTCGGGTCGAGGCTCAGGTTGATTGATCCGAATGTGATCTGGATAAAAACTACACGAACCCAACTTTCTTAAGGATAAAATAGGTTTTTCTTTTAGGCCATATCATGATTCTTCCTTACATAAGATTATCAATAAATATTTTCTATGCCACTAGAGGAATTTTTTTTTTTTTTTTAATATACTTTATGTGTAAGACTAATGTTATTATATCAAAGACCACTTGGCAAATCATTAGAGGAATTTGAAAACTAGGTTTGATATCAAATGAGGGTATCATTTCAATGACAAGATTACGAAAATATAATTATTTTTGCTGTTCTATGGTTAAAATTATTGGTATTTATTTACTTCTTGATATGGTATTAGAATAGAATAATTGAAATGGTATCAATCAAATTCAATTAATGAATATTTGAGTGACATATTATATTTTGGAATAATATCCCTATGAAATCCTTCACCTAGATCAGTATTTCTTTCGTTGTACTCTTTATTTTAGCATTTTGTTCATGTGAAGGTCCTAACTTGATCATTTGAAGAATTCTGTTAGAAACTTAGAATACCCCGGATTATCAGTTAGTTCATAAAGCAAGTGAGAATCCAACCTCTCAATGGGATGCCCAGTTGGACTTCATTTGCCCAAATTTAACGTGAAGACCAACCAACTATATGTAGCAATATGATATTTTACACCATTCACTCAATTAAAAAAGATAAATGAAACACATTATATATGCTAGCTTGTCATAATTCCTATCAGAGTCGGATTCAAAAATGAGAGTGGAGGAACAAAAATTATGAAACATATAAAGTTCAAATGCAAAGTTTATAATTTGTGAAATCAAAATCACATCTTTATCGAAATTGAACACCATGCTTTTTCATATCATAGGATTCATCAATGATTGAATCAATGTCGTTAAAACTCATCTTATTTTAATTTGGAGCCTATTCTTGATAATATTCATAGCGAAAAAGGTTTCCTCACTTGTAGCTATTGAAAGACCCAAAAAAAAAAAAAGAATCCATGAAATTTGTTCTTTTTTTTTTATTTAAAAAAATCCACTTATCTTTATCTCTTTACCTTAATCTTATTGAAGTCAAAACAAGGTTGTTTTAATTATAAGTCTCTTGATTTATCTGGTCATGTAATATTTTTTCAAACAAATAAAAAAATGAAAGTGCCATAACAGGCTTAACTTAATTGTCTTCACTACTTGATTACTTAATGTAAAAATGTGTCTAAGAATTTGTTTTGGGTTTTAGAAAATTAAAATAGATACAAAATTTATCAATTGATTTAAAGTAATCTATGGTAATTAAAATTAATTTTAATTCCAATTTTTGATTTAAGGCCCAATAAAAAAGTTCATTTTTTTGAAAACTAATCAATGGTAATTAAAAATTAAGTACTTTTAGTTAATATTAATGATCTATTCCTTTAAAATTTAAATTAAATATTAATAATCTCTCTCTCTCTCTCTCTCTCTCTCTATATATATATATATATATATGTACATATATAATAAACTTGGGCAGCAATTAACCCTGCTTGCCCCCCAGATCCATCCTTGACTCTTGTTCTATTACTAATTCGTGGTGTTTCAGAAAGTAGTCAAGAATTGAAGAGACTATGTCATGTGTAATTTGTTTCCGTAGTCTGAACATATTTGGTCCAAAGATACTAAAGTCTTTTCTTTTTTCCTTCGGAGACTTGATTTGTTCACATTGATGGTCAATAGAAAATACAAATCCTAAAATTAAAAGAGTACACATATTCTAAATTAAACGATCAATTTTTTTAAATTAGTTGAGCAATTCATAACAAGTTGATTAAAGCGGTCTTCCGACGGCTGAGAATTATAATAAAATTATCTTTGGCTTTCACGCATGTACATAGTTAACTTTTTATCAGGGAAAAAAAAATTCTCCAAACTAATTCATGATTATATTCATTATTAGATCCTTCGTTTTAATTGTATAAACAATACACATCAAATATTTTATAGGTAATATGTATTTAAAAAATACTTTATACACTATATATTTATTTAAAATATAAAATAAAACAATAAAATATCAATTAAAATAGAGAAATTTAATATTAAAAATGTTGGAAAGCATCCCTAAATTAAAGAGGACAAGAATTTTCAAGAAATTTCCAAATAAAGTTCTATTGATGAGCCTTCACCTTTCACACTAGGTTGGTTCATTATGAGTAAATACTTATTAAATGCTGAAGCATACAAGGGGAAAAGGTTGAGAAAAAAAGGCCAAAACGTATAGATATTTAATTAATTATTCATACTTTAATGTGGACTAGAATATAGTCCCTTTTCCATGCCACTAGGGAGGACTTGGATACCGCCATTAATTGAAGGTACTATTCACAGGAATATGAAGTTCAATTTGAGTTCTTCTCCCATAATAAAATATAGATATTTAAGTATTTATATTTTAATGTGGTTGGATTTTCAAGTCAAGGTGCATGCATGAATCAACAGGTTGGCGTTTGAGTGAGCCGACTAGTCCTCAAGTATCCTGTTTTGTTTTAGCAATCTTTTATGAATTTTCGTTGAGCCGACTCGTCTTCAATTTTCATTTTAGCAATCTTTTATGAATTTTAAAAGGTTTTACTTCATTGTTTGAGGGATTTTACGAGATACATACTTCCGACATTTTCTCGTAATTTGTTCCTGTTTCAAATGAGAATACTTCAAGGAGGTCTTGTTTGAGGAGAATAAATAATTAGTCAAAAAAAAGAGCGATCAGATTTAAAATAAAACAACTTTTTTCCTTAGGCAAATCTATATTTTTTATGGATGAGTGATGGAAGAATCTTAGTAGTTATAATGGGAAAATTATAATTTTGGTTTTCAAACATAATCATTTATTTGCTTTTAGTCCCCAAACAATTTCAAGTTGTACTTTTTGGTCCTCAAACCTGCTGTTTTTCCCCTCAAAAGTTGTCATGTGCATACCATTAGTTTTTGAGTTACACTTTTATCCTCAAATTGACAATTTTTTAACTATTTTCGTCATTGCCATTACTTCAGCCGTCAAAACTAATGGTATGCACATGACAACTTTTGAGGGGAAAAACAGCAGGTTTGAGGACCAAAAAGTACAACTTGAAATTGTTTGGAGACCAAAAGCCAATAAGTGATTATGTTTGAGGACCAAATTTCCTTCCAGCAAGTCATAACAAGTTGACTAAAGCAGTCTTTTGATGGCTGAGAATTATAATAAAATTATCTTTGACATTCACGCATGTACATAGTTAACTTTTTATTAGGGGAAAAAAAAATTCTCCAAACTAATTCATGATTATATTCATTATTAGATCCTTCATTTTAATTTTACAATTCATCTCATATTTCATTTGAACAATACACATCAAATATTTTATAAGTAATATGTATTTAAAAAATACTTTATACACTATATATTTATTTAAAATATAAAATAAAACAATAAAATATCAATTAAAATAGAGAAATTTAATATTAAAAATGTTGGAAAGCATCCCTAAATTAAAGAGGACAAGAATTTTCAAGAAATTTCCAAATAAAGTTCTATTGGTGAGCCTTCACCTTTCACACTAGGTTGGTTCATTATGAGTAAATACTTATTCAATGCTAAAGCATACGAGGGGAAAAGGTTGAGAAAATAAGGCCAAAACGTATAGATATTTAATTAATTATTCATACTTTAATGTGAACCAGAATACAGTCCCTTTTCCATGCCACTATAGGAGGACTTGGATACAGCCATTAATCTATGGTACTATTCACAGCAATGTTTTCAAAATCTAACCCAACAAAGAATCGGTACAACATAATTGGTTACTGATTTTATCGATTCAACTATCGATTTAACTGGTATGACATTATAATGACGTAATGATTATATTTAATTTTATAAATATATATAATATTTTAATATTAACAAAAAATAAAACATCCAATAATATAGAAAAAATATTATTTAAAACATTTTCAATTCTTACTCATTTTTAAATATGTTCTTATAAAAAAAAAACTACTTCACAATTAGTCAAGGATAAATAAATAAATAAATAAATATTTAACATTAATTTAAATAATCGTTCATTTCATAATTTAAAACTAAATAAAAATAAATTTTTATACATTAAATATTCAACACAATTTAAAAGAGATTAAACAAAATAAAACAACAAAGTAGACATAAACATTCACATATAACTACTACTTCATTAAATTTTAAGGAATAAGTGATGTTTTAAAAAACTATATGTCCAAAATCTTTAGTCATCATCTTCAACTCATAACTCTTTTTCCTTTTCTTTACATTTTTTATTTATTTTTAAAAAGAATAATTTTTAAATTTAAAAAAAATAGAAAAACAAGTGAACCGGTCGAACCACCACCAGTTGAATCGGTTTTTGACCGGTTTAGAAGGCCACCGATTTTTAAGCTTCAATTGGACCGGATTGGCCTCCGGTCACCGATCCGACCGATCGATTCGGTCCGATTTTCCAAACATGGATTCACAGGAATATGAAGTTTAATTTGAATTCTTCCCCCATAATAAAATATAGATATTTAATTATTTATATATTAATGTGCGACACATTAAAATAATATAGTGATAGTAATAGAAAAATATCACTATAATATAATACTTAATGGAAATTGATCAATAAATATTGTAAACATATAATTTCTTGAAGATACTAATATAACTATATGTTAAAGGCATTTAACTAGTCATTTTAAAGTAAAGTGACACATTAAAATAATATAGTGATAGTAATAAAATAATATCACCATAATATAATACTTAATGACAATTGATTAATAGATATTGTAAACATATAATTTCTTGAAGATACTAATATAACTATATGTTAAAGGCATTTAACTAGTATCACTACTTTTTTTGGAAAAGAAATACCTCTTATAATTTACTTATGACGTGACATGAAATAAATATTATAAACGTAGAGAAGTATATGTATATTAATAATTGTAAAATTAATAAATTTATATCTTATCACAATGTATTGATTAAATTAATTACTTCACATATTTTTAATAAATCAACTAAATTAACCATATTTTTATAGAAATTTAAGTTTTTGCCTATTTTTCTCTCCTCACCTATATATTATGCTTTTTTATGAATATTTTTCATCTCTAAGTTTAATCTCTCGCATCTTTTTAAATGTGTTATTTAATATAATAATTTTGAGCATATATTAAATAATTGAAAATAAATTATTGAAAAAATATACTTTCAAAGTATAAAAATAAATTAATATTTTTGACTATATATATTGAACACTTGAATGGTAGCTTGATGGTAACCTCATATCTTCGCAAATAGATAGTTTCAGGTTTGAGTCTTATGTAAGACAATTGGGGCCTATTGGAAGCTTCATATATGGAATACTAGATGTAGATTAACATGTTACTCAAAATAATTTTTTGTGGCATTTAATTTACGATGTTAGTTAATTGATTTCTTATGGCATATTAATATGTCATCTAAAAGAATTTTTTGTGGCAATTTAACGTCATTATATGTACTTTTTGTTATAAGTTAGCATGTCATTTAAAATTATTTTTGTAACATTTTAACATGTCATTTATTGTACTTTTGTGACATATTAGCTTGTCATTTAAAGAAATTTTGGTGATATTTTAACATGCCACCTAAAAGTATCTATAGAGGCAATTTGACATGTTATTTAATGTATTTTTGATGATATTTTAATGTATCATCTAATAAATTTTTCGTTGCATTTTATTAGTGTCATGATAGAGATAAATTAATGATATTTATACATTTAACTACACCGCTACAAGTGGCACTTTTAAAGAATGCAACTAAATATAAAATTATCACTATAACACTATTTAAGTGGCACTTTTTAATGCCACTAAATGCAATTTTACTTGTAGTGCTGGGAGGTGCCTGCTTTGGGCTAAGGCACTATTCTGATATAAATTTAATAATTCAAAACAAAACACGCACATCCAAAATATTCAATTTAAATAGATCATAACGACCCAAAACCATTTTATGCCAAATCTCTATTGCATCCTATTGTATAATATTCCACATTAACACAAACTTCAAAATTATAAGATTACATTTACATAATACTCACATCAAGTGATTGAATCTAAACTTACCATCCTTGACACAACAAGACAAGTCTTGATCCCGCATATCCGAATGTCATTCACAAAAACTATATACACTGATGCAACTTGCAATGCCCTACCTGCTACCTGTCACAACCTAGCTGGGAAAAGAACTAAGAACACGAGAGAGGCATAAGTCCTTCGGACTTAGTGAGGAGGGAGGGGAGGTAACTATTAACAAACGCATAAGGTCGAGGGGAACTAACAAAATGATTCTAATATGATGAATAAATAATCAAGCGAAGTAAAAGGAAGAACCGAGACAATCAGAAGTTGTAAAATGACACTTTAACAAAATAGAGGCTCGAATAAATAGTACTCATGAAAATGGTGGGTACCCTACAAGGCATTACATAGTAACAAAAGTAACTTCAAAACAAATAACAGAACAACCAGGATGTCAGAAAGCGATAAATAGTGTATCGACGGATAGAAATCTAAATGAAATGGGTCATGAAACAAGTAAGACATGACATAACAAAACATATCATAATAGCAACCATTTTCAAATCATAGCAAACTATTGGAAAAATCCAACCTTATTGCTCCTAGAATAGAACATAACAAGTAGAACAAGATACAAATACAACACAAACAAATTTCCCTTGTCACTCCATTGCTCGAGCACTCTGCTCGCAGTGTAATAGCTGGACATATGGTATGGCCAGCCGCATACCAGATCCCGCCACTCACGGAAAGCTACCTCCAACTATTTGTAAGTTAGGATCGCGAGTAGGTACTAGTTGGAAGACCAATCACCATTGATCCGTTCTGTCCGATCGTCTTTCCGAACTTAGCCCAGGGCGTAACTTCCCGTTGCATCACTATGGGTGGCAACTTCCCAACGGCGTCCCCGTGGGTGGTCATAACATGATGCCAACATTGAAAAATGTATTTCAAAATAAACCATTTAGAGGAATGCATATCAGAATACTAGACAGAATGGCACAATCATATAGCATATGGCCATCAAAGCCATACGAATAACTCACAGAACAACATAACCAGAGGCAAGGAGTGAAACTGGTGGGCAGGACCAAAATATCAACACATACAGGGTTAGCCGGCAAGGTTTGGGGTACAAGGAATAAGAAATCTAATAACATGAAAGAAAGTTCTGGGCACCAGAACGACTGCAAATAGACACAAATGAATAGACAAGTGGATATGATTCATTTCCCAAAAAGAAAGGCTGCAACCTCACCTTAAAACTCCACAAAGGTGCTATACATGTCCTACGATCCTGGAGACCCTGGCTCCTCGACACTTATTTCGATAAAATGCATATAAATATTAATAGATCTACGTAGTACTTTTTAATAGTAATTAAATTACTAGTACATCTTAACAACATAAATTTCCCATTTCAAGGAGTGTCCTACCTAATTAAATCTTAATCTAGTCAGGGTATAGCAAATCCCATGCTGCTAGGTTTCGATCCTTTGATAACCAAAGTTGTATTACTAGAATTAATATATATCTGACTTGTATGAACAATTATAAATTTTGACTCCAAGGACAATGCACATCTATCTCCCTAAAACGTACTAGCGCCATTAGGGGGTATTAATCAAAGTGTTTATCAGTCCCAGGCCACTGTTTTATTCTAACACCTATAGTATATGATTTGTTTTCTCTCTCTCTTTACTTTTCTTTTCTTTTCAGTTTTAACCCCCCCCCCCCCCTCTCTCCATTTTTTTTACCATCTTTTTCCCTTTGGCTATAGGAGAAAATTGAACTGAAAATTGGAAGTTTCCATATGATAAAATTAATATTTTACAAAGTCATTTTTCATTATGATTCATGAATGTGTTATTAATAATCAAAAAGTACCCTTTTCTCCCTATTTTGGTTATGTTAAGAAGATTTTGATTAATTTTCAATTATGAAATATTAAGACTCATATACAATAAACATTTAAACTCATTTTTTTAACTTCATTGGAAAATCATGATAATGTCATTTTTTAACGTTAAACTCACGTTGTAAGAACAAGTTTCAAAATTTTTTGATTAATTTTCGATTATAAAGTGTTTGAAGACATGTATAATGGATATTCAGAACATATGTGCCTTGTTTTACTTGAAAAAAAAAAATCATATCTCTATCAGAAACTCATATTGTGCTACCACGTTTTGAAAGAATTAAGATTTTGATTAATTTTCAGCTGTAAAATGTTCAAAATCCATATATAATGGATATTTGGAAAATAATTGCCTTGCTTTACACACACACACACACACACACACACACACACAAATGATCATGTCATATTTGTACCTGATACTCATATTATAAAACTAAAATTTCAGAATATTTTAATTAATTAAAATATATCTGAACTCATGTATAATGGATATTTAGAAAATATTTGCCTTGTTTTACACACAAAAAAAAAAAAAGTCATGAAAATGTCTTACTTGTACCCAAAATTATATTATAAATGACAAATTTCAAAAAAATTTGATTAACTTTCAGTTATGAATGTTTCATATATATATATATATATATATAAAGTCATGGCAATGTTATATTTGTACTTGAAATTCATGTTGTAATAACAAGTTTCAAGAGATTCTGATTAACTTTCTAGATGAATTTTTTGAAGTACTTAGAATAAATATTTGAATTTTTTTTACCTATCTTTACATTAAAAAAATTTAGTGACAATGACCTATTGTATTTAAAATTTAAGTTTTAATAGCATGTTACATTGATGTGTTCACTACATTAAAGGGATATCATTGTATTTATGGAATATGATTTGCGAGAGCAAGTAATCCCTTTGTCTCAAAATTGCATCTCTCATTTACTTCAATGTATGCCATTTACTGTGATACAGATTATTACATAAATATATTAAAAGGAAATTCAAGTATTATTAGCATAGAATATTCTGTACATTAGCTGCTAGGGTTGCTTCACACCATTAATTATTGTTTGCAGTTAGTTAGCCGGTTAATGCAAACATTCCCTCGTATGTAGTTCTGTGTACAACTAGCATTGATTATACACGCACTTTACACGCAAGTTCAGATTGCACATGCACACTATTGTACTCCATTTTTATTCCATGGCAAGTTCTACAGCTTTCTAATATGGTATCAGAAGTTCAATCTCGCCTTCCTGCTGTTTCTATATAAATCCTTCTTTGTCCTCTCATTATCTTCACTCTGCTCTGTCATACAATCATAGATCCTCATCAATCTTCCTATACCTCTGTGTCCAATGGTCAATCCACCATGGACAACACCTTGAGCCCTTACTACCTTCATCACACTGATAACCCCGGGTTGCAGTTGGTCTCACAGCAATTAATAGGTGAAAATTACATTGGGGTGGAGCCGCGTGATTTTAATCGCACTATCTGTAAAAAATAAACTAGGATTTGTGGATGGATCCATACAAAAACCTACCTCCGATGATCCAGTTGAGCTCTCAGCATGGATGTGCAGCAACAATGTCGTCATCTCCTGGCTTCTAAATTCTATTTCCAAAGAGATTACTGCCAGTGTCATCTACTCCGATTCTACACATGCTATTTGGTTAGATCTGACAGATCGGTTTCAACAGACCACAAGTCCAAGGCTGGATCAGTTACACAGGGAATTGGTTACACATTCTCAAGGTACAAATTCTGTCAGCATCTACTTCACCAAGCTCAAAACTTTGTGGGAAGAGCTGAGTAATTACCATCCTTTCTGCACCTGTAATCAATGCTCATGTGGAGGTTTGAAAGATTTACTGGAACATTATCAGAGAGAACATGTAATCACTTTCTTAATGGGGTTGAATGATAGTTATGCTTAGATTTGCAGTCAAATTTTATTGATGGATCTGCTACCTCAAATTAGCAAAGTTTTCTCTCTTGTATCTTAAGAAGAAATGCAGAGATCTGTTGGAAATGCTAATCACAGTGATGCAACCAACAACATGACTTTTACAGTCAGAGCCGATGGCTAGAAAAATATGAACATCAGGTTTACTGGAAATCAGTCTCAAGGCAAGTATCGAGGTCCTAAGAAAGATTGACCATATTGCACTCATTGTTCTTAATATGGACACGCAGTCGAGACTTATTATAAGCTCCATGGCTATCATTCGGGGTTCAAGTTCAAAAGCAAATCTCAACCTCATATCTCAAATCAATCTAATCAAGTTTCTACTCCAGCTCATGTTGCCTTAAGTGCAGTTAACCAGCTATCTCATTCCCAAAGCGCTGACTCCTCCAACGGCTTCTTTCAAACCTTGAGCACCGACCAGTACAATCAACTTCTCAATTTTTTATCCACACATGTCAACAACTCAACTCCGTCTACCTAGCCACATGACCAGGAGCCTCATACCAATTCCTACAGTTCAGGTATATGCTTGTCTATTTCCTCTCATCATATTTTCTCATCCAACATATAGATCCTTGACTCTGGAGCCTCTAGGCACATTTGCTCAAATTCTGCATTATTTCATCAACTCATTCCTATCAATAATTCTTCTGTCATACTGCCAAACAACATTTGCATTCCGATACACTATATGGGAAATATTCAACTTACCTCTGCCATTACTCTATATGATGTTCTATATGTTCCTAACATAAAATTACTGCTTATATCTGTCAGTTATCTCCTTCGTGATCCATCTCTTACCATTTTGTTCTCTTGTGACCAATTTGTGATCCAGGAAGCCAAGACTTTGAGGGTGAGTTGACCTTTATGTTTTTTTATGTAAAAACCCCTTTGGTTCATCATGTATCTCATGTTAATAAAGTGTCTGCCAATACTTGGCATAGTAGGTTGGGGTATCCCTCACATTGAAAGATTGTTATATTGAAACCTTTATTAGCATATGATGTAAATGATCTCAATAAAGCGTGCTCTAGTTGCCCTTTAGCCAAGCAAAAACGGCTTCATTTTTTCTCTCATAATCACAGATCTCTCCTTCCTTTCGATCTTATACACATAGATATTTGGGGACCATTTCATGTGCAGTCTCACAATGGCTATCGCTACTTCTTAACCGTCGTAGATGATAATACTAGATTCACTTGGACTTTTATGCTTAAAACCAAATCTGAAGTATCTAATGTCATTCCTCGACTCTTTGCTCTCATCCAAACCCAATTCCATACATCCATCAAACAAGTCAGGAGTGACAACGCTAAGGAGCTTAAACTCTTTGATTTCTACACCAAACATGATGTGATACATCAACTCAGTTGCTCGAAACTCCTCAACAAAACTTCTTTGTTGAGCGAAAACATCATCACTTGCTCAACGTCGCTCGTGCCCTATATTTTCAGTCTCATACCCCTCTTCACTTCTGGAATGAATGTATCATGACTGCAACCTATTTGATCAATCGAACCCCATCTCTCCTTCTCAAAAACAAGTCTCTCTTTGAAATATTATATAAATCGAAGGTAGATTATTCACACCTTAGAATTTTTAGCTGTTTTGCGTACGTATCTACCTTACAATCACATCGTACCAAATTCGAACCACGATCTCACCCCTGCATATTCCTTGGCTATCCCACTGCCACCAAAGGTTATAAATTCTATGATCTAATCTCCAGAAGTATCACTATCTCTAGGAATGCAATTTTTCATGAGCATATCATCCTATTTAAAGACATATCTCACCTTGAACTTGTTAATGATCTTTTCCCTCATATGGTTCTACCTCGCTCATTCCTAGACATTCTCTCTGCTACATTAACAAACCCAAATCATACGTCATCCCCTCCTATGTCTTCCTCAAATAATACTGCCTCTTCTCCGATGTCTACTCGTGCTGAGGCTCCTATCAGAAAATCTACTCGTATTACTAGACCTCCTCGATATTTACAGGATTATCACTATAATCTCCTTCACTCCAACCCTACTCAAACTAAGTGCACTTACCCCATATCTCAGTTCTTATCATATGATCGTTTTCCAACCTCACAAAGATGTTTTCTTCTCAATATTTCATCCTATTTCGAGCCTCAAACTTATCACCAAGCTATCGAATCTCCCGAGTGGTGTGCAACTATGCAATCTGAACTTGATGCACTAGTTTCAAATCATACATGGACCATTGTTTCCCTCCCCCCTGGAAAACATGCTATTGGTTGCAGGTGGGTATACAAACTCAAGCTCAAGGCTGATGGTAGTGTTGATAGACACAAAGTTCTCTTGGTTGCTAAAGGTTACACACAGCGAGCCGGAATTGACTTCTTTGATACGTTCTCACCCGTAGCAAAATTCACTACAGTCAAGGTTTTATTGCCTCTTGCTACAGCAAAACAGTGGCACCTAGCTCAGTTGGATGTTAACAATGCATTCTTGAATGGAGAACTATTCGAGGAAGTCTATATGGAAGCTTCCCCTTGGCTACTCTCCACTCTCTGTACATTAGCTGCTAGGGTTGCTTCACACCACTAATTATTGTTTGCAGTTAGTTAGTTTGTTACACAAGTTAGTTAGTCGATTAATGCAGTCATTCCCTTGTATATATTTCTGTATACAGCTTGCATTAATCATACACGCACTTTACATGCAAGTTCAGATTGCATATGCACACTGTTGTCCTCCATTTTTATTCCATGTCAAGTTCTTCAGCTTACTAATAAGTATCTTCATAGTGTTGCACCCAAAATTAGTAATTGAGGATGAATTGTGTACTCCATAATTATTTCTCTCTCTTTTTTGAAATCAATATAAGAGAATAATACTTCTTATTTATCTTTTGACTTTACCTCTCCCAATATTTTGTCCTTTTGTCTCTCTAGCTATGAAACATCCACTCCAAGGCTCGTGGAAAAATTTGGATTTTTACCTAAGTGTAAAGTCTTGTAAATGGAATGGTAATCCACTTTTGTAAGGAAACAATATTAATCTTTTAAATTTTTGATTCATCTCAACTCTTAAAAATGATGTTCTGCTTTCATGATGATTTTCTATAAGGAAACAATATTAATTTTTTAAGTTTTTTGATTTATCTCAACTCTTAAAAAGGGAGTAAGACTCCTTGTTTTGCAGCTTTCCACATGCATGTAAAACATTGTATAATATGTTATTTTGTCATTAATATACAAGATAGGGGTCAATGCCTAATCTTCTCCTATATAGATAGTTTTCTTGAGAAACAAAAGGAAAAAGGTCATTTGGAACAAAAGGGAAATCCTATTATAACGTACCGTGTCAGTTAGTTTTCTTGAGAAACAAAAAAGAAAAAGGTCATTTAGGGCAAAAGAGAAATCCTATTATAGCATCCCATGTCAAGAGAGCTGCAATTAGTTACCTTGCATTATTACTAACAACTCCCCCCCACCCCACCCCTAAAAAAAGGAAAATCTGCAAATTGAAGATGTTCAACCCTGTTCAAGATTGAAGAATAAATAATCAACTAAAAGGTGAAAAAAAGGGTGGTAGCAGTTTGTGGCTACATTAGACCTTTGGCGGATGAGCTATGAAAAGTAGAACCATTGCTCAATCCCATAGATTGAAGAAATTCAAAGCCACATGCTGGCAAATGAAAGCGTATAACATTGAATCCTTGGTTAGGGTTCTTAACCTTTGAGCCATGAAATTTGGATCCACTATCATCAAAGGTTCTTCAAGTGCAATTATATGAAAAAATGGAAATAAGCACAGTACATATGGGCTAAAGGTCGAAAAGATCTGCTTTAAAATTTTCTATAGGAGATATCGATACTAATACATGAATCCTTCAAAGGACGTGGAGCTTGCTTCTTGTAATCTATAGATGAATAGAAGATGCATAAAAGTGAGTTGAGTGAATAAGTTTAAACTGCATAAGGTCGACTCAGTTGTCCTACAAGCGTTTGCATCTCCATTTTTCTCGATATTTTGTACTTGGGAAAGTTCAACGTGACCTCCAATCTTTCAACTTTTTGGCGTCCTTTAAATCTTGCTATGGATGCAAGCATTCCAGCCATTATTTTATTATACTTAGCCCAAAGAGGATCATTGTAGGTCCGCGTGCATTGCTAACAAACATTAACTAATCAATTGCTATTCAGATTTCAATTCCATGAAAAATGTTTTCAAAATGAAAAATTGGACTAATAATTTACAGAATGTGTAAATCAAGCAATACATCAGAAAAGGCAGTAGTTATTCCAGTCATGAAAAATACCAAATTAATGTATTAAAAACATGAAAAAATAACTTACTCTGCACACTTTTATTTCACATTATTACATGGAGTTCTAAGTTTTGACTCTAACATCTATAACTGAACGAAAACTCTCTATAAAACATTTCATATCTCTATGATTTATAGAGTTGTATACAAGCCATTTCTTGCAATGCAGAACATAAGATGCTAAAATTCAGTCTCACTAAATTAAAAGTTCAATTCTAGGTAAAGGTATGCTTCAGGAGCAGTGAAATAGAGTTTCCACTCCGTTAATTAAAATATGACAAGCAGATGAAAAATTACAATGGAATATAGACCATATCTTCTCATATATTTATTCATTTATTTTTCTTTGTGTAGATCGACCACCTAAATTAATACTATCCAACCACAACATTTTTATAGCTTTGCCAATACATCTTAATTTGAGACGCCCAAGCTCCTAGTGATACTCAATCTAAGTTTCCAGGTTCAAAAGAAGCAGCCGTAGTAGCTACCCTTCAGCATCCTAATAGGTTACCAATCACACATGGCACTCTAAAAAAGCAAAAGATAAAGCTTCCAAGATCTTTAACCATTGGTTTAGCATGCTGGTTGATTAAATCTCTCTTTTCATATTCATTGCCAAATTCTTTTATCCGACACATTTCAAATTACTGATGGTCAAGTTACTGTTTATCTAAAACAAGGCAAACACCTAATGGCAAATGAGTAATGTCATTCTGGCACAATGTCCTCACGAGGAGGCTGGTGTTGAACAGCCATCACAAGTAGTCTTCCAATAGCAGTAGGCTTAAGCCCTTGAAATTAACTGATAAAGGTGTACTCAAAGAAGCAATAGTTCAAAGTAATTTAACTTGGTGATGGATGATTGAAACCCCAAGGACATAAGAGCAGAGAGGAAAAATGAGAGTAAAAGCACAAAATATGAGTGACTTTGTATCTCTACCAGATAACAGTACTACTGTCTCATAGCATTTGCAGGAGTAGCTAACATAAAAAAATTAACAGCACAACCTAATGAATCAGAAGTTAAAAATCACCAATTTCAACCAAATCCAACCCCTGAAACAGCTTGTTCCTACATCACAATCATGGAATGACAGTTTCTAGTTGTGCCAGGTATTGAAACCAGAAGATACAAGAAAAGAATATCTTTGAATATTCCCTACTAAAACAAAGTATAGAATCAATAACTTCTAGAAACTCAGCTTCTTTCACATCTCAATCTGGTGTCAACTTCATAAGGGATTACCAAAAGACAGAATGATTATGTTTATCCATTGCACTGAATAGGGATGTGTGTGGGATTTTTATGTTTCATAGAGAGAAATTTATTCCAAATAGGGCCATTCATGAAACAAAGTAGACAATTTCTTTAGTTAGCTAATCGTGAAGTCTATTTTGAGCGAAGAAAAATGGGCTTATCTCGTTGAAGTTATTGGATAAAAAGATAAAAGCTTTAAAGAGAAGGCTGCAAAATTTGGGGGCCAAAATAAGCAAAAACCCACAAAAAAATGTGATGAAACACAAAAATGGGTGTGGAAAGATGAATCTTCCATAATTTTTGGATTCTAAAGCATCATAACACCAACCATACACTTGGACATCAGTAAACACAATCAAATATATGCATCGTTCTGTTAATTACTCTTCATTTCTCGAAAAGAGAATATTATAAAGGAAAAACATTATTATAACAAGGGAGAGAAGGAGTGGTTCTTAGAGACCAAAGAAGAACTCAGTATTTAAACAGGGTTATTCATTCTCTTGTAAAGAGTTTTGACATGGTATATATGGTCGTCCTTTCTTCTAATGCAGGACCACAATATAGGCTTGAGATAATTAGCAATACAAAGATTATTACTAAATAGGGAGGTTGTAGGAAAAAGTTGGTTGTTACAATGCTAGCAATTTAAAATTATGAAATCTTAGGGATTCATTCACCTGTTTCTTACGATAGAACTCCCTCTAGCCATAACTAAATGCTCTTATTTTCTATTCAGGATGTCCAAAAATAATATCCTAGTTCCTAAGTGACAAACTTGTCTTTCAAAATATCCTATCACTTAAAGCAATGAAATGAGCTTTCAAAGTTAGAGACTCAATATGTCCAATACTTTACTTTCTCAATTTTCATCTTATAATCGGTGTCTATTCAAACAAGAACAATCAACAATCAAAGTTAGACTCGGGTTGTATATACAAATTATAAGTTCGTGAAATGCAGGGTAAGATTTCATTTTAACCATAGCAAGTCCCATAACCAAAATGAAACCCCATGTTGAAATCAGCAAGCAACCACCAAAGGTAGTGCTTGTATTTTTTTTTTTTTTTTTTAAAGAGAAAAGCTAAGGGCATAGATTACCCTTATCTGGATGTTATTAATTGGAGAAATAAAAGTACAATAGAGTTCATGAATGATGGTTAAGGAAGCTACCTAATCCATATAATCAAAGAAATGCTTCGCTAGAGTATGTTAGGAACTAGTGAGATATAAGCATGACATCCACTTTATTTTTTATGAATCCCGTGGGGTAAATAATATGCTTTCAAAGAGACCTAACGTGTGGAATTTCATGTTTTTTTGTCCTTACCATTCCGTTGATGTACCCATGAAGGTCCTTCCCCTGCAAGCTTGGAAAGCAACGTAAGAGTTAAATAATACAAAGTGAAATAAAAAAGATACCTGGCTAGATTGTACCAAGAAAATAAATGGTAGGAACAAAAGATCAAGTCGATCAGCGAAAAGCAACTTGAGGGCTAGATGTGGATTGTATAGCAAAAGTAAGTAGTTGGAATTAAAATATCAAGTCAATCGATAGAAAGCAACGTAAAGGCCGCATAATATGAATATGTGAAATAAGAAAGGTAACTAAGTGATTTGAGTGCCTAGAGAAAGTAAGTAGTTGGAATAAAATTGTTAAAAGTCCCACATTGGTGAAACAAATAAGTAGTGGCCTTTAGATATGGTCTTAGATAATCCTCATCTCTTGAGCTAATTTTTGCAGTAAGTATGGTCCAAGGTTCAATCCTCAACATAGTATTATAGTCGCTCACTCCCGATGTTGGGTTACCCAATATTCTTGAACTACCTATTTTTGGTTTTTCCACGCTCCAAATATTCATTTATGGGCATGCGCAGGGTGTGTTAGAGTCCCACATTGGTAAAATAAATAAGTAGTGGTCATTATATATAGTTTTGAACAATCTACATCTTTTGAGCTAATTTTCGGGGTGAATTAGGCCCAAGGTCCGTTCCTCAAAATATATTAGGTCAATCAACAGAAAGCAGCGTAAAAGCCACATAATACAAACCCATGAAATAAGAAGGGTAAGTGGGTAGATTGTACAGGGAAAGTAAGTAGTTGGAATAAAAATATCATATGTTGCAAATGTACTGCAATTATAAAGAAAAAAAATAGTTAATTCAAAAAAGACGAGAGCATGGTGGAAACAAGAAATAGGAAGGGGAATGCTGGAATGCAAGGTAAGGGCTACGTAATACAAACATGTGAAATAAGAAAGGTAAAAGGGTGGATTGTGCAGAGAAAATAAGTAGTTGGAATAAAATTATCATATGTTGCAAATGTATTGCACTTATAAAAGAAAAAAGGTTAATTTTCAAAAGTGAAGAGAGAACGGTGGAAACAACAATTACGAAGGGCAATGCTAAAATGCAAGGTAAGGGCCACAGAACACCAATGCGTGAAATAAGAAAGGTAAGAGGATGGATTGTACCAAGAATATAAGTGGTAGGAATAAAAATATTAGGTCTATTAGTGGAACGCAAGGTAAGGCCACATAATACAAACAAATGAAATAAGAAAGGAAAGTGGTTTGAGTGTACTGAAAAAGTAAGTGATTGGAATCAAAATATCACACATCTCAAACGTACAAGAAGGAAAAGAAGATCTTGGTTCCAACTATGAAATAAAAAGGCAAATTCAAAAGGGAAGAGAAATAGGCGAAAAGCAAGAAACATGAAGGGCAACCTAGAAAGCAAGCCAAAGGCCTGATAATACAAACACGTGAAATACGAAAGGTAAGTGTTTAGATTGTACTGAGAAAGTAGATGTGTGGAATAAAAACATCAGGGCAATTAATGGGAAAACAAGGTAAGGGTCACATAATACAAACTTATGAAATAAGAAAGGTATGTGGTTTGAGTGTATTAAGAAAATAAGTGGTTGGAATAAAAATATCACTCATTTCAAATATACAAGAATGAAAAAAAGTCATTGCACTCCAGCTGTGAAAGAAAAAAGTAAACTCAAAAGGGAAGAGAAATTGTTGGAAAGCAAGAACATGAACGATAATGCCAAGAAGCAAGATAAGGGCCACATAATACAAACGCGTGAACAATGGTAAGTGGTTACAATAAAATATCAAGCAAGCAATGGAAAGCAAGGTAACGACCACATAATACAAACACATGAAATAAGAAAGTAAGTAGTTTGAGTGTACTGAAAAAGTAAGTTATTGGAATCAAAATATCACACATCGCAAACGTACAAAAAGGAAAAGAAGATCTTGGTTCCAACTATGAAATAAAAAAGGCAAATTTAAAAAGGAAGAGAAATAGGTGGAAAGCAAGAAATATGAAGGGCAAGCTACAAAGCAAGCTAAAGGCCACATAATACAAACACGTGAAATAAGAAAGGGAAGTGTTTGAATGGTACTGAGAAAGTAGACGTGTGGAATGAAAATACTAGGGAATTAATGGGAAAATAAGGTAAGGGTCACATAATACAAAAGCATGAAATAAGAAAGGTAAATGGTTGGAGTGTACTTAGAAAATAAGTGGTTGGAATAAAAATATCACACATTGCAAATATACAAGAAGGAAAAGAAGTTATTGCACTCCAGCTGCAAAAGAAAAAAAGTAAACTCAAAAGGGAAGAAAAATCATTGGAAAGCAAGGACATGAACGATAATGCCAAGAAGCAAGCTAAGGACCACATAATACAAATGCATGAAATAAGAAAGGTAAGTGGTTGGAATAAAATATCAGTTAATCGATGGAAAGCAAGCTAAAGCCCACATAATACAAACGTGTGATATAAGAAAGGTAAATATATAATGGCCTTGATCCAAATAATCAAACTTGCATTTAGCAAATAGCACAAAACTTCTCTCAAATGAAAATTCCAACTCAAATTGCCATTTGGAAATTTGCATGGTAAAGAAAAAAGGTAAATCGCTAATAGCTTAATTCAAATAATTGGACTAGTAAATTTCACAAATATTCTCAAAATAAAAAGTTCTAGCTCAGGTATTGATGGCATAATTGTGCATTGTAAAATTCACTTAATTACCCATTTATATTTCTTTTCATACGCATACACATGCACACATTCACACGTACACACTCACTTTTTAGCTTTGGAGTCAGCGACGGCTTCTGGGTCGACAACATGGCTAAAATCGGCATCCGTGTAAGCTTCATCAAGGACATTGTGGCCGTATACATCTCGTCTTGTTGAGGTTGCTCCTGAGAGTCCTTCTCTTTATTTCTTTGTCTACATAGCTGATGATGTGCGGAAATATGAGCATTTGTGCATGTATATTTGAGCAAAAAAATCTCTTATGAAAAAAATAGACAACAAACCTCCTTGTGCTCTTGAAAATTATATATACGGCCTCCCGCTCCTTATTTGCTGCAATTTAACCCTCATTATAACATATAAAGACTATACTACCCTTAGTTATCTTATATATTTTCAATTCAATTTATGTATTTTTTAAATATATTTTCATATATCTTCTTTCATCCCCTTCGAACCATTTTTTTTATTTTTAAATCTAAAAACTATTTTAGTTTTTGTATATATTATATACAAATATATAATATAAATATAAAATATGTACACAAATATATATAAATATATAATACATTTATGTATATATTTATATATAATATATATTAACAAATAAAATAAATATATACATAAATATATAAATATAGTATATAATATATTTTATGTAATAAACCCACCCGTTCACCCTACACCCTCTGCAACCCCTACCCCCGACCTCACCCAGCCACCCCGGCAAACCCACCCCTACCCCAACTATCCCGTCCCACCCAGCCACATGGCTGCTTGCACGAACATCGGCCATGGCCGTTATTTTTGAAGCTGCCATGGCCACACCGTGCAGCAGCATCTCCATCGCGAACGACTGGGATGGGAGGGGGGTGCAGGGTGGGATTGGGGTTGTTGGGTGGTTTGTGGGGTTATATAGAAATATGTATATATTTAACTATATATTTAATATATATATATATTTATATATAAAAATAGATATGTATATGTTTTATATTTTTTTTATAGTTATAGTTAATCTAAACCGTTACTTTTTTTAATGTATCTGACAATTGATATCTACGGATAAAATTGACATTTAAATAATAAAAATCACAAAACCAACTGTACCTGCTGCCCGTGGATTGCATTGCATGACGGAGGGGGGGGGGGGGGTTGAAGTGTAAGTGGGAACACTACTTTTTTTTTTTTTTCATAAGGGTATCTTTTGCCCTTTTTTATTTTCATAGGGGGGTAAAATCTAATTTGCCCATATAAAAGTGTGTGAGCTTGATATGCGAATGGGGTTGAATAATTTTGCTCCTTCAATGGATTTTCTAGGCTTCGGATTCTTTGAAAAGGGATTCCAATTTCACAAGAATATGAGATTTTGGGGGGAGAAAAGGTGAAACAGTTAATTTTATGCTTTTTATTCTTGGTTTGCTACTCACTCTAGAGGATTTCTGATAATTATGTGTGTGCGTGTTGTAGTTGTCTTTTTCATTTCTTTTTCTTTTCTTTTTTTCTTTTTACCATTTTCCCATGTTGGGTATAGGGGAAAATTGAACTGAAAATCGAAAGTTTCTATATGATACTAGTAATATTTTATAAGTTCATTTTTCTTTGTGATTCATTAGTGTTTTCATTAAAAATCAAAAGTACTTTGGTTTGCTTATTGTTGCTATTAAGAAGATTCTGATTAGTTTTCAATTGTGAAATGTTAGAACTCATATAATAAAGATTTATAAAATATTTATCTCATTTTGATTACGTGAGAAAGAAAAAGTGGTCATAAAACACATATTATAATTGTAAGCTTCAAAAGATATTATTAAGTTTCCAACTAGAGGAAATGTTCGGACTCGTGTATAACAGAAGTTTGGAAAACTTTTGCTTTGTTTCTTTTCATAAAAAAATGTAATATATGCTTTTATTTGAAACTCATATTCTATTAATAAGTTTTAAAAAATTTAAGATTTTGACTAATTTTCAATTATAATAGGTTGTAACCATATGCGCGCAATAGATATTTGGAAACTATTTGCGTTGTTTATTACATGAAAGGAATTATATTATTGTCGTAGTTGTATCTGGCACTCACATTGTAATATCAAATATAAAAAATGTTTAATATACTTTCAATTATAAAATATTTGAAGCCATGTACAATGAAAGTAGGGAAAATATTTGCCTTGTTTTATACTAAAAAGAATTAGATATGTCATATTTGACCCGAAACTCATATTATAGAAACAAGTTTAAGAACATTTTTATTAGCTTTTGATTATGAATGGTTGAACTCATGTATATTTGGCTTTATCTTTCATAGTAAAAAAAAAGTTATGATAAATTACGTTTGTACTTGAAATTCATGTTGTAATGACAAATTTTAGAAGATTTTGATTAAATTTATGAATGTTTCAAAAATATTTACCTATTTCCACATAAAGAGTTGTGATAATATCCTATTTCCAATTGAAATTTACATTAATTAGTAACACATTACATTATAGTGACAATATCCTATTTGTACTTGAATTTAAAATTTAATAACATTTTACATTAATGTATTCTCATAATTAACATGATATGATTGTAATTATTTATATATAAATATTGCATCAATCTTCTACTAATGTGCCTTCGAATTATGTATCTACGACACTTTGATTTTTACTTCTAATCTTTATAAATTATATTTTATGCAGTAACTATGATCATTTGCAGCCACATCTACTCTATACTCCACTATCACTTTCATCATAATTTTTATTTTTTATTTTTAAAAAAATTTAAATAAATATATTAAAATTGTTAAGAAAGGTAGTATTATATAGAAAAAAAAATAATTTATTTTATGTTATAAAAATTTTAACGCACGCACAAAATATGTAAAATTGCTAGTTGAACATGACTTATGAGAGCAAGTCCTCCCTTTATTTCAAAATTATATATATTTCATTTCCTTATGTCATACATTTCATTTACTTTATAATATTTTATAAATACAAAAGAATAAAAATTTCAAATATCTTCATAATATTGCACTCAAAATTAGTAAGCGAGAATAAGTTGTGTGATCCATAAATATTATTTCTTTCAAGTTTATGAGATCATTATGAGGAATAATACTCTTTATTTACCTTTCATCCTTTTGTCTCCCTTTCAACATGGAACAAGTTCTCATGATTGGGACACTCAAGCGTTACTGCATCAGCGAAATATCAAGGAAGTTGTATTCCTCTTTTAAGCATTTTTTTTTTATTCCTCTTGACTATTTGTGAGGGAGTAAAACTTCATATTTTTCGAATTTTCAAATACAAAAACACATGTGTACTACTTCATTTTGTTATTAATATATAAGGTCGGGGTCAATGTGTAATCCCCCATTTAGATACTAATGGTTTTCTTAAAAAGAAAAAAAAAAGAATATTTATGGAAAAAGAGAAAATCTACTATAACACATTGTGTCAGGAGAGCAGCAACTCCTTACCCATCGCTGTAACCAACAAAAATCTGCAATTGAAGACATTCAAACCCTGTTCAAGATTCAAGATAGAAGAATAAATAATCCAACAAAAAGATAAAGCAGAAGGACGGGTTATGAAAACTAAAACCATTGCTCAAACCCATCAATTCAAGCAATTCAAACCCATGTCCCGGCAATCAAAATGGGATAACGTTGGATCCCTGTAAGGGCTCTTGAGCTTTGAGCCCTGAATCTTCGTTATGATCAGATGTTCTTGAATGGGCATAAGGAGCTAAAAGATCCGCTCTAAGGCACTTTGCTGGAGACTTCATCAATACTAATACATGAAACCTTCAAAGAGCACAGAGCTTATATCTTGTAAATCCATAGATGAATAGATAAACTCAACTTTTGTTGCGTCTGGATTTGCATTTTCTAGAAACTTGGTACTTAAAGCCCGTTTGGTTTTGTTTTCACCATCCGTTTTCATTTTCTCCACAAAATGAAAATATAAAGCCCAGCTACTACTAGCCATTTTCATTCAAAAAATTCATCATGTTTTCATTTTCACTCTCTTCAAAAATACCCTATTATCCTACTACATCAATTAAATTTAAATTTAATTTAACATAAAGTACTCATTATCATTTTAAAATTAATAAAATATACATATACTTTAAAAAATAATTTTTTTTAAGTATAAAATTATATAAATCAACTAATTTTTCAATCATATACTTACTCTCATTATTCCTTTTCAATAAAAAAACCCAAATACCATTTTTGTAGCGCCACATCTCGGGATAGCACTTAAGTTGAGGCACCACTCTAGTTCAAATTTAAATCTCAATTCATCATACAATCAATAGGCCCAAAACATTTCAACTTAACTGATTAGAGACAGCAAAAATTTCAAACTTAAATAACACGACAAGCACTTAAAGACGTTCCCTGATTCAGCTTCTTATATCTAACATAACATATACAAACCTGAAGTCCTTCACATCAGTCCTGACATATCACATTGTCTCAAAACTAGAGTTTAACATTCAAAAGAGCTCAATAACATATACAAGCACCTATTCTATTACAAAAGTATTTCTCTAGCTCAAATCAAGAGTCCATATCCTTCACTTAAACCTGTCTGAGAAACATAATAACATGGGGGATAAGTCCAAAGGACTTAGCGAGGGATAATAATAACCATAAGCAATAGGGATCTATCGAGGCAAAATCAACTCAACAGATCGAAATTTAACAAGTAAATGGGTACATTTCAAAATACAGGTATTAACAAGTTCGGTAAACAAGTGTTGTCAAATTCAAGACTTTCAGTAAGTACTAGCTCGGGGGTTGTGACTGCCGACTCAAACGGTGCGGCCAGCTCAACCGCTTTACTACGGCAGGTATCGCCATCGGCCAGCTCAACTGATTTACTATGGGAGGTATCACCGCTAACCCGTTCGGCCCGGACAACAACCCAAACTAGACCATGAACCACACCATCCTTATTGCTCCAAGAGCAATTCACAAACAAGCAAGAACGAGTACGAGCTAACAAACTCTTACAGAATATGCATTCCAACGAAACAAGTTAAGATATGCATATCAGATCACCTTATACCAATCAAACAGGTACTTCCATAGCGTGACAGCTTGGCATACAATAGGTGTGCCCATACGGACTGTATGGCACCTAGCAGATAGCTAAGTGGACTGCTTAGCGTATCGCGGATACCTATGCGGACCGCATAGTGTACCCTGGACACCCAGGCAAACTGTAAGGCGTGTCCTAAGTATCCCAGCATTCCGCATAGGAATGACACTCAACCCAAGTACAATCTCCAAACAAGTACAACAAGTACCAATCAAGTACATACAAGCCAACTGGCTAGATATCAGGATACAACAAACGAGTATGCTAGCAAGGCATCTGATAACGATTCAAACAGGAACAAGCAAGTATGATCAAACAAGTACCAGACACGACAGACAGGAGTTCTAGGCGCCAGAACGAACAAGAATGATTGAAACAAGTGCGAATCCTCACAGGGGTATACAAGTTAATAACAAGTAACGAACAAGTATTAGTCAAATAATTTACGAACAAGTACAATCAAGCAAATTAACCCTCACAGGGGTTATGCCACAAGAATAGATAGATATATCAAGGCCAAAATGGTAGACCCGCACAGGGGTTTCCAACAAATAATGAGAAGCTTGTATAAAATAATAACCCAAAGTGGGAGACCCTCACAGGGTTCAAAAATTAATGAATAGCTGTAACCAAAACAATAACCCAAAGTGGGAGACCCTCACCTCTTGTAGTCTCAGAAGTGCTATCACAGTCAACAACCTATTAGTTTGTGGGACCCACTTCGTCATTACCTAACCAAAAGGTAATATTTACAATCAAAATCCATACTAAATCCTATTAATCACAATTATACCATTAATAATCCAGAATCACTAATTTATCGATTAATAGGGTGTCTCATCTTATTTCAAGGCCATGGTCAAAATCCTAAATCACACAATATGGTTAATCCTTACATAATCAATTCCTAATCAAATGCCATTTAATCTTATAATATAATCCTTAATACTATTTTAAATCCAAGTTTTGGCATTTCATAAGTTCGGGTCCACTTATTCCATACTCCTTGCATAGGGATCAACATACGGTATATAAACATATCATCTCTTCCCAAATTCCTATTCTTGGTAAGGTACAATGCTAAATTAGGAAAGGTACAACACATGAAACATATATATTAAAGGTACAACTAAATCTAAATGCCAAAGCTTGCTTCCAGAGTATCAAAACCACAAACCGATAACACATGTGCGTTCGTTGTGTCGAGGAGGTGAAATTGCCGCTTTGCCACCACCGTCCATAGTCCAGAGAATCCTCTCGCCGAGAGCTTTCCAACAGTACCCTTAGTTTTTGAAATAGCCACCGAAAAACCCCTCAAAACCTACCCCGAAGCCTTCACGATTCAAAGCTTTGCTGCCAGTTTTTTGCCGTCTCCGCCGCGTATCTCCGCCATGCAGTGCTACCACCTTGTTCCCCTCATCGAGTACTAACTAAACCACCCCTTAGATGCTCCGTTTGACGCTAGAAAGTAAGTGACCCAGTTGCTCGCCGTAAGGTGGTGTTTCGGCCGTTTTCCATTGCTCGATTTCGGCGGTCTTCCACCGTGTACGGGGGTAAAGGTGGAGTGCTGGAGGTGAGGGAAGTTGGTTTGGAGGAAGAAGGGTCACCGGTGGTAGTGGTTGTCCGCGGGATAAGTGAAGAAAGAAGGAGAAAAAGGAAATAAAGAAAGCCTTCTGCCTGATTTGGGTTTTTAAAATTAGACTTTCCAAATTTGCAATTTAGTGCCCAAGGTTTATAAGCAACCTCCATTCAGCCCTTAAGTTAGAGAAAATTACACTTCTGACCCCGTTGACTTAGGCCCTTCCATGCAAACCTCAAAATTTTCTCATTTGTGCAATCAAGTCCTTAGAATTTGCAGTTTACCCTAAAAGCTTTAGAATGTGATCCAATTAAGTCTTGCCTAATTGCATTTTGACCCCAAAACTTCCAACTTCAATGCAATTAAGCCTTTGTTTCATTATTTTTGAAATATCGAATTTCAAGGGTGTTACAATTTTATTTTCAAATCTAAACTCATAACTAACTTTCCAGTTTTTGAAAATGACATAAAACAGAAAATGAGTTTGAAAACATATCCCAACGGGCACTTAGGAAAGTTCAAGATGACTTCCAATCCTTCAATTTTTTGCTTCCATTAGGTCTTGCTATGTGTGCATTCGTTCCAGCCATTTTCTAATGGTACTTAGCCCGAAGAGGATCATTGTAGGTCCACCTGCATTGATAACAAACAAAAACTAATCACTTGCTATTTAGATTTCAATTCCATGAAACATCTTTTCTAAATGAAAACTTAATAACAAATAATTCATGGAAAGGGCTCTAATAATGGTTTAAGTCAACCAATTACATCAATAGAGTTAGTAGTTAATCCATGGTTCGCCAGATTGGCGTTTTATCGATTGGAATGATCGGATCGGAATTGGATCGGCCATGGGCATTCCATCGCACCGATGTGGAATGGAATTGTGGCTGGGATGGTGAAAAGTGGCCGATTTATCGCTGGATCGGTGTTTCAGACAGATTTATCGGTCTAACAAGGTGGAATGGAATGGGAACACCAGCATGGGCCGGTTTCTGCAATAGGCAGCAAAACGTCACCCTTCCCCTTGGTCATCTCATTGTTTGCCCGGTTAAAAACTGTCCACCCTTGTTCGCTGCTATCGAAGGCCAGCAAATCCATGATCTCCTGTATAATTTGGTTATTTTCGACGGTCATCCCGATTTGCTTTTTGGAGTTCCACATGCGCCAGAGCCTCACCCAAACGTACCAGACATAGTCATAGTATTCCTCAATGGGAATGACGTGGCTAAGTTTCTCCCTGTTGATTATTGAGTGACAATCTTTGACTTTGTCCTTTGGGTTACGTCTGCCGACATACAACATTTCCAATCGGATGGATAGGCGAATCTATGGCTGGGGGGTCTAGGGGTGTAGGTGTGGTTGCTTATAGAATTAAGACATTATAATAAAGTTGTGCCCTGATGATATGGCTATAGTGGTAGTGAAAGAGAAATTAATTCTGAGATGTGGGGTGGGGTACTTGGGAAACCTCAGATGTGGTGATGAATGGTGGAACCTTCTTCGTGCAAGCTTTCTGAGCGAAGAAGATAGAGAGGGAATTGAAATAGTTTTTCTAATATTTATGAGCTTCGCTAAACTAATGTAGTCTATAACATTAATTTGTGATATCCAAAAGTACGCTAATTACTTTATATGAGCAAGAGATAGAGTTTTAAATATTTTCATATTTTTCATAATTTATTTGAATTTTTTAAATAATTTAACAATAAAAATATGCGGAACCCCGCGACTGTTCCACGACATTACAATGGAACTGAAATCTCATCCTCCATTCCGGTCCCCATGACTGTTCTTACGAACCATGAGTTAATCTTGTCATGAAAAATACCATAATATTATATTCAAAACAAGAATTGTTTCATAAAGTCTAACGTCCTCTGCACACTTTTATTTCACAATATAACATGAATGTCTAAGTTTTGACTCAAACATCTAAGAGAGAAAATTCTTTGTGTAACAATAAATATACTTTTGATCTATAGAGTTGTTTACAAGCCATTTCCTGCAGTTCAGAACATAATACGCTAAAATCCAACGTCACTAAACTAAAACTTCAATTTTAGGTAAAGGTATGCCGTTGGAGCATAAACGTGGCACCGCTAACTAAAATTTGACAAGAAATGATGATGGCATTTAGCCGTCTTCTCTTCATTATCTATTTATCTTCTTCTGTATGAATGCTGCCAACTAAATTAAGGAGGAGATTATTCTTATAGCTTTATAAATTCCTCCACCCTGGCACCGCTTAACCTAAGTTGCCAGGTTTAAAAATAAGAAGCCATAGCAGCCCCACATGCACCCAGCACACAATGGCACAATTGAGCGCTCGACAGGCATCGACATACCAACAATAAGTTAGCTTTTGGAGTTACACCCGTACGCCTACCCTACCAATTCTATAATGACTGCTCCAAGCAGACGACCACCGTGAAGCAAATACAAAAGCACAACAATATGCAGAAATCGGAACAAAAGCAACAAGATTCATGAACAATGAGTTTTCCATGCAACTTAGTGTCAGAAAGAGTAGGATAATAGAAATGCGAAATATAATAGTGCGAATGAAAAATTCATATTTACACATATTAAGGATTAAGATGTAATCCTCCTTATCAATGAATATTTTTAGTTTTAAACATAAGTAAAATACTCACCTTGCACTAATATTATAATTAAAGTTAAGTAGAAATGCCACTTCAAGATCCTTCCTCACCTCTTCTTCCTTTAATACTTTCTCTTCTTTTTCTAATATTTTCTCATCCACAAGGTGAGTATGTTCTCTCTTATTTCCACCATATATATAGCCAATTTTGTAATTCACAAATTAATTACCACTATAAATTAACAATACACCACTACTTTTCATTTTTAAATAAAATTCACTCTTGCATATTCTTGAATGAATATGTTATGACTCTATATTTCCAAGTAAAGATACTACTATTACATGATTAATATACCACTATTATTCATTCTAAAGTAAACCTCTACATATTTTTGAATTAGCATATTATCATTCCATGTTCCTAAGTTAAGATGCTCTTTCTTCACATTCTTAAGTGACACCACTTCATATTCCTCTTGTAACTTATCATAAATAACCACAATTTCAAGATTAAAAGTTCACTAATTACCATCACTCAATTGAATTAATAAATAAATAGTAATTATTATCTTATTATTATTACATATTATTAATGTAATACCCAAGTCTTTAGATGAATTATTATAATTTATTTTAGAAGTATTATTAATTCTAAGCACTTGAATTTCATTAAGGCTAATCTTCAATGATATGCGATCTAGAATAAAAGAGTGCATGGTTAGTAATGAACCTCTATCTTTTGAGGTAAAAAAAATGGATATATAAGATATTGTATGCTAGGAATAATGGAGTAATATTAGTTGATTTTGATTTTTCACTGATATTATTGGTTTCTCTTTTCCTAGAATTTAAGCATACAATTTATTTTGGGCTCGATGAACATTTAAGGGATCTTAATTGAAAATAAATATGGGATATAAATTGAATTCTTTTGGAGGTTATTAAGGACTCTATTTTAGGTACTTATCTTGATGTTTTAGTTGCAATCTTGAGGACATAGACTTTAGAGTATTAATAATTTTGTAAAGATCGCTTGGTTGCTATTGAAGATGTAGAATTTGTCAAGTCAATTATTTGATGGGAACTTTATATATTGAGTTTTATGTTAAGGATTAAGCTTGCTACTATGAATGCCAATTTATGGCGAAGGAAATATTAATCTTTGGTTCATACTTAATTAGTGACTTGAGATGTATTAGTTAGCCCAAATTATTTAATTCATTTTAAGTTGTTTAGCCCAAAACTAGTATAAAAATAAGACCACAAATGGTATTTGTGTAATAACAACCCAAACTATTTAATTCATTTTAAGTTATGATTAAGCCCATAAGTATTGTAGAAAAGAAGCCCACAAATTATTATGAAGTAATTACGGGCCTAGATCCACAATTAACAGGTTAAAGATAATGAAAATTAATTTTTATGGAATTTTCGGATTTATGCATAGATATGGATAATTCTAGAGGGCTTCCCACCATTTTAAAACTCTATTTGGATAGTTGTTGACCCTCATAAGGTATCTAGTCATACTAGTTAGCTAGACTATATACAAATATGTGATATGAAATCTTAGGACCTCCTTTTTTGTACCACTATATTTTCTTGCAAAAATTCATCATAAATATTCTCTATTATTTAATTACTAAACTATAATAATAGTTAGATAAAAATCCAGAACAATTAAATCATGAAAAGTTGGGATTTCAGTAACTATCTAATCCTGATAAGGTTAGGATTTTAGATTTACCTTCGTGACTTTGAGCTATTGTTATCTGGGATTGATACTGATAAAGTCTTGGGGAGTTAGAAATTAGAGTTATCTTTTTATCTCAACAAGATATGGATTCTAGTTTATCATAATACGTAGCTCAGTGGTATAAATACCCATACAGTAGGAAATAGAGAAGCCATAAGTAGTGGTGAGAAAATACCATTTTTTATTTGTTCTTTAAAAATCCGCAGGAAATTTCTATAGACATATTATTTTTGCCCAATTAGAGTGTGATACGTATAAAATAATATGCTAGTTATTAATTCAAAATTTTCTATTTATCTTGGAATTTATTAAATTTAATTCCAAAAGATAAATAGTTAATTTTAATTAATGCTCTAGTATTTATTTTATGCTCAAATCAAATATTGACAAGTGTCAAAGATGACGTGTCTATGTCTATGGATCAATCAAATCAAAGATATTTGACATTATCTCTTGATATTTGATATTATCTTATCAAAGAGATAACTATCAAAAAAGTTTAAGTTACTCTAAAAGTCTTCCATGAAACATCTATATAAAAAGGGTGACCAAAGTTCATTCAATACACAACACAAATCCTAACAAGCAAGAGAAACTTTGAAGGATTCCAAGAATTCTCTCTAGCAAATTCAAGGAGATCCATGGCATTCCAAGCATTCTTCGTAGAGGTCATCATAGTTTGGCATTTAATTCGAGATTCAGGTGTGAAGCCTTCAAATTGGTGTTATTTTTAAAAAAAAAAAAAAATTCAAGAAGATCTATGGTGTTCAAGGCGTTATTCGTCGAGCTCATATATTTTTTGCAAATGATTGGAGATTAAGGTGTGAAATCTTTGAAATTGCTTTATTTCAAATCAAATTCAAGGAGATATACGATGTTCAAGGCATTCATCATA
The DNA here is from genome assembly GCA_018894105.1 of Jacaranda mimosifolia. NCBI lineage: Eukaryota > Viridiplantae > Streptophyta > Magnoliopsida > Lamiales > Bignoniaceae > Jacaranda > Jacaranda mimosifolia. Next base: position 28,134,445 of record CM032125.1, on the reverse strand, counting down.
GAGCTCAACAAATTTTAAAATCATAATTAGGAGTGAAGAATCAAATGATTGGATTAGAAATTGAATCCACAATTGATAAGTTTGAATTTTATTCTTATTTGCATGGATTTTTCTTGTCTTGTAATTTTGTTTATTGCAGACAAAGAAATTTGCGCTTAAAATTTTTTGGCACGCCCAGTGGGACTATCTCTAGCTCTCGTCTCTTTCATTCATCAAGATTGATGTATCAAATGGCTGCCAACAAGACTGCAACATTAAAAATTACTACCTCAAATTCCTCAAGTATGGAGATGGGAATGGTGACAAGTGCTACAACTTTGGAGGAACAAATTTCAAATTTAACGAGGGCCATTGAAGGACTCATGAAATATGTCCAAGAGCAAGACTTTCAAATTTCCAAATTGATGAGCAAAGTGAGCAATCTTGATGCTAGCTGCATGATGGAGAAACAAATTAAGGCTCAGGACAAAGGCCAAATGTCCACAAGGAGACGATCAGCCAAAAATGAAGAGATTGCAACAAAAGAACTAAAAGTTTCCACTGGATTAATTCCCATCAACCCACAGAAGGAGTTTATCATGGATACTATCAGAGACAAGCTTGATGGAAGTTCTAAGTTGTCTATAACTTACTCCAAGTCATATACTCAACGGATTGATAACTTGAAGATACTGATCGGTTACCAACCCCCAAAGTTTTAGCAATTTGATGGCAAAGGCAACCCAAAGTAGCACGTGGCTCATTTCATTGAGACTTGTAATAATGTTGTGACATATGGAGATCATTTGGTCAAGCAATTTGTTCGATCATTAAAGGGCAGCTTTTGATTGGTATGTTGACTTGGAGACAGGCTCTATCGATAGTTGGGGGCAACTGGAACAAGAGTTCCACTCGAAAGACAATTAACATGATAGAACTCACCAACTCTCACCAGTGGAAAGAAGAACATGTTTGATTACATCAATCGCTGGAGAAATTTGACTCGTAACTGCAAAGATAAATTATTAGAGGCTTCCGCCATTGAGATGTGCATCCAAGGAATGCATTGGAGTCTTTGCTTCATACTTTAAGGAATTAAACCAAAAACTTTTACAGATTTGGCAACTTGTGCACATAATATTTAAATAAGCATGAATTTTGACGAACAAGAAGACTTAAGTAATGCTAATGATAATGAAGATGTTGGAGGCAATTAATTTTCATCTTCAAATCACCAATGCCTCTTGATAAGAGTCTAAACTATCAATAATATTCCCAAATAAAAGTATAAACTATCTAAAACTCTCAAGTCCCCAAGTATTTGAATTCAAATTTCCAAGTTTCCAAGCCTTCAAATCAATGGATCAAGTCTTCAAGTCTCCAAATCCACGACTTAATTCTCCAAGTCTTTCAAGTTTAAGACTCAAGTCTCCAAGCCTTCAAGTTAAAGGCTCAAGTCTCAAAGTCCAAGTCCAAGAATCAATTTTTTAAGTCTCTAATTCAAATATTCAAATCTTTTAGTTTTCAAGTCCAAAGCTCAAGTCTTTGAATTCCAAATGCTCCTTGATAAGAGTCTAAACTGTCAATAATGCTCCTAAATATGAGCATAAACTATTGGAAATTCTCAAGTTAAAGTCTTTCCATGTGCTCTTTGATAAAAGCTTAAATTATCAGTAAGGCTCCTAGATACGAGCATAAACTATCTAAATATTTAATGCCTCCCCATGTACTCCTTGATATGAGTTTAAACTTTTAGTAAGGCTCCTTGGTATAAGCATAAACTATCTAAATGTTCAAATTCTCCCCATGTACTCTTTGAAAAAAGTATAAGCTGTCTATTAAGTCAAACTCAAGTAAACTCCTTGACATGAGTATAAATTGTCAATCAAATTCAAGTGGACTCCTTGACATGAGTTTAAAATGTCTATTCAAGTTAAATATGCTCCTTGACGTATGAGCATAAGTTGCATGTTACTCCTAGCTTGCATGAGTATAAACTGTGTATGGCTCCCCCCTCAAAAGGATGTTTACTTTGAACTGCATTGTGACTTGATCTATTTATTGGATTCAAAGGCAGATGAGAGGACTTCATCATAAAAATCTCCAAGTATTGGCAATCTACAAAGTCCATGAGAATTCCATAAAGAAATATAGTTCTTGACGGCAATGTGCAACATGTTTGTAAAATGGCTCCATAGCTCAAAGAATGCTTAGAGGATTTCTAGTCACAGACATATGTGAAAAAATTCTCAAATACTTCAAGCCTTGCCTCTTACGTGGATGATTGGCACATCTTTCGCCAAGCTTTGAAGTGGGAGCATTTGTAGACATATTAATTTTTCCCAATTGGAGAGTAACACGTATAAAACAATATGCTAGTTATTAATTCAAAATTTTCTATTTATCTTGAAATTTATTAAATTTAATTCCAAAAGATAAATAGTTAATTTTAATTAATGCTCTAGTATTTATTTTATGCTCAAATCAAATATTGAAAAGTGTCAAAGATAAAGTATCTACGTCTATGGACCAATCAAATCAAAGATATTTGATGTTTTCTATTGATATCTGATATCGTCTCCTGATATTTGATATTATCCTATCAAAGAGATAACTATCAAAGAAGTTTAAGTTAATCTGGAAGTCTTCCATCAAACATCTGTATAAAAGGGGTGGCCAAAGTTCATTCAATACACAACACAAATCCTAACAAGAGAAATTTTGAAGGAGTTCAGCAATTCTCTCCAAAACATTCAAGGAAATCCATGGTGTTTGAAGCATTCTTCGCGGAGCTCATCATATTTTGGCATTTGATTCGATATTAAGGTACAAATCCCTCGAATTGGCATTCTTTTTTTTTTTAAATTAAATTCAAGAAGATCCATGATGTTCAAGGTGTTCTTCGCAGAGCTCATATATGTTTTACGGTTGATTCGAGATTAAGGTGCAAAGCCTTTGAATTGCGTTATTTCAAATCAAATTCAAGGAGATCTATGGTGTTCAATGAATTCATTGCAGAGCTTATCAAATTTCAAAATCATATTTGAGAGGAAAGAATAAGAGGATTAGATTAGAGATTGAATCCACAATTGATAAGTTTGAATTTCATTCTTATTCGTATAGATTTTTCTTGTATTGTAATTTTGTTTATTGTAGACAAAGACATTTACGCTTCCAATTTCATTCTGAGATACTAACATCCCAATTTTCTATCGTAGAATTAGTGTAGAATGCTTAAGCAGTAGATTAAATCTAAGGAAAACTTTGGGTTTCATGATTTTGGTCTAATTAAATTTCTTTCTTCCTTTTATTGAAAATATTCTCTTCGCATAAATGTTTTTTGCATGAAATAGTAAGTAAATTTCTTTCTTCCTTCTATTGAAAATATTCTCTTCTCATAAATGATTTCTGCATGAAATAGCAAGTATATGTCTATTCTCTTTCTATTGAAAATATCTTTTCTGCATAAATGATTCTTGCATGAAAATAGGTAATTTTGCATATTAAATTCTTAAATCTAATGATTTATTTGTTGATGAATTATTCCATCTGTAATTATTTAACTATTCATAAAATAAAATAAAAAAACGTCTGCATAAAACTTTATTTTAGGATTTGAGCATTTGAAACAAAAATTTTCTAAATCTTGCATGAAACATAGTATTCTCTATTGGAATAAAAATAATAAAAATGATCTATGGTCTGGATAATCGAGAAACTATTGGTAGGAATGAGTTCCGTAATTGTGTTATGGGTTACAGTAGTAAAAGATTTCTAAAGTCACTTAACGACGTTGTAGTTAAGATTTCTGAATTAAGTCTCCGAACGACGTTATAGTTAAGATCTTGGTCAATATAACTGATTAGAATCTCGAGAGTTCATGAGCATGATTAATTAATGAATATTTTTTATAAGTGTGTAACCTCTGTTTTGAATTAATACTCGAAAAAGACACGTTCTGTTAATCACCTTGATAATCTGAATCAACAATTTTTCTATACTAATTGTAATATTTTTGAAATTGAATATTTTTGTCTTCAATGATATCTTTTCTTCTATTTGATATTTATACATGCTCAAATCCGATAGGAGGAGAAGGAGTTTTATTTACTGGGTGAAATGTCGCTCATAAGATATTAATTTACCATTTTTCAGATAACTTAGTTCAGGACGAAGAAGATACAACATTATGGGTGCGGGGGACGACCCACATCTAGGACACAGTTGATGAACTCCTTAGAGTGCAAGTCCGCTGATACAGGCTGTGGGGGGTGGCCAGGACGGCCCTGTAGGCGGTTAAGGGGCTCGATGGCGGGGGTGACCTTTGACACCCGAGCCCAACTTCTCGTGGCGTCCTCCCGGGTGGTAACTTCCCAAAGGCATCCCTATGGGTGGATAGGATATAATGCCAACATATAACAATTTAACTTTGAAAGCCATAACATAAATATAACAAGGTACAAGACTAGAAAAGCAATATACACAGTACACCAACCGGCAAGGCCGTTTTGAGATCACAAGGAAGGTGAACAAAGAAAATACGGTAGAACATCAGATCGGCAAGATCTCTTTAATGAAAACACATTCATAAGAAGCTAACAATAATCATGGGGTTAGTCGGCAAGGTTGTGGGGTACATGGAACAAAAAAACGGATAACATAATAGGAGTTATGGGCACTAGAATAGAAACAAGCAAATTTTAACAGGAGCAAAAACCAAAGAAACAAATCCTCACAGGGGTTTACGAAACAAGTAACAGATAACATAAGGAATTCAAAACAATCGAGGGTTTCAACAATCGAGTTCATATATTTCCCAAAAGAAAGGTATGCTGAACCCTCACTTTAACTTTCACAGAAAAGCTATCCCCATCTCACTGTTTTGCAATTTCCTGCTCCTTGTCACCTATTTCAAAAGAACATACTTATTATCAAAATACGTGTATTGTCCTTTTCAAGTACTAGTTAAGCTTTTTATATCGTGATATAGGTTTAAAAGTCACCGTGAGATAACATGCTAATTATACTGTTAATGTTATACTACTCACAAAGGACTTACCTGTCCTAACCGGTAATCATTTTTTGGGCCAATATCCTTGGTCTAGCAATCCAAGCCCTAATTTGACAATTTAAGTTATATATCAATGCTTTTATCGAAATGCCTAGGTTAACTAATTTTCTCATAAATATTTGGTCCTTACAACATTACACAAAGTCGATAATATCGGTCCAACTGTTATTAACAATCCAAAATTTGTCACCTAGTGCTCCATTATACAGAATTAGGATTTTATCATATAATTAGCTTAATTAACCAAGATTACCGTATAATATGATAAATTCATATCCACTAGGCATATATATATTCATACATGTCCCCTTTCCGAATCCCATATCATATTTTTCCATTTGTACTGTAAAATACAAGAGTTGGGCAAGAATATGTTCAAGAACAACATTAAAATATCAAAATCTCAATTCCAACTTATTTATACCAAAACTTCTTATCAAAACTCAGTCTCCTCAAACCAACACCGCTAGTGAGACCACCACGACAAGACAAAGAAACTGTCCTAGAGCCGTCGCGGTGCCACCGCCAAAGATTCCAACTATCACCACTCGTCAATGCGTCTCAACACGTACAATAAGATGCTTATATCAATTTTCCAATTCGCTGTCAAATCGAGGGTCAATTAAAGCTCTGATTGCTCAGTGCCACCACTTGTCGCTGCTGCTTGTTTGCTGACTTCCGCCAGCTCCAATGGTCTAAACCAAAAATCGAAGACACCACAATGCTCTTTAAGCTAAACCCTACATGAAGCACAACCCATATTCAAGCTCCTGCTTCTGGTGACGCCATGTCCGTCACCTTTGTCACGACCTATTTTTTAGGTAGAGTTTTCGTCCATCCCACCGATTGTTTCTACAAGGTTTTGGTACCTTTGTATTCCTTGTGCTGAGAGGAGTAAATTGGTATGTAATTTTCTAGGCTTTGCCGTTGCCGGAGGAGGTCACCGGAGAAAGAGAAGAATGGGGTTACATGCAGAAAATGGGAAGAGTTGGGTGGGGTAGGGGGGAAGCCCATATATAAAGGGAAGTTTTCAAGAAATCAATAATTGACCCCCAAAAGTTTACTTTTGCTTTCAATTAAGTCCCTCAGAAAATTGATCAGCTTCCAATCAACCCCTCAACTTTATTAGTGCCTTACTTTTACCCAGTTGACTAGAAAATTTTTCATTTTGACCCCAAACTTTCAAAAATAAATAAAATTTTAATAAAATTCACTAAAATAATGTTAAATGAAACTCTACCAATTATATGATTTCTAGGGGTGTTACAATTTATTTTCAAAATTTTAACAAATTCATTTAATTTTACTCATATTAATTATAAAATTGCTGTTATTAATATCTTATAAACTCCACGATTTTTTTTGTCCAAATGCTTTAAGAATTTATTCTTAAAAATATATAAAATTTTATAAATTCTAGAAATATCTTACAAGATATAGAATTTATTAAATCTTTTAAATAAATTTAGACAAATAACCTATTAAGTAACCAATAATTGCGACGGATAGTTTTGCCACAGCTCTGGATAAATTTGATAGCACATTAAGCACCCCGCCCGCCCCCAAAAGAGCTGTGACCAACACTAGTGTAGCAAAAAGGCGCACACACGCTGCGCCAACACCCCTGGCCAGCAGGAAGCATGCTTCCAATGGCTTCTGCCCAAATATGACACTACAAATTTACATGTGTTTCTTTAGTTATTTTTCTCCTCATTACATTGGCTTGGGGTTAGGCTCTACGCCAGCACCGCGAGAAAATGTTTTAGGATGAAATTTTTTATGTAGAAGTGTTTTGAAATATTGGGATAAATTTACTATAGACAAGTCAAATTAGTCACTCTTTTTGTTGAGTTTGTGTTGGGGGGAAGGGGGGGGGGTTGTGAAATTGTATTAATGTATATTTATAGTTGAATGATTGGCGTATGTATGTATATTTATAATGATTAATATATGACTGTAAGGATATGATGGGTTAGGGTTAATTGATTTTTGGATGATTTTTTAGGCATATTTTGGATATAGAAATGAATATTTTGGGAAGTGAAATTAGGGAATGTGCCAAAACGTTTTGTATTATTTTAAGCGTTGGAAAATATTTTCAAAAAATGCAAATAAACAAAACAAAGCCAAGCTTGATTTTCTTGCAATTGTTTATTTAGCAATTATTAACTTGCTTAGTTTGCAATTATTAACTCAAATACGAAATTATATGCCAGGCTAAATTAGACTTTGGTTTAAATGGATCAAGCCTTTTATCTAGATAACAAATTTAAGTCTAATTGATTCTGTATGATATGCTTTTCTTTATTTTCAAGGTCAGGCCTGTCATTTTTTTTTTTCAAATAAATTCTAAAATTTTGACGTGACCTAAAAGCCTACTTTTCATATGGCTACAACTAAGCTTAGATATTACATAGATTTAACTTATAATAGGCTTAAACTTATAATAAACATTAATAGACTTACTTATTTAATAGATTTGAAAGTTGTATTAATAAATAACATAAAAATAATTATTTTATGTTATATGAAAAAAGATAAATGGTCGACTTATTAGGCTTCTTAAAATTTTAAAATAGGTTAAATCTAATATATTTAATTAAAAAAAACTATTTTTTTTTTAAAATCTCAGCATGAGCTTTTTATTAGCCGAGACCATAGACCCGCGAGGGACTGCCTAGGCTATATATTCCTATTCCGATTGACACGATATATAGGACGAAAAGAAGAAGAAGATCACCTGCACTAAATGGTCCAGACTTTGGCGCGTGGTTTGACTTGGTGGATGCTTTTTTTTCCATGGTCAAATTTTCTCCTACAACGGGACTTCCATGAAGACAGCACTACTTAAAGGCTTATGCATGTTTCCATTGATAGATCAAGATGACTCGATGGGCCAATTTACATTCTTTGGTTGATACAAACAATTTTAATCTTTGGTTTGGCCGTTTGGGTATTAAATTTAATAGCGTACTTACTTATTTTGTACTCATAAATTTTTTCATAAAAAAATAGGTAACTCTCATGCACGTAGATGGGTTCAGTAGCACTGCATATATTGATATATTTTTACTTTCTATATGTTGTATATCAGTCTTATTGTTTAAATTTTTGGATTCAAATTTTGGATTTTTAGTAAATTAAATCCCAAACTTTAATGGCTTTCGTTATGCCACTGGTCAATCAATTGAGAATTAGGACATAAATAAAAAAAGAAAAAAAAAATATCAAATTAGAGATAGAATCAGAGATGGATTTTGATAAAAACAAATAGTAGATATTAAATGCATAATTAAAGACGGAAAGTCATCGAAAATAGAGATGAATTTTGGTAAAAAAAATATATATATTAGATATTTGAAATAGATTTAGATATTGCATTAATTAGTCTTTAAATTTAGAGACAAAAATCATTTTGTTTTCTAAATTTGAGATGGGGTTTTCAGCCACAGATCTAGAGACTGAAAAATCTGTCTCTATTTTGTTTTAGAGGCGGAAAGTAGGGCATGAAAAATCAGCCACAGGTCTTCTAATTCCATCTCTAAAACCTGTTTTCTTGTAGTACTGCAACTATATCACATGTGTAAATCAATCCCTTGACATGGCATGATATTCCAATTTTAATCTTATGTAATTATTACTAGTTATTCTTATTCTCTAACCTAAATGATTAAAAAATTTAGGTTGACTTACCTGGTTCTATGATTGTCATTGTTGAAATACCGCTTAAAACATTCTAGATGCAAAAAGAAAAGAAAATGGCTTACCACATATGAATTGAAGAGGCTTATTTCATTCATTTCCCTTACCAACTTTAGTAGCATAGATAGAGGAACTCCATGTCTCAGGTATCAGCCTTAAGATTTGTCAGTGAGATAAAGATTCTATTGTGAAAATTTCCAACTGGATTAATCTTTTGATTTGATGTAGCATAGGATAGAAGTGGGGAATTCAGTTGACAACCATATTTTCTATATTCTCAATTTTACATTTTGATTCATTTCAAATTCTAAGCCATGTTTAATTTAAAGACCCAATTGTATAACTAAAACAAGGGTGAGAGAAATGTATGTGGAATTTCTGAATACATATATATATATATATATACATATTAAGAAACAAGGGTGAATTGGCTTAGATTTAGTTGTTCGCATAAAAAGAAATCTGAAAAATTAGCTTACTTATGTTTGTCGATATTATTATTTAGTAACTATAAAAATTGTATCACAAGTTATAATATTAATAATTTTTATTATTATTATGTTGGCATTATATATTATGTGTACCACTATTTAATTGTCGATAATTATAATTGAAAATATTAACTTTAATCACTACTATATTATATTATGACAAGATAAAAATCATTTCCATTTAAAAAGTAATTCAATGATAAAATAAGCATTATTATTGCTTCATATATATATATATATATATATAATATTACTAACAATTTTAGTATTGTTACTTAATTTTTCATAATTAATATTTTACTTTTTTGTAGTGTGCAAAACTACCTCTTGCCAATGAAATATTGTCCTATTGGTGAGATTGATATCCCAAAACTCCAACTAAAAATAGATTTTAGGTTTGGACCACTCTTATGTGAATATTTACCTATTTTCTAAATAGCAATCTCTTAGTAAATTTTATGTTTGATTTGTAACCTTCATTTGAATTAATTTTGATGGGTTAATGTAATGGATCAATCTTATAAATAAAATAAATTGGGGAGCACCCATTTTACAAGTGCTAAAATATTAGTGGTATATAAAATTGGTATCAATTTTTCAGCAGTTGTTAATTTTAGTGTGATGTATTTCTTAATTATTAAAACTTTAGTCCATCTGCCAAATATTAACAAATTAACTAAAAAAAAACACGTTTTAGATGTAGCAGTACTTAATTACTCTCATACAAATATTTTCGACGTGTGGTACCATAAAATTATTACTATAAATTATTATGTTTTATATTCATATAAATATGTGATGCATGCTTGAGTCAGTACAAAAAAATATAATATTAGTGACAAAATAAATAAGTGATAAAGTCAAAATTGTCACTAATTAACATGTATTAAGTGGCAATAGTTTTTATCTTGTCACTAATGACCAAATTTTAAGTAACAAGAATTTTTATGTTGTCACAACATGACTCAATAATGACAAAAATTAATATTTTAAATTGTCACCATTATCAATTAGTGACACCCTAATGGTCACAACTTAGTGACAACAAAAATTGCTACTATAATTTATGACAAAATTTTCATTGTTACCATATGTGTGTCATTAATTGCCTATGGTGACAGCTTTAACACTATTTATGTCACTATTTAGTTTTAAAAAATCATTAAAGTGACAAAAATAAATTTTTTGTCACCTAATATACATAATTAGTGACAATTTTTACATTGTCACTTACTATATTATCACTAATTTATCTTTTTCTTGTAGTGAGTATTAGTTTGAGTGAAATCTCTTTGCTACCACTAACAAAAGCTTCAAAAGTTTGGTCGAAGTCAATTTAAACAAAATTACAAAAATATGAACATAAAACGACATTATTTATTTATTTTTTTTTATGGATATAATATCATATGAAAAGAGTACATACGAGATTAACACCCTCACATAAGCTTGTTATAATAGCGTAGTAGGTGTAAAAGATTGGGATGGGGGAGGGGTGTTGAGGCTGTAGCTCATTTTTTATTTAATCATTATAGATGTAAATATAAGTATTGTGGTATCATCATCAGCTTGATCCATCTAGATAAGATCGTTCAAGGAGGAGTGGTCACACCTGCAGGAAAATAAGTAGAGGTAATGTGATAAGTTAATTGCAATATGTTAAAAATATATTTAATATCAAAATAGTTAAGGGATCTAGACATTTTTTGTACTAGTTAATTGATGATCGCAGACTAATATGAAGTACTAAATTTATAAATATTCATTCAAAATTGATGATCAGATTAATCTGAAATATTGAAATACATGAACACTTCAAATATAGTCATATTATCAATACTTGCTAAATAGTATTCACCTATAAATATTGATTCCTTAAATAGTATCCTCAATATGCAATACTTAACTATTTCACTCTACTAAACATACCACTTATTTGATACAACGTATTTTTGTGTTCCATGATCTACATGTATTTAAAACATATAAAGGCTAGTCAATTCAACAAGATAAAAGTCAACTCAACTTAAACCAGTCAACTTTAATCCTAGTCATTTGATAGATCATTTTCAAAATCAAATATAAATATATATATATATATATATATTTATTAAGTGGCTTTTAATTTAGTTACATTAATTTTATAGATAAAGTATGAGGTTGAAAATTCAAACTTAACTATCCTTAATATGAATGTGTATAAATTAAAAACATATATAATACACATATAATGTTTGTACTTACTTCCACATTTAAAATTGCGAGGAATGGCTCTGCCACAACTCCGAACTAATTGAATAGTACGTTGAGCCCCACCAAGAGCCGCCACCAACTTTGGGGTAACAAAAGGGCACACACACTCTACGTGAGCCGCCCTCACAAGCTGGCAGCACCCTGCCGATGGCTTCCGCCCGAATATCACAGCCACAGACCTACAGGTGTCCCTTAATTTATTTTTCTCCTCATTACATTGGCTTGGGGTTAGGTTCTGCCCCAGCACCGCCGGAGCAGCAGCCGCCACCACCAATATCACCACCACCACAATCAATGATAACTTTCCTTTCATTTGGTATTGTCTTTTTCAGTCGGTAATTTAGCTCACTTATGTTCCTCTATTTATAGATGGGAGGATTTAAGAAGAAGACTTCATTTGACATGTGGGTCAAGTTGGCCAAATTTTCTCGGACAAGGAAACTTCCATAAAGACAATAGTAATGACGATGGTAAAAAAATTATGCATGCGTCGAGGTTTACACAGTGGGTCTGATAGGATAGATAGGCCTTTCGTGTTAAATAAGTCAAGGTCTCCATAATTGTCTCAAATCATAATAAAGTGTTGATTTTTTGATTGGTTGAAATCTAAATCACGAGAAAGTGTTAAGATTGATAAAGGTGGTTCAGTGAAAACTCTTCAATACTCCAATTAGGGTTGAAATAACAAGAGTATGCTGGAGAAAAAAAAAAAAAAAAAAATGAGTTGCTAATGATTTGCATGTATGAAATATAGCAGGCGTTAAATATTTATGTTATGGTGGCATTTAACAATATATTATGGATGAGGTGGTGAAATCTCAAGTGTCCATAAGCCACTTAGTAAATCAAGAGGGGATGCTTTAGGCTGGTCCTCCGTCGGTTGAATCGAATCTGATCTGCACAAAAACTGCACGAATCCAACTTTCTTAAGGGTAAAATAGGTTTTTCCTTAGGCCCCATCACAATTCTTCTGTACATAATTATGGATAAATATTTTTCGTGCCCCTAAAGGACTTTGAAAGTTAAGTTTTATGTCAGACGATGGTACTGTTTCGATGGCAAGATTACAAGAATATAAAGTTTTTTATTCTTCTATGGTGAAAATTATTGGTATTTATTTAGCTTTTGATGTAAGTATTAAAATAGAATAATTGAAATGGTATGAATAAAATTTAATTAATAAATATTTGAGTGAGATATTAGATTTTGGAATAATATCCCAATGAAATCCTTTAGCTAGATGAGTCTGTAACAATAAATTTCTTGTTTGCAAAAATAAAATTACATCACAAGAAAAATTGTACAAATAAAATAAAATTAAAATCTATCAACTATGGATTTAACCTCTAATCTAATCATGTGATTCTCCCTTCCAAATATAGTCTTGAATTTAATGAGCTTCGCGAAAAATGCCTTAAACGCCGTAGATCTAATTAAATTTAATTTGAAGAAAAATAACGTCAATTTGAGGGTTTCACACCTTAATCTCGAATTTAACGCCAAAATATATTAGATCCGCGGAGAACGCCTTGAACATTGGGGATCTCCTTGAATAAAAATGACGCAATTCGAGGGCTTGACACCTTAATCTCGAATCAAACGCCAAAATATATAAGCCCCGTGAAGAACGTCTGGAACGTCGTGGACCTCCTTGAATTTGTTTGAGAGAATTGTTGGACTTCTTCAAAGTTTCTCTCACTTGCTGGAATTTGTGTTTTGTCAAATGAGCTGCAATCACCCCTTTATATAGGTACTTGATGGGAGACTTCTAAATTGACTTGAACACCTTCAATGGTTATCTCTTTGACAAGATAATATAAAATATCAAGAGATAATATCAGATATATTTGATTTGATAATATCAAACATCAAAAGATAATATCAATATCAAATATCATTGATATGATTGGTCCATAGATACAGACACTCCATCTTTGACACTTGTCAATATTGGATTTGAGTATAAAATAAATACCAAATCATTAATTAAAATTAACTACTTATCTTTTGAAATTAAATTTAATAAATTCCAAAATATAAATAGAAATTTTAAATTAACATCTAATATACTATTTTACACATGTCACTTCTCAATTGATCAAAATTAGTTTGTCTACAAATACCCCCACTTTGAAGTTTGACGAATGATGCATCAACTCTCTACAGAGGCTAGCTTGAAGAATTTAAAAATAAAGGAAACTATTTGAGACATCTACATCAAATTACTTCAAATGGTCAAGAGTATTCCAAATTGAATTTAAATATATCGCTTGCTTGAAAGATTTAAAATATCAACATAAACACATGAATTTCACTCTTGTCCTTTAGCGGATACCAACTCTTAAGAAATTGAGGATTCATTTTCTTCTATATGGGCCCACGCATATCAATCAAACTTTTGATTTGAAGTGAAGCTTTCTATCAATTCTTTCCCTATTTTCTTGCCCAAGAGATCCGTCACGTTTTATCTACATTCAGCCATTCTTATTCCCAATTATCAAAAATTGGCCAAGGGACCCACTATGTGGGCCATGTTAAGCCATTACCATCAAAACTTTCCTGCTTGCCCATTTTATTTTTATTTCCACATGGCGTGCCAAAATTTATAAGCACAAATTTCTTTGTCTGAAATAAATAAAATTATATGACAAGAAAAATCATACAAATAAAATAAAATTAAAATCTATCAACTGTGGATTCAACCTCTAATCTTATCCTTTGATTCTTTCCTTCCAAATATAGTCTTGAATTTAACGAGCTCTGCGAAAAATGCCTTAAACACCGTGGATCTCCTTAAATTTAACTTAAAGAAAAATAACTCCAATTCAATGGCTTGACACCTTAATCTCAAATCAAACGCCAAAAATATATAAGCTCCATGAAGAACACCTTGAGCATCGTGGATCCCCTTGAATTTGTTTGAGAGAATTGCTGGACTTCTTCAAAGTTTCTCTCACTTATTGGAATTTGTGTTGTGTCAAATGAGCTAGGATCTCCCCTTTACATAGGTTCTTGATAGGAAACTTCTAGATTGACTTAAACTCCTTCAACAGTTATCTCTTTAATAAGATAATATCAGATATATTTGATTTGATAATATCAAACATCAAAAGATAATATTAATATCAAATATCTTTGATTTGATTGGTCCATAGATATAGACACTCCATCTTTGATATTTGTTAATATTTGATTTGAGTATAAAACAAATACTAAATCATTAATTAAAATTAACTATTTATCTTTGGAATTAAATTTAATAAATCCCAAAATATAAATAGAAATTTTAAATTAACATCTAATATATTATTTTACACATGTCGCTTCTCAATTGATCAAAATTAATTCGTCTACAAATGGCCTCACTTCAAAGCTTGACGAATGATGCATCAACTCTCAACAAAGGCGATGCTTCAAGTATCTAAGAATAAAGGAATCTATTTGAGACATCTACGTCAAATTACTTCAAATGGTAAAGAGTTTTCCAAATTGAATTTAAGTATATCACTTGCTTGAAAAATTTAAGACATCAACATAAACACATGAATTTCACTCTTGTCCTTTAGGGGATTCCAACTCTAACAAATTGAGGATTCATTTTCTTCCATATGCGCCCTTGCGTATCATTCAAACTTTTGATTTGAAGTGAAGCTTTCTATCAATTCTTTCCCTATTTTCTTGCCCAAGAGATCCATCACGTTTTATCTACATTCAACCATTCTTATTCCCAATTATCAAAAATTGGCCAAGGGACCCACTATGTGGGCCATGTTAAGCCATTACCATCAAAACTTTCCTGCTTGCCCATTTTATTTTTATTTCCACTGGGCGTACCAAAATTTATAAGCGCAAATTTCTTTGCCTGAAATAAATAAAATTACATGACAAGAAAAATCATACAAATAAAATAAAATTAAAATCTATTACCTTAATTTAGAATCAAACGCCAAAAATATATGAGCTTTGCGAAGAACGCCTTGAACATAGTAGATCTCCATAAATTTATTTGAGAGAATTGTTGGACTTCTTCAAAATTTCTCACTTGCTAGAATTTTTGTTGTGTCAAATGAGCTAGGATCACCCTTTGTATAGGTACTTGATGGGAAACTTCTGGATTGACTTGAACGCCTACAGTAGTTATGTCTTTGATAAGATAATATAAAATATCTAGAGATAATATCAAATATATTTGATTTGATTGATAATATCAAACATCAAAAGATAATATTACTATCCAATATCTTTGATTTGATTGGTCTATAGATAGAGACACTCCATCTTTGACACTTGTTAATATTTGATTTGAGTATAAAATAAATACTAAATTATTAATTAAAATTAACTATTTATCTTTTGAAATTAAATTTAATAAATTCAAAATATAAATAAAAATTTTAAATTAACATCTAATATATTGTTTTACATATGTCACTTCTCAATTGGTCAAAATTAGTTCGTCTAGAAATGCTCCCACTTGAAGGCTTGATGAATGATGCATCAACTCTCGAAATAGGCGAGGCTTGAAGTATTTAAGAATGAAGGAATCTAATTTAGGCATCTACGTCAAATTGCTTCAAATCGTCAAGAATTTTCCAAATTAAATTTAAATATATCGCTAGCTTGAAAGATTTTAGATATCAACACAAACACATGAATTTCACTCTTGTTCTTTAGCGGATTCCAACTCTAAGAAATTGAGAATTCATTTTCTTCTATATGGGCCTACACGTACGGCGTATCATTCAAACTTTTGATTTGAAGTGAAGCTTTCTATCAATTCTTACCCTATTATCTTGGCCAAGAGATCCATCACGTTTTATCTACGTTCAGCCATTCTTATTCCCAATTATCAAAAATTGGCCAAGGGACCCACCACGTGGGCCATGTTAAGTCATTACCATCAAAACTTTCCTACATTCCCATTTCATTTTTATTTTCACTGGGCGTGCCAAAATTTGTAAGTGCAAATTTTTTTATCTGCAATAAATAAAATTACAAAAAAAAAATTATACAAATAAAATAAAATAAAAATATATCAACTGTGGATTCAATCTCTAATCTAATCCTCCGATTCTTCCCTTCCAAATATAGTCTTGAATTTAATGAGCTCCACGAAAAATGCTTCAAATGGAGTGGATCTTCTCAAATTTGATTTGAAGACAAATAATGCCCATTCGAGGGCTTCGCACCTTAATGTTGAATCAAATACAAAAAATATATGAACTCTATGAAAAACACCTTGACCATCGTGGATCTCCTTGAATAAAAATAATATCAATCCGAGGGCTTCATACCTTAATCTCGAATCAAACGCCAAAAATATATAAGCTCCGCGAAGAACGCTTTGAACGTCGTGGGTCTCCTTGAATTTGTTTGAGAGAATTGCTGGATTTTTTCAAAGTTTCTCTCACTTGCTGGAATTTGTGTTGTGTCAAATGAGCTAGGATCACCCTTTATATAGGTACTTCATGAGAGACTTATAAATTGACTTGAACTCTTTCAACAGTTATCTTTTTGATAAGATAATATTAAATATCAAGAGATAATATCAAATATATTTGATTTGATAATACCAAACATCAAAAGAAAATATTAATATCCAATATCTTTCATTTGATTGGTCCACAAATACAGACACTCTATCTTTGATACTTGTCAAAATTTGATTTGACTATAAAATAAATACTAAATTATTAATTAAAATAAACTATTTATCTTTTGGAATTAAATTTAATAAATCCTAGAATATTATTAGAAATTTTAAATTAAAATCCAATATATTATTTTACACATGTCATTCTCAATTGGTCAAAATTAATTTGTCTACAAATGCTTCCACTTCAAAGCTTGATGAATGATGCATCAAGTCTCGGTAGAGGCAAGGCTTAAAGTATTTAAGAATGATGGAATCTATTTTAGACATCTACGTCAAATTACTTCAAATGGTCAAGACAATTTCCAAATTGAATTTAAATATATCGCTCGCTTGAAAGATTTAAGATATCAACATAAACACATGAATTTCACTCTTGTCCTTTAGCGGATTCCAACTCTAAGAAATTAAGGATTCATTTTCTTCTATATGGGCCTACACATATGGCGTATCATTCAGACTTTTGATTTGAAGTGAAGCTTTCTATCAATTCTTACCCTATTATCTTGGCCAAGAGATCCATCACGTTTTATCTACATTCAGTTATTCTTATTCCCAATTATCCAAAATTGGCCAAGGGACCCACCACGTGGGCCGTGTTAAGCCATTACCATGAAAACTTTCCTTCTGCCCATTTTATTTTTGTTTCCACTGGGCGTTCCAAATTTTGTAAGTGTAAATTTCTTTGTCTAGAATAAATAAAATTACATGACAAAAAATTTATTGCATTTGATGCAAATCGTAGACTTATTGAAGCATTTGATGCATTATTGCGAGATATTACTGATGAACCTAATAAATTATATAGTGGCAAGGTGGTTGTTTTTGGTGGAGATTTTCATCAAACATTTCCCATCATTCCTTTTGGTACAAAACTACAGATGATAAATGCCAATTTTGTTGCTTCTAATATGTGGCCTCAATAAATAAAGTTTAAATTGCATGAGAATATACGTGCAAGAGATGACCCTTCCTTTATAGATTTTTTGTTGAGAATTAGAGATAGCATTGAGCATTTTGTTTTTGATGATAACATTGTTATACTTGATAGTATCTTCTTACCATTTATTAGTCGAGAGGTGTCGACTCAAAAGTTGATTGACTATGTTTTTCCTTCAATTACTTCTTATTCATATGATGCATATAATTTGGTAAATAGAGCAATTTTGACTTCCAAAAAAGATAATGTAGTGGATATAAATAATTTTCTTATTGAAAAGTTATCGGAATATGTAGAGAATACATTAGTTTCAATAAAGTTTTGAATCCATCTGATCCAGGTCAATATGAAGAATTTTTTTTTAGTAGTATTGTTGCAAGTAACCTTCCTCCACACAAGCTAATGCTTAAAAAAAGCTGTCATATTATGCTATTGAGGAATTTAAATCCAATAGAGAGTCTTTCAAATGGTACACGATAGATTTGCCAAAAGCTTGGATAGAACTATATAGAAGGTGAAATAGCAACTGGAGATCATAGAGGCAAACTTGTATTTATACCACGAATACTGTTAGAATGCTCTGATAAGGAAAAAATGTCCTATTACTTTCTGACATTTCCAATTTCCAATAAGGCCATGCTTTGCCATGACTATCAATAAAGCTCAAAGGCAAACACTTGATGATGTTGGTATTTATTTGCCACAACCAGTCTTTTCTTATGGTTAGCTATACATTGCATTGTCAAGAGCTCATCATGCTTATTCAGTTAAAATACTTATTGAGCTTATTTATCAAGGGGTTGATAGATAGCAGTACACAAAAAATATTATGTACAGGAGATCTATGACTTGATGGAAAGAGGTCATTCTTTTTTAAACATTCTTATATATTTTTAGCTGTCGACTTTGCTACTCTACTGCCTTTAATTTTCTTATGGCATGGTTATTATTACTGATTGTTTATTCTTGGTAGCAAACATTGATATTATTTGATGTTAATGATTTTAACTATTGATTTCCTTTCTTCATTGACATAGGTAGAGATAAGAATGGCACAAAGGTTGTTGCAAATTAAGGATATCAAACCTCAATTAAGGAGCTGGCGTGTAAAAGTCTTGGTGGAGTCCAAAACAACTCCAAGGTAATCTATTCAGAGCCCACGCAGATATCAACAAGTTACCATATTGGATGATTTGGTGAGAGACATATTTTTAAATAATTATGATATGTTAGACATCATTTTTGGTGAAATATTTTAGGAATCAAATATACAAGCAAACATGTATTGACATATTCAAACATATAATGATTAAAATGTAGGGTGCTCACGTTCTTGCAATGATTTTTGACATGGACATCAACCAGTTTTAAAGGACTCTTAACTTGATGGATACCTATATAATCTCTAATGCATGTGTGATAGATGCGAATTTGGATTTTGAGTGCTATGGAAACAAATATCAATAGATCTTGAGTCGTAGAACAGTTATCACTAGGGTGATTGACCAAGTAATCCCACCTTCTATTATTGTTCCTAAGTATGCAGAATTTTCAGCATTGGTGCCAACAATTGAGAGGAAAACTATTAGTGATTTACAGTTTTTTGTTGGCTAATTTCTTTGGCATGTATATAGTTACTGAAAAGTTATAATTCTTTAATTTGCATATAGATGTGTTGGCTATAGTCATTAAGACATTTGAACAGCGGACTATTGGGAGCTCATCAAAATACTGTATTATTCATGAATTTGCAGTTATGAACCACGAGTATGTAATTTATTTCATTTTGTAGCTAAAATGTTTTTAATATAAAACTCTTATTTATTGTAAATTTGATCCTACTAAATATATTTTTTCCTTTCTGCTAGGAGAAAACCACCCATTTTCTCTTAGTGGAGTAACATTTCTTCTTCTGAAAGGCAATTGATCAGGGAATCAACTGAAGCTATGCTTATCATTTATGCAAAAAAACTTGAATGTTTCTTAACATTATGGTTTGATTTTTTGTGCTCTTTAAGTTTAATATTATAACCAATCAATTTAATTTTAGGAGGATTATTTTACTAACTGAACACACTTGCATTAACTCTTTCAACCGCCATCAATCTAGATCCAGCCATACTGGAGGCACAAAAATTGAAGACATGGTATTTTTTTCATATTAATATGTTAAAATCTAAAAAATTAGTTGAGAATTTTTTTTAACCAATTTAGTTGCTATTTGATTGGTATTTTGATGCATTAGGCGTGCCAATAACTTCAAGGTAATAGCCGAAGCATTAGTTGAGGTGGAGGAGATGATTAAAATACAACAGTCGTTAATGCGAATGACTTCAAAGTTTCATACAATTACTGATGTGGTGCGATTGGAAGATGTATGTCTTATAGTATTTCCTTATATGTGTGGTTAGCCAATGTGGAACACAATGTATGAATATATATATATATATATATATTGATCTATTTTTATTGCTTCCTGTAAGTTTTAATCATTTGAAAAATGTAACTTGCTAGGGTTGCTTTACAGGCTGTCTAACAGGATAAATTATTCCTTTGTTACTACAGCTTGGCACTTCAATAACAGAACAAATTATTCCTTTCAGACAATAGTGTTAATTTTGTCAACAAGTTTTGTATTTTTTCATGACATTATTGGTGCATGCCTTGCTTAATTAAGCCAAATTTGGCCCTATGCATAGGATAGTATCTCTTTTGATGGAAAAAATGGATTACATTTGCTATGTGTGTTCAGTTTAGTTAATACTTATAAAGTGCCATTAATTTGTAGTCAATTATTTCTGGTGTCCTATGTACTTATCTAAAAGGGATAATTACGGAAACTAACCCTGAGGTTTGGAGCAGTAACAGAAACTACCCCTTGAGTTTGAGAAATTGCAAGCACATCCTCTAAGGTTTGTTGCAGTCTAACAACGAGATCCTATCGTTAGTCAAACTAATAGAAAATGCTGACATCATCGTTGAATTTTTTCAAAATATCAATTTTACCCTTTAGTTGACTGCTTAAGCCTATTAACTATGTTTTGGGACCAAAATGCCGTTGTGTTATTTTGGCAATGTGCTCAAATATGCTGGTATGTAATTGTAACATAACATACATAAAAGGGGGATCAAAGTAATAAACTAAAATAATGCTTAATCTTGTCATTGGAAATATAACTTGGTAATTAATTAATGTAATTAACCTAATTAATTAATTAAGTAAGTAAGCAAGTAAGTAATTTTTAATTAACTAATCATATTTTTTAAATTATTTAATTAACTAAGATTAATTAATTGAAAAATAATTATGTATAGAAGACCAGAAATTATGAGATTAAAATATTACAATCAACCCCTTCAGATTGCGTGAACTTTTCATATAGCCCCCTGTATATTTAGTCATGTGATATATAAAACCTTTAGTATCTTAAAAACCTGCAAGCACATCCGCTATGGAGCAACATAAACATTCCAAAAGCACCAAGTAATGCACCACAAATCAAACCAAACCAACATTACAATAAACCTGCATTTACACTTACAGCAAATAAGTGTAACATTTAGTTTTCCAAAATACACAGGTTAGAATCACTGCAGCTAAATAATTGTTTACAAGCTGCACAAAAAATATTGAGTTTTCTTCCTATGTAAGTGACAAAAATATTAGTTAGTTTCAATACATAAATAAGAATATTTTTCAGCCTACATTAGTCCCTCCATCTGCAACGCTAGCAACTCCATCAACAACTCTAGTAACTCCATCACCAGCACCAGAAACTAGGGGTGGGCATCGGGTTTGGGTATGGGGGTACTCGACCAGTCTCGATCGGGTATTTCCCGTTTGGGTCGGGTATTTTTAGTCCCCCAACCCGAATGTGTATTTATGGGGGTACCCGAAATTTTGGGGGTCGGGTATCGGGTATTGGGTGGGGTACCTGATACCCGATCGGGTACCCCCATTCTATTAAAAAAAAAATTATTATATTATTAAGTATTATATATTTAATTGAAGTGCCAATATATGATGTATATCATATATTATACATTAATATTTATATTTAAGTTTTAAAATTATATTGAGTACCCCCATTTTATTTTTAAAAAACTAGTTATATTATTAAGTATTATACATTTAATTGAAGTGTTTATATATGATGTATATCACATATTAGATATTAATGTTTATATTTAACTTATAAAATTATATATTATGTGGAATTTAGAACTTGTGAATAATGAATTGTAGTTATATCAATAGATTCACAACGAAAATAAATAATGAATTAACAAAATTTTTATTTTTATTTATTAAAAATATAAAAAAAAATTAGTGAGGGTTTTAGGGGTACCCCTCGACCCTAAGGGGGTACCCAATGGGGGTCGGGACTCGGGTATCAAAAAATGATACCCGAGCCCTCGTGCGGGTACCCCCAAGAGGGGGTACCCGACCCTCGTCCACCCCTACCAGAAACTGTATCACCACCACCACCAGTAGTAACTCCATCAATAGCACCACCTGTTGTAGCAGCTCCATCATAGCATCCAACATTATCAAAACCTCCAACTCCACTAGCACTCCCAACAATTGACTACACAAATCCGTCAATTGTTGTATAAAATCCATCATAAAAAACAATGTCATCTTCAAAGAAGGCAGCAGTAGCAAAGGCTATTCCAACTTCAGCAATTCCAACGACTAAACCTTGTGAGTATGGAACTATAGAAGTTGACCCACTTCCCAACTTTCTCTTCTTCCTTATATTGAACATTTGAGCCAGTGGGACATCCTCCTAAAATACAAAATAAAAAAAAATAAAGAGCTTGTAATTGCACAAGTAACTTTATGAATGAATCACAAACAAGAAAAAATTGTAATTTAAAGAACCTATTCAGGTATTTTTCATCTTCCTCTAATTTTCAACACATGTCTCATCTTCTTCACTGGTGCCCTTTAACATGTCCGCTTATTATGTCCAATAGCATTACACTTGCTACATTTTAAAGTACTAGACCTCTTGCTCTCAGTGACATTTGATGTCTCTCCAATCTCTCTTCTATTTTTTCTTAGTCTCCCAGGTAATCTTTTCAATGGATGAGGGAGAATACTTAAGGGATTAGTCTCCACAACACCCCAAAATTATGGATCAGGTATTGAGTGTATGGGATGACTACAACACCTCATATAATTCTCTTTGGTAAAGCAAGAAGTGGTGTAAAGCTCTATATTCTCCCACCTATGAGCAGTAGCAAGTCCTTGCATTCAAGTCAACAATGAGATGCACATTTTGATCATGAATTTCAAACTTTGATTGACTACTAACCATTATTTTGCATTGCCTAGACATTTGCTTCACCTGGCTCAGTTTCTTGACAATATTCTCAGTCATATAGCTATTCCATATAGCCCCTCTTCTCAAGTCCTTTTTGAATCCTAGCCATTAACTTAGTTCTCAAGCTACCTAGCAATGTGACTATAGTCTTAGACCTAAGTTCTAATGGAATAGTGCCCGGCAAGCCAATAGGATTGGCCTTGTAAAGTTACTTCCTTGAAAAATAATGTTGATTGATTGATATTCTTTATGCGGCTATCTTCATCTTATGCTCTTTATTACTTCACTTATATTTGGATGAAGCCCTTAGATCACTCTTGACTAAGGGACTTGGTTTGATGACCATGAAATAAGTCTCACACGGTTGTGATCTTAAATCATCCAAGTCATAGGATCTTATGAGACGGGGCATCTAAGATCCAGATAGACTTGCACTAGCAATGCATAAATCCAAGAGTTGGATATTGCTCCATTCCATGAGCAACCATATGAGATATGAGTATATGTTAGTGGATGATTGTTAGAGAACAAGGCATTGAAGGTCCATCGGAGAATCCACTAGATAGTCGTAATCGCAAGTCGGTAGTGGCAAGTTCTCCAGCTCACGCTAGTGTATGTTATTAGTCCTCTAGCCTAAGGATCCATGGTAACTTTGTGTTTGGTCCTCATGCTTTGACTCTTCCTTGACCACTTAGTGGGTCTTGGGTTGAGATTGGGTATGAGCTACTTGGATTGGACGTCAATGGGATTCAAGATGGAATCTGACTCCTCGCTTTTGTGAAGAGCGAGCGCATCTCCTATGCATTCTATTATGGTTGATTCCAAAAAATCCTTGCGCAAGGTTGTGTGACAATTTGGAAAAGGAGTTTTCCAAAGATGAGATCACACAAGAGAATCGAACATTAGGAATAGAGACATAGTATCGAGGCTATTAGGGAGCCAACAAATATCTTACCCTAGGCCTTTTTCGGGAGGTAGGAGATGGAATAACCGTATTTGCATGGTAAGCGTAGAGCTATAATGGTTCTCCAAAACATTCATTTCGGCCAATTAGTTGGGCTCCATAGGCTTGAGGTTGGACATCGACCATGGAGATTAGGTACTCTTCAATTGATGAGATTAATTAAATTGAGTCGATTAGTTTAAAAGTGTTTTAAACTAAAATGAATATATGATATTCAAAAGTCACAAGGAGTTGTGAGCCGATGCCTAATGAATAGTAGAACCTATTGGGTCACACACAAAAGCCAATTAGCTTCCTAGTTGATGGAGCAATTTTCTAAGAGTTTGAGAGTTTCTCCTAGTGGACCAATTTTAAGGTGTCCAATTTAAAGGTCAATTTTATCTTGATTAATTTAAGTGTTAATTAATTAATTTAAAAGGTTAAATTAGACCAATAATTAAGGATTTAATTATTTGGTGCCAAAATGACCATCAATTGATCAAGTTAACTTAAAGAATTAAGTTAGCAAAATGAAGCTTAGGAGTTAAGCTAGTTGGACTTAAGAGTTAAGTCAAAGGTTAATTAATTAAATTAAAGTGTTTAATATAATTAACAGGAAGAATGCATTTTGGAGGGAAAATTCAATTGAAATGTTCATTTGAATTAGCATCTTAATTAGCTTGAAATTAGATTTTAAATGTAATTAAGATGCACATGAAATTTGAATTGGATTTGAATTTGCATTTGCCACCTTGGCAATGCAAGGTGTCAAATGCAAGTTGGCCACCCACCTTGAGGAAGGTTTGATACCAACTTGGCATCACACCAACCTCACCCTATATATAAATATAGTAGGTGTAAGGATAGGTCATTACTGAAAGTGTGAAAGAATTTGATTCTTTTGCAATTCACTCTATAACACCTTGCAAGCATTGCATTCATGTGTTGGAAGCTTTGCTCTCTTCTTCTTCTTCTTCTTCTTCTTCTTCTTCTTCTTCTTCTTCTTCTTCTTCCCTACCTCAAATTGGCCTCCATCATTATCATTCTCCTATCCTATTCTAGCTTATAGTGAGGAGAATTTGGATGTTTTGTTGGTGTGTGGATCATATCAATAGAGGCGAAAAAGTTAGTTTGCTATAGCTTGGAGATCCACTTGACCATAGCATCGATTTGGTGAATATTTCCGAGGAGATCCAGAAAGCTTTTGGATCCAAAATTTTACTGTGTTTCCTCCAAGGTGTTGATAGATTGCAATAATTTTTTCATGAATTTTGGAGGAGTTTTAATGAGGTTAAAAATCACTCCATTCTTGCTGCGTTGTTTCTAGCAGATTCTGGATTGGTGAAAAGTTCACCACTTTCTCCTTGGATATTAGCATTTCATGGTAACACTATCTAAATCTGAATTTTAGGCATGATTTGATCCTAGTTAGCATGTAAGCACTAGTTTATTTAGCTTTTGAATTTTATAATTGGATCCCAATTCCTTACTTGCTTGCAAGTGGTAGCAGAACCTAAATCATGCTTAGATTTGGATTTTTGTTGATGATTGATTCATGTGATAATTATTAAAAATCACCAAATTCTCGATTCATATGATGGATTGGAGTGTTTGGATGATGTTGTGTATGGCTTCTTGAAAGCATGCTAATATGTGTTTTAAGTATTAATTCATAGGATTACTATGTTTTAATTCATAGCTATTTGTGCTAAATGTTGATTTAGCATTTATTGATGTTATATGTTGATATAGCATGTTAAATCTGACCTCAATGTGTTTTGGTCATTTTTGGATCCAATTTGATTGGAGTTTTGTTGGAGATTTTTGAAGAATATGATTCTAACTTAAATTAGTTTTTGGAAGCTTGATTGAGCACTTGAAATTTCAATTTTAAAAAACAGGTTAATCTGAAATTTCATCTATAATATGTCTTTTAATGTTAAGGAAGTGTCCTAAATTTTTGGTGCACAAAAGTTGAACCAAAAATAAGTTGACTCGGTCTAAACCCAAAAACAGGTTAATCTGCCACGTTCGGCCAGGCACCGACTGGGCAGCGTGCACTCTAGCTGCCAAGCCGTGCGGCCGAGCTAGGGTAGCAGTGCCTAGTTTCGGGTTGGATGTGTTTTGACCAATTTTTTGTGTTCCTTCAGTGGCCAAAAAAGTGCTTTATTTCACACACAATAGATGCAAAAGTGTTGTGCAAGTTCTCAATAAAATGTTTGACATTTTTTCAAGCTCCTAAAATCTTATTAAAGTTAATCTCCAACATGTGGCATAAGAGTTATGCTTGACCAATTACTTGTTTATGAGATAAGCATTTAATTAATGGAATTAATTGTTAATTTTAGATTTGTTTAGTGTTCATTTAATTGTTGAATGGATGATGAAAGAATGGGGATGATCGTGAGTCTTTAATATTGATTTTATTTATTTCAAGTTGTTGAAATTGGTTGTATTAAATTGGGGCTTGCATGCCTCTTTATTTCTACCTTGTAAATGTTATGAGAGTAGAATCAATAGGAGTGGGGATTTCTTTCTCATGTAAAAGTTACATAGAGCAAAGGAGACCTTGGAGGCATGGAGACTTTTGAATACCCATAAATGTATGGGATACATTCATGTAATTGCTAAATTTAATCAACCCATCTAAAATCAACTATCTGGTGCACTTATGGCTCTAAGTGCATCACTTGGTTAGGCTCATGGTCATCCCACTGTAGGAGCATGCTAGACGCATTTACTTAGATCCTATTAATGTATGAGATGCATGTTTAGAATATAGAAAACCTAAATAAGAAGATAAAATGATGAGATCTTTGCAAGCAATAACCCTCTACATAGAATGTCTAAGTGTTTTTTTTCAAATATTAAGTCAAAATGGATATAAATTAAAAGAGCTTTAATTAATCCAAGTAATATACCAATAGTATGTGGCATGATGATGCTACCACCTTTGTGTGATATACATCCGGTCATAGGGGTCATACTTAGGAGGAAAACTGTGACCATATGCTTTGCATGAGATGCACATTTGATTTAAAAATGCTCACACATTATACACTCGGTCACGGGGGATGTTGTGGTGCCCGTCTTGATTTAAAGTTTGATTAGTAGGTTTAACTTAACACCGAGTAATGTAGAGGTCATCCATCAGGGGATCTTCATAAATGGTGAGGCAAAATATATCAAGAATTGCATGAGATGCAATTAGCAAATGTTGCTTACATTTGGATTGCTCGTGGACATACATCCAGTCATGGGGGCCCACTTGCAATTCCTTGGGATCTTAATTCTCACTAGGAAATATGATTTCCCGAATTCTTCTAGGGGGGTGAAGAGTTTGATAAAATAGGAGGAAAACATGCTTGAAAGACCATGAACATGTTTTAATATCAAATTCAATCACATGCTTATTCTCTTTTTTGCCTTTGAGGATTTGTGAAATCTTAAGAATAGCTTAATGTTCCGCTCAATATTATTTTGGAAACCTATAAACCAACCGGGCCAAACACTACAAAAAATTATACTTTTAGTAACGAATAATTTTGTTACCATAAAGCTGAAATTCATTACCCAAAATATTGGTAACGATTTTTTCGTTACTTAAGTTTAGTGCTCTAAAGCCCGTCGCAAAAGGTTTTAGTAACGAAATTTATGGTTCATTACGAATGATGGACTTATGGCGACAAAATGTATCATTACCAAAATATGATATTAGTAACAAAAAAGTGTATTCGTTATAATAGATTTTTATAGCATAACGAAATATTTAGTTACTAAAACATTGGCAATTTTGTTGCATTTTATTTTTTCGTTACCAATGCATAATATAATGATATTGTTTATTTAATTAAGTATAGTTACTAATTGTTTATGTAACAAAATATTTGGTTACAAATAGTTAAATAAAATTTTAATTCAAAAATAAGCATTTCGTTACCAATGGAATAAATAACTAAAGTTTTGTTACTAAACGTGTGCGCATGGGCTCCTGTTTGGGCTGCTTCACATGGATGGGCCATTTGACTTCGGGCCTACGCCTGTTGGGCCGCAGAACTCTGAGCTCGACCTAGGCCATCGCCCATCAGCCCCCCAGCAAGAGTGCAGTAAGGCCCAATCGCTCGCAAGCAACCCTACTGTGCTCAATCCAGCACCCACCGGCCCACCAGGCCCTGCTGGGCTCAGGTCCACGGCCCACCAATAAGAGCACCACCAACCCACCTGTAAGGCCCACCAGCCACGCCGGCCCGCAAGGCCTAGTGCCACCGGCCCACCCGCAAGGCTTAGTGCCCAACGCCCATACCGGCCCGCAAAGCCCATCTCCACCGGCCCACCCACAAGGCCCAGTGCCACACCGACCCATCCGCAGGCCT